>SJYX01023707.1:393826-456602 GCA_006410675.1 Oreotragus oreotragus
GGGGCGGGGGGGGGGGGGGGGGGGGGGGGAGCGGGGAAGAAACAGCTGACCTTAGGTGACTGCGGGAGTGAGCAAAGGCAAAAAGAGCGTCACACAAGCACTGTTGTCTAGTGGATGAAGCTGTCTTCCATTGTGGGGTGCCGGTCAACAATCTGGGAGCCAGTAAATCTCTACTCTGGGAAAGAGCAGTTCAACACACAGACGGCTGAGAACAGAGCCTGGGTCCTCACCGTCTGCCTGGGCAGAAAAGCAAGGGGCGGGGCCTGGAACGATCCTTATGGTGACCGATGAGGACGGAGGACGTCAGGATGAATTCAGGGTTGGTTTACTCTAGATTCAGATGGGTGCACATGGAAACCTGTCTCTTATACACATCTAGATGTGTATAAGAGACAGTTCAGGGACACTGCCTTAGGACACGTGGCGGTGTCCTAAGAACCTCGGAGGCCCTCGCCGACCGGCACCGCAGACTCGGCATGCTCAGACCCAGCCAGGGCCCAACCTGGCGAGGCCAGGAGAGCCCCCAGCTTAGACTCCCGTTCCGGAAGGGGGCGTCCAGTGAGACCCCACGTGGCGGATGGGAGCAGCAAGTAGGGTCTCGTCACCAGCTCACTCGTGCGGCCCTTACTGGACTACACTGTCTATAACGGNTGCGTGCGTGCGTCCCTGCGTGCATGCGTGCGAAGTTGCTTCTGTCGTGTCTGACTCTTTGCAACCCCATGGGCTGCCAGGCTCCTCATTCCATAGGGTTGTCCAGGCAAGAACACCGGAGTGGGTTGCCATGCCCTCCTCCAGGGGCCCTTCCCACCCCAGGGACTGGCCCCACATCTCTCATGTCTCCTTTAGCAAAGGCACCGCCAGGGAAGCCCAGGTGGGATTGTATTATAACTCAAATTATAAACTAAATATCCTTGCGTCCACGCTGGTAAAAATAAATGAATGGGAGAGAGGAGACAAATTTCATCTGCTGAAGAATTCCACACCCAGCCAGAGGAGCAAGGGCCACATCCCAGTGACGAGTGTGCCCTCGATACAACGTGATGAGATGTGGCCCGCCTCTGCGACCTTCCTCCCAAACCTGCGTGCCCCCATCTAATCATGACCCAGATGTCAGACAAACCTCAACAGAGGGACATGCACAAAACACCTTACCGGTTCTCCTCCCGGTGGCCAAGGTCATAGAAAACAAGGAAGCCCTGCAAAGCGTCATAAGCCAGGGGGCCTACAGAGACAGGACCCGGAAACGGAAGGAGGACATTCAGTAACTACCAAGGAAAGACAAGCAACGTACGNGAGACAAATTTCATCTGCTGAAGAATTCCACACCCAGCCAGAGGAGCAAGGGCCACATCCCAGTGACGAGTGTGCCCTCGATACAACGTGATGAGATGTGGTCCGCCTCTGCGACCTTCCTCCCAAACCTGCGTGCCCCCATCTAATCATGACCCAGATGTCAGACAAACCTCAACAGAGGGACATGCACAAAACACCTTACCGGTTCTCCTCCCGGTGGCCAAGGTCATCGAAAACAAGGAAGCCCTGCAAAGCGTCATAAGCCAGGGGGCCTACAGAGACAGGACCCGGAAACGGAAGGAGGACATTCAGTAACTACCAAGGAAAGACAAGCAACGTACGGGTCTCCAGACCACCTACGGTCCTGTCTGAAACACGGCGGGTTACAAACAAGAGAGAGTCGGCAAGGACCGCATGTGCCGTTGCAGCTCTAATCACTTAAACGCAGGTCTCTCTGAACCAGGAACCGCACCTGGCAAGCCACACGCACCCAGATGCTGTTGGGGTCATGGCTCAGTGGCCCTCAAGCGGCCTCCATCGGCCCCGGTACTTGCTGCATCTTGGACCCTCTGTGGACTGGTGTTTACGAGGTCCCAAGACTGTATCCTCAAGATGCTGTTACTGCTGGGGAATTTCACTGAACTTATTCAGGGGCGAGGACGAGACAGCAGCATATAGATGGAAGGGCCACCATCGTTAAATCAGGATCCGCTGCCCAAGGCACCTTCTAATTGGGCCGTGCGGGATCTGGGCAGGGGCGCGTGGCCGCGCCGGTCACGTCTTGGCCCAGATGATGAGCTGCCACCGCCTGAAAGCTAATGTCATCACCGGGGCTCAGAAATGAGGCCAGGACTCACCGCAGGGGCTCTGCAAAACCAGCCCAATCAATGCATATTCAATTTCTACTTCTCATCAAGATTCTTCCAGGGCTGAGAGACGCTTCTAGCTTTATTACGGCCCTGTCTTCGCTGTGCCTGGGCTAACTCAAGTTTGGGAAGACAGCACAAAATAAAAGCCCTAAGTTTTGCTCCAGTTGTTAGTTTCACTTCCTTTTCAGGGCTCGAAACACCATCCCTCTTGTCCCAGAGGTTCCCACCAAAGCACATGAGCCAAGATCCCACTGGATGAGTCTATTTCTTTCAGCTACCCTCACTGTTACCTAATCAAATTTCCATCCGAACGGGGACCAGACGGTCGGAATAACCCGGGCTGCTTGACAGGCTGCTCCTCCGGGATTTAATTATCTCTGGTGTGTCCCTTAGTCCAGAAGTGCCATTTTGCCCTGTGCGGGGCCCCACGCCCAGCCCGGGAGCGCCCCCAGGACACGCAGCCCACGTGCAGGGGTGCAGCACGCGTGTTGCGAGCCTCACTGCGCTTCCTGTGCTTGGGAAGGAAGCCGCTTCCAGCTCTCTGCTCCGGGAGTGAAGTTTGGTTCACAGTCAGGCTCTGCCTCTTGGTGGCTGGCTTTGAGGAAGTCATAGATCTCAGCTAGGAGCCGCCAGGACACGGGCTTACCCTGGGGTCATCAGAGCTGCGGAGGACGACCGCGCAGCATCTGGAATGAAGCGCGGGGGCGGGGCGGGCTGCAGTAGGTGACTCGCTCCGGGAGCTCAGAGACGCTACATAAGAGCCGTCCTCCACGAGGTGAGAAGCCACTGCAACGTGAAGCCCACACGCCCCAGCGGGAGAGCAGCCCCCACTCACGGCACCTGGGGAGAGTCCACACGCAGCCACGAAGACCCAGCACGGCCGAAATTAAAGAAAGAAGCGATTTTTTTTTTAATGGCCCTAAGAACACTAACTTAAAAACAACACCAAAAACCCACTGTGTTTGATCGCTGTCAGACTTGTCCACACGGAAGCCTGCACGGATGTTCACAGCAGCTCTCATTGGCGCCTGGAAGCCGCCAAGGTGCTCTTCCGTAGGTGGACGGATAAAAGCTGTGGTGCGCCAGCCAGTGGAACACGCTTTGGAACTAAACAGGCACGAACAGGGAGGGAAGGGCTGGGAGCGTGGGACCGGCAGAGGCAGACCGTCACACACAGCATGGGAGAGCAAGGTCCCGCTGCACAGCACAGGGAGCTGTCGCTGTGTTCCACATCTTGGGATAAGCCATCATGGAAAAGAATGTAAAAAAAGAAGGCCTATATGTGCAAAACTGAGTCACTTCGCTGGAGAGCAGAGTTTGGCACAACATTGTAAATTGACTATGAATAAAAAAATGAGCTATCAAACCACAAAAAGACGCGGATGAAATGTAAATGCCTATGACTGAGCGAAACAAGCCAATCTGAAAAGGCCACACACTCTGTGCTTCCAACTACATGACATTCTGGGAAAAGCCGAACTACAGATTCAGTAAGAACAGCGGTTGCCAGGGGTTAGTGGGAGGGGGGGATGAACAGGCAGAGGACTGTCTGATGAAATGTAAATGCCTATGACTGAGCGAAACAAGCCAATCTGAAAAGGCCACACACTCTGTGCTTCCAACTACATGACATTCTGGGAAAAGCCGAACTACAGATTCAGTAAGAACAGCGGTTGCCAGGGGTTAGTGGGAGGGGGGGATGAACAGGCAGAGGACTGTCTGGGCAGTAAAGCCGAGCTCCGCTTGGTGGTGAATACGCGTTCTTCACGCTTGCCCACGGAATGTACAACGGCGAGGGGCCCTGGTGTAAAGCTGGATCTGAGTTAACACTGGTGCATCACCGCCCCGCTGGTGTCAGGCGCTAGCCGTGCAGGAGCCTGGGAGGTGGGTGGTTAGACAGAGCCCCTGTTCCTGCCATTCAGTATTCTGTGAGCCTAAAACTACTCTAAAAAGTAAAGTCTAAGGTGGCTCAGATAGTCAAGAATCTGCCTGCAACGGAGGAGACCCGGGTTCGACCCCTGGGTTGAGACGATGTCTTGGAGAAGGGAATGGCAACCTACTCCAGTGTTCTTGCCTGGAGAACCCCATGGACAGAGGAGCCGGGCGGGCTACGGTCCACGGGGGCCGCAGAGAGTGGGACACGACTGAGTGACTGACACCCTCACTTTCAGGGGGAAGGGGAGCTCTGCTGTACAGAGACTAGTAGCTTCGAGAAGTGAGCTGATGTAGAAAGGCACCATCTGGCAGCCTCCACGTGAGAGCTGTTCAGTAATTCTGCTTTAAACGTTGAAAGTGAAAATATGTAAAAATTTATAATTGATCTACCCAGACTCCCCCCAGAAACCACCCACCCCAGATCCTTTGATGACTGTTAATTATTGGGTGAGACCCTGGAATGTCCTGAAACAGAACCGCCTGCCCAGGAGGTGGGGTCCTGCCCCTGCTCCCCGACCTGCAGGTAGGGGAGTCTCAGCCTTTGCTGGAGACCATGCTCTTAAATCTGTGCTCTGTCAGGCACTAGTTTACATGGATTTGAGGGGAAAACGGGTTTCTCAGAGCTGGCTCTCCCAGCTCAGTGAGTCCAGAGGCCATCATTCCGGGGCTGGTTCAGGAAACCCCAGTGTTTATTTGACCCAGTGCCAGCTTCTCTGTGGGTTGCTGCTGGTGGATCGAGCCTTTTTCAATTTCGGGGGAGAGTAAGGAACATGCTCCTCTGTCTTCCTCCTTCCTGGGTCCCCAAGGCTCCAATCCATCTGCTCTCTTGATGACTCCATCCATCATCACAAGGACAAATTTTTTTTTGTTTGCTTGCTTTTTTTAACCTTTATTTATTTCTGGCTGGGTCTCCGTTGCCGGGCGTTCTTTCTCCAGCTCTCGAGCGTGGGCTTCTCAATGCAGCGGCCTCTCTCTGCACGGAGCGCAGGCTCTAAGGCACAAAGGCTCCAGTAGCTGTGGCACATGGGCTTAGCTGCTCCGCAGCATGTGGGGTTTTCCCAGACCAGGGATCGAACCTGTGTCCCCTGCATTAGCAGGCAGGTTCTTAACTGTCAGACCACCAGAGAAATCCAAGGGCAGCATTTTAAACTCCAGCGGGAGGCCAAGAGCATGCCCACTGGGCCCAGTTTGGAAGCAATCTGGGGTCTACACTGACATGTTGTCAGAAGCTCCGTTAGGGTCAGCTCTGGAATAACAGTCACTTCAAACTCTTGGAATCCTGAGACGCTGGAAGGCTTGGTTCACGGTGGGAAGGAGCCAGTGGGAGGGGTGGTGCCCGGCCCAGAGAACCATCAGCAAACAGCCGTGGATGCAGCCAGGTCAAGAGGAGCCAAAGGCCAGCCAAGGAGAGAAGCCAGGTCAGGGACCACAGACCCCAGGCCCGGCTCAGGCGTGACTGTCCCTGGAGGCTCAGGTTCCCGCTCAAGAACCCACGGACCCGTCTGCGGTCCAAGGCTCAGTGCCGGGAACCGTGTCACCGTGATGGACCGAACTTCCGCACCCCGCCACGAGCTGGGGCCAGCCTAGATGGCCAGGCTCAGAGGAGCAGCCCGCTCACCACGGGGCCAGAACCAGCACGTGCTCACTGCTTGCCCCCCAACCCCAGCCTGGTGCTCAGACCCAGGGAGTCAGAACCCCTGGTGCCCAGCCCTGCTGCCCCTGCGGACAGAATGCCCAGCCCTGCCTCCCCCCGCTCCCCGTCTAGACTCTTCACAGAGGCCACTCCCCCACCTGCCACCTGGGACATGCCCTTCTCCCCAGCCCCGGGGCCTCACCTCACCAACCCTGCCCTTGGAAGATCAGCCCCCTGCAGGAATGGCACGGCTTCCTCCACCAGGGGTCCCTACCCACAGGAGCCCCCTCAGCCTCGTGCCCACATCACCCATCAGGACAGCCAGGAGCCCGGCTTGTTTATGTTGCCCCCTGCCCCAGCATACAGACCCCCGGGTTCCCCGTCTCACCACATCCGCTGGGCTGGTAACCTGCTCACCTTCAGCCAGGCCTCTGCACTCACCCCCGGCTGGGCCTGCGATCTCCTGACCCCTCCAAGTACCCACTCACGCTCACCTTCAGCCAGGCCTCTGCCCTCACCCCCGGCTGGGCCTGCAATCTCCTGATCCCTCCAAGTACCCACTCACGCTCACCTTCAGCCAGGCCTCTGCACTCATCCCCAGCTGGGCCTGCGATCTCATGACCCCTCCAAGTACCCACTCATGCTGTCCTGTCCCGTGGCATCTTGGGTGCTGAAAGTGTGTCACTGAGGAGCCAGCAGCCCTGCACTCACACTGCGCAGCTACACTTAGGGACAGGAGTTAACAGTGGTCACAGCACGGCCACCTGAGCGTGGACGGGGACCGCCATGGCCGGAGGAACCCAGGGGTGCGTCCTGCCCAGCATCAGGGGTCAGAGGAGCCCCCAAAGTGATGAGAAAGCTCCCTTCCTCAGCTGACAAACACACCTGCTGTAGGTTCAGGAACTCTGAGGACCACGTGTGTATGTGAGGTTGACATGGGGTGGGCGGGCTGCCCCATCCCAGGAGGAGAGGGGAGGGAGGCCCTGTTTGTTGAGTCCAAGACGAACGCTCTCTGCTCAGCATCACCCACTGCCGGGGGGAGAGGGGGAAGCCCTAAGTTGCCGTGGAGACCCTCACCTGACCCCTCTCAACAACAGCCTCACTTCCGCTGGTTGAGTTCACGTGTCACGTGGGCACAGGGCAGGGCTCTCCCTGGGGTGATGGTGCTTCCCCCCGGAGGACGCTGCGTAACGTCTGGAGACATCTTTGGTGGCCACAGCTGGTGGGGGCATTCCTGGCATTCGTGGGTGAAAGCCAAGGAAGCCAGAAGCATCCCACGATGCACGGGACAGCCCCCAGCATGAAGAGCTGCCTGGCCCCGTGATGGAATATTATTCAGCCATGAACACAGAAGGGAATCCCGCTGTTTGCAAGGATGCAGATGGACCGTGAGGGTGTGATGCTATGGTGAAAGAAGTCAGACGGAGGAGGACAAACACTGAGCAGTCTCACCGACACGTGGAGCCTGAGACAACGGAACGCAGAAACACGAGGCAGACGGGGGCGGCCCCGGGCAGGAGGCGGGGGGAGGCAGAACAGGAGGAGGGCAGGGAAGGGTCCAGACCGCCAGCTGCAAGGTAGGTGCGTGCCATGGATGCCGTGGGCCGCCTGGGGACTGTGGTTACCATGCTGCGCTGTCAGGAGGCCCCTGAGAGTCCAGTGGTCAGGACTCCGCACTCCCCATGCAGAGGACACACCCCGAACCCCTGGCTGGGGGACTAAGATCCCACATGCCACACGGCATTGTACAGCTCAGAAAGAAAAATACTCTGTATATTTAAAAGTGGCTAAGAAAGCAGATGGGCACGCCTGGTGGCTCAGTGGTAAAGAATCTGCCTGCCAACGAAGCAGAAGCAGGCTCAGACCCCTGGGTCGGGAAGAGCCCCTGGAGAAGGAAATGGCAACCCACGCCAGTATCTTGCCTGGAGAATTCCATGGAGAGAGGAGCCTGGAGGGTTACAGTCCATGAGGTCACAAAAGAGCTGGACTTAGTGACTGAACAACAATGAGAGAGTAGCTCCTAAAAGTTCTCATCATAAGAAAAAAAAAAAGTGGAACTATGGGTGGGGCTGGATATTAACTCGATGTGTTGCGGTGATCATTCCCCAGTGTATCCACAAACCAAATCCTTATACCGCACGCTGAAAATAATGCAAGGTTTTCTGTCAACTGCTTAGCCATAAAACCAGAAACCAAAAGAGAAAAGAGAAGATTAAATAAAAGTGCCCATTTGGCATGGGTCTATCCCACACGTGATCCGAGGCCTCACGCACAGAGGCTTGGTTTCCAGCGGAGAGAGCGAGACACCTTGAGTGCACGCCTGTCTTCCAGGGCAGGAGACAGCAACCCTCTGTTATCCACTCATTCACTCACTCAACTCAGGTTCACGCTGAGCTCCCTCCACCTGCCAGGTGCTGGCCACCTGCTGGCAACTCCGGGTACAACACAGGCCCTCGGAGCGAGGAGAACGCATGTTTAAGACCCAGTGAAGGCTGATGCTGCGTGTGTCCATGGAGTCTGAACCACAGCATCGCCTCTTCTCCCTGAGCCCACGCTTCAAGGGGCTTTTCCCAAGTCTCTCCAACCAGCCCTACCTCCAGTCTCCAGGTCGTGGAAATTCGGATCCAGGCCTCGGTCCAGCATCTTGACGATCTTCTCCACTGACCGATGCTGGATGTGATCCATGCATTTTTTCAAATTGGTCTGGAGAGAAAAGTAAAACTGGTTTTAAGGAGAAGCATCTTTCCAGAGCACGGGAAGGCTCCTTGTGGGGCGCACGCGGGCCTCCTCTACAGGGAGGAGAGCCACCCCTCGATGGGGCCCCCTGCAGACCCCAGGCTCACCGGGTAGCATCATTCTGTGTCTGGAACCCCAGGGCCAAGCTCAGAGCCCAGGACATGGAAAATGCCATCAGCCCACCCTGGATGAATGTTCTAGAAACTCCCCCACTGATTCCTGTCCTTGCCTAAAGTCACAGGACGTTTCTTCACTTTTAGAATGCTGAGCATCCTGGACCACTTTGAAAACAACACTTTCCAGGGCGCACCCCAGGTCTTCTGACTTCATTCCTGGTGAGCGAGGCCCAGGGATTGGTATTTGTGCTTCTTAATCTCTAAAGCGGCAGGCTCAGTGGGGAGCAAAAGGGCACAGCTCACTCGGCTTAATCCAAGCAAGTCAAGGTGAAGTAGACAGTCACTCCTCAAGAGATCAGAACGACTGGGGCGTCAGCCCTGACGGGGCCGCCCAGCCACACCTGCAGGGAAACGATCATCCGTCTGTCGAGCAGACAGCCCGGCTGTTTGATCGTAATCAAGGAATCCAAGATAGCTCTGTCGGACGAACCTAAGGCTCTGACTGGCCAGTCCTCTGCCTCCACTCCACACCCTTCCTCCCCAAACACCCTGAAGCCCCTGGACCCTTCAGCTCAGGGACACAGGCTAGATCTCCACCCAGATGCTTTCTGTATAATGTGGGAATAAAAATTCACAAATATCCAAAGGCAGAGGGCACACTTGGTTACACTGAACACCTTCACTGCTATTTACTAATTGACATTATTTTAAAGGCACAAACATTTTCATCACTTTCATCTACACACTGGAGGGTAATTAAAAAACCAAAAGTGCCCACACTTGGAGTCTAAACACCCCTGTGCGGGTGGATCCCAGGGCTGGGCAGAGAAAATCCAAGAGCACCCTGACTGTTCTGTGCCTGAAAATCGCCAGCGCTGAAAGCACAGTGGGGACGTGCCAAGGGGGTAGAGAGCCAGCAGAAGGGCCACCGGCCACGTCTGGACAACTTGAGCACAAAAATAGCGCAACAGGCGGGAGACAACTCACTGAACGTGATGAAAATCCTCACGACCTTTCTGATATGAATGGGGAACGAAACACACAAAAGGGGGACCCCATAGGGTGGGGAGGCCCACTGTGTGCTTGTGGCTCGGGGTGAGCTCACCTGGGCAGGTCAGGGCCGGCTCGGGGAAGCCGTCAGGCAGCGACCCAACGCTGGCCTTCCCTGAGCGCCGCAGGACGTGCTCTGGGCTCCCCGGGGAGGGCAGGGGTGGGCATCACACCGCGTCCTCTGTGCTGGGCGAGGTGCCCGCCACGCGCTCCAGCTCCAGCACACCCTGGACACGCTGGGTGCAGCCGTGTCTGCACAGCAGCCCACGGATCCTTGCTAATCCTCTCCTCCCCTGCCGCTCTCGTGCAGCGGTCTGGTCTCCGAGCAGCTTATGTAAACAGCACTTTAATTACAAGGGCGGCGGCAGCAGATACCGACTGCAGTGCTGTCCCCGGTCTGGGCAGCAACAGCTCAGAGGGACCGGCCACCCCTCCTTCCAGAAACACCAGGGGGCGGTGAGTGGAAAGCAGGCTCCCAGGTTCCTCTCTCTCAGTGACCTGACTTCCCTCCGAGCCTGCCTCACATGGGAGGAGGCGCCGGTGGTGTCTAACGGCGCTCTGGCGGCTGCAGGGGCCGCTTCAGCCCCACCATCTGCCGGGAAGAGCCGCTGCCCGAGAACCGCCCCGGCCTCTGGAGACGACGCCGTAGGGACGGCAGCTCAAGCCGACACGCACTCCTCGCTTACCTTCGTGTGCAGCTTGGCGAGCTGCTTCTCGTCCAGGTTGGCCTGCCTGTACACCCGCTTCTTGTAGCGAAACTGACACAAAGAAGCGGGGGGAAGAAAGAAAAGAAAACCAGGTAAGCATTTCACACGGCTGGCCACAGAGCGCAAAAGCCGGCCTCTTCCGTGGCTATCTCGCCCACAGCAGGTCTTCAATAAACCGTTTGTATTCGAAGCGCAGAGACTGCAGTGGCGCACGAGTACCTTCTGCAGAGACGCTGCTGGGAAGCCACTGAGAAAAACAACCGGAGGGACGAGCACCCGGGTGCCTGGGGTTCCCTGCTCGCCCCTGCCTCCTCCGCCACTGAGCCAGTCTCCCTGCTGCCAGCGGGGCACCAAATCAGGACCTACTTCTCACATCGGCCATGTCCCCAGCATCGGCCACCTTTATTAAACACACACTCAAAGGCCAAAGAATTGATGCCTTCCAATTGTGGCGCTGGAGGAGACTCTTGCGAGTCCCTTGGACAGCAAGGAGATCCAACTAGTCCATCTTAAATCAACCCTACATATTCACTGGAAGGACTGAAGCTGAAGCTCCAACCCTTTGGCCGCCTGATGGGAAGATCCAGCTCATTGGGAAAGACCCCGATGCTGGGAGAGATGGAGGGTAGGAGAAGAAGGGGTCAGCAGAGGATGAGATGGTTGGATGGCATCACCAACTCAACAGACATGAGTTTGGGCAAGCTGCGGGAGATGGTGAGGGACAGGGAAGCCTGGCGTGCTGCCATCCATGGGGTCACAGAGTCAGACGACTGAGAGACTAACAGCGGCGGAAGCCGCAGCCTGGTGAAGCCCCCTGCCCGCAGCCTCCGCCTGGGGCCTCTGAGCTCCGCCTCGCTCCCTCACACGTCAGTGCCTCCGCTAACCTGGAGGAGACGGGAACAGAGGGCACACCCTGGGCAGGCTAACCTGGAGGAGACAGGAACAGAGGGCACACCCTGGGCAGGTGCAATGGTGTGCCCAGGAGGGCACAGTGGGGCTGCACGCCGCTGCTGAATCCCCAGTGACCCCGCCTGACGGCCCCTCCTCCCAGGTGCCCCGACACACTAGGGTGGGTTTGGGAAGATGCTGGCAGCTTGGGCGTCTCTAGGTTTCTAGGTCGAAACATAGCTCCAATTCCAGCCCCACTACATCCCAGGGTAACCAAAAGTGGGGTCCAGCTGCTCGCCATTCAAAGCCAATCAAGAGGCCAGTTTGATGGAAAAGGGAGTTTGTCTGATTTTGGATGCTGGCAACCGGGGGTGGGGGCCAGGTGCCTCTTCAAAGGCGGACTCCCCTCCCCAACAGTCGGTGGGCAAGAGCTTTCACCGACGGAGAAAGGGGGCTGGAGGCACGGTCAGCTCTGACAGGCGTCTTGAAGTTGGTCATCGGTGGTCTCACCAGCACCATCTTGGTTGTTTTAGGTACCACTAGTCTTTAGTTCCAGGGTAGGTTTGTTCCCATTTCTTTGAGGCCGGTTCCCGGAATTGTGGCAGCTTATGTCGCGGCTGGGCTTCCCAGGCAGTACTAGTGAGCCAGAACCCACCTGCCAGCGCAGGTGATGTAAGAGACGAGGGTTCAATCCCTGGGTCAGGAAGGAGGGCGTGGCGACCCACTCCAGTACTCTCGCCTGGAGAATCCCAGGGGCAGGGGAGCCTGGCGGGCTACAGACGAGGGTCCCGAAGAGCCCGACACGGCTGAAGTCCTAGCACGCACACGTGCAAGGGTGCACGTCACAGCTACAGTCTGGCCGCCCTATAGTTAACTCCTGCCACCTGGTGGGGGTTTCAGTCCTGAAAAGAGAGCTCCTGGGACGTGGCTCAGAAGAGTATCTGTGGGCCTTGCTGCTGCTGAGTCACTTCAGTCATGTCCAACTCTGTGCGACCCCATAAACGGCAGCCCACCAGGCTCCCCCGTCCCTGGGTTTCTCCAGGTAAGAACACTGGAGTGGGCTGCCATCGCCCTCTCCGCTACGGTCCTTGAGGAAGAACCACAAGTCCTTGACTTCACTTAGAGACTAACCTTTATGATCTAGTCTGCTTTGAGTGTTTCCCTTTCTCTCTGCATGTTCTCACTTCTCTGATTAAACTGATGCTTTGGGTAAAGTTTTTCCACAGACGAAAGGCGGGCAGAGGTTGGGGGCCTGGGCCACGCGGTCCTGCCCCGTGGCACGAGCAGCTGAGTCACGGGGCTGAGCACCTGCCTCACCCGCGCCTCTGCCTCCTTGTCAGTCACACGGGGGTCACACACAAAGCTCCCAGGGCGACCGGGGAAGGAACGTGAGCTTCCTGGCCCAGAACCAGCGCTGGGCAAACGCGGTCTTACCCTTCTCGCCCCCACTTTCTTTGATTCCCCCCCGCCCTCACTTGGAGAAGTTTAAATAACCACGGACGTGCCATGAAGGCTCAGAGCGGGGGGTGAGCTAACTCTGAAGGTCTGATTCCATTCTCGTTTCCAGAGCCCCTGATGGCCTTCCTCCAGCTCCAAACAGAAGAGCAATCCCGTATGAAACCGCATTCCTCAGTGCCACTGACTGAACCCTGTTCTTTTACTTTGTTTTTCTTGGTGCCAAAATAAACCAGTGCAATTGGAAAATCCTGTGAAACGCAGGCAGCACCCAGTTCCTGGATCAGTGTGCCGTGGAGAACAGTCAGCGTCCATCCTCTTGAGCTGACCTCGTGGGAGGAGACGCAGGCTGATTTAGGATTCTGCCCCTCTGGTTCTAGAGTCAACTGGGACACCACGTTCTGGGGACGGCCGTGAAACCTCCCTATTGCTTATCCTCATCCAAGATGAGATGGCCTGTCTTCTCCACCCACCTTCATCCAAGGCCCTGGGGATGCGGCTGCACGCGAGAGCCTCTGCTCAGGCACTGAGCCGTGTCTGACTCCTCGCGACCCCGTGGACTGTAGCCCGCCAGGCTCCTCTGTCCATGGGATTTTCCCTGGGAAGAATACTGGAGTGGGTGGCCATTTCCTCCTCCAGGCGATCTTCCCGACCCAGGGAACGAACTCATGTCTCCTGCTTTGGGAGGCAGATTCTTCACCACTGGGCCACCTGGGAAACCCCTGGGAGTGACATGAGAGAGTGTAACAGCTTGCTAACTTGATGGATCTGTAGGACTTCAAGTCAGTGGGCATTTCTTCCAGTTTTTAAAAAAACACGCTCAGGTCGATAACGCCTCTCGACAGGAGGGTGAGCACTGACAGGAGAATGTCCGTTTCCAGAGTCATAATCGTTTGCAACGTGTGGCTACAGAGGGACCCAGGCTCAGAAACACAAGTCCTTTTCTCGCCTTCTCTCCATGAGTCATAGGTAGCCAATCGTGCCTTACTGCAATGATCCAAGGCTCAGATCCACCGCCAGGCTGGGCTCAGCCCCGTACAGCGGATCGCCCGGCAGGACGGTGATCCAAGGAGATGCATGAAGGCACGTGTGTGATGCTCCCACGGCAACGGGAGTGGACGGCGGGGGCAGCTGCCACACTGCCGCTTGGGCTCGCCCACCACCGGGCCGTGTGCTCAGAGCACTGCCTCGTGGAACAGCCCACTTGAGCCTCACGGCCACGGAGAAAACAGCATGAACGTTCCCCTGCCTTCACAGCTGGGAACCTGCGGCTCAGAGAGGGTCTCTCGGCAGCCAGGACGGGACCAAGCATGTCTGAGGTCACAGCCCTGGCTCCCACGGTCCCCGAGTGGGACGTCAGAAGGACACGTGTGCCAGCTGTTCTGAAAGCCAGGACATAGCCCTGCCCAGTTCCAACAGGCTCTCCCGGGCCTCCTCTTGTTCAGGGGCAGGGGGGTGGGATGGGCCAGCCTTCTCCAAGATGCTTTCCGATCAAGAGCAGGCTCTGGACTTCCTGTTCCCACCTGTTTCACTGTCTTTATGGATTCTCAGCCCCTAAAGGAGCTGTGTGTTTACTGTTCCTGGCCTGTCCCCGCCCACAGAGGGTAAGCTCAGCAGACCAGCACCCTGACTGTCCTGTGTCGAGAAAGGGCTGGGACTGAGCAGGCAGGCCCCCAACAAGGGGCTGGTCAGTGGAGTCCCACTTCACAGGAGAGGAGTCCACGTGGCTCCCGAGAGGCATGCCAGCTTTTCCTCCGAGGGAAACCTCCTCCCTGGCCCAGGCACACTGGGGATCGCAGAACCTCAGCTCTGATGTCCCCGTCAGGCCTGGGAACATGCGGGTGGGGTGCGGCCTCCATCCATGGTATCTCTGACTTCAGAGTAACCCCCTATGGTGGCCCAGATGCCACCCACGATGCCACTCCCACGCTCTCACGGTTGATCAGGCTGAAACAAATACCATCACTTGATAATGAGGTTACGTGTGGAGCACCTGTAGAAACATCCACGCTTCCTCCCACTTATGTCTCTGTGTTAATACATCGCGTGGGGTCCACTGGAGACTGACATGTACACATCTCTATACAGAGAGCAGATGACTGGCACTGACCTACTGTGCAGTGGGGGGAATGCTACTTGGCGCTCTGCAATGGGCTCTGTGGGAAAAGACTCTGTAAGGGTGGGCGTATGTGCATGGATAACCGATTCGCTTTGCTGTACACTTGAGATAACACAGCACCGTAAATCAGCAATACTTCAATAAAACTCAATTTAAAAAACTCGAATAGAATCTGTATCCTGCTGTTGTGCGAAAACTGGACAAATCTTAATTATGTTGAATTGGTCGTGGTGGTTTTCAAGTTTACTGCACCCTCCTACTTTTTGTCTATTCATTCTGTTAATTTTTGAGAGCTTAATACTAAAACTCCAACTAAAAAATCTTAATTTATCTACTTAAATAATAATTGTAATACATTGTGGAACTGTATGTAACTTTGTTTTGTACTTTCCAAGTCTCCTGTAAATGTGTTACCATACTTTCATAATTTTAAAAAAATTTTAATTAAATAATTTTTTTAAATGTTTCAAATTAAATATTTTTTTAAAATACACGATGTGGGAATTCCGTATGTAAACCTGGGCTCCCTAGGGGCAGGGTCTGGGGACATGCCTTCTGTGGATGTGAGGCTGCCAGTCGATACCCCCCAAACGTCATGAGGCAGCCCACCCACCCAGGAGCACCTGACTGGCCGCAGTGGCTCAAACAGCCCACTGGTCATTCCTGAGACTCATGCTTCTGACAACAGCTGGCTGGCCGCCGGCCACCCCAGGCCAGGGAGAGACTCAGTGGGGCAGAAGCTAGCCCCACTCTGCACCCCCAGACTCAAAGCTCCCGGGGACATGAGCTTGAGTCAGACCCAGGGTTCACTCACAGCAAGACATCCCTGCAGCAGGACGTCCCTCCAACAGGTTCGTCTGATGCACAGTGAGAAAACAAATGGCTACGCATTGCACGTGTGCCTGCTAAGTCGCTTCAGTCGTGTCCGATTCTGTGCAACCGTATGGACTGTAACCCGCCAGGCTTCTCTGTCCATGGGATTCTCCAGGCAAGAACACTGGAGTGGGTTGCTGCGCCCTGGTCCAGGGGCTCTTCCCCACCCAGGGATCAAACCCACATCTCCTACGTCCTCGGGTTCTTTACCACGGGCGCCACCTGGCCCGCAGACCAGGACAGAATCACCTGAGAGCTCACAAATGCAAATGACTGATTTAAGAGTGATTCCGCATAGGAGTTAAACCCGGAGTCTGGGAAGGTGCGCCCGCCCCGCCCCGCTCCCCACCGCGCCGGCTCTGGGCGGGCGAGCAGTACCTCCAGGGACGGGATGCCCTTGCCCGAGGGCTGCGGGTACTCGCGCAGCAGCCGCTCCTCGTCCAGGAACTTGCCGTCGCGCCCGTTGCTGGCTGGCTGGAACAGCCCGTAGTTCAGGACGTCCTTCAGGCTCTGGTTCAGCGAGCACAGAATCCGCTGCTTTGCAACCCACACCGTCGCATCCGGGTTGAATCGAATGCACTTCTGCAGGGGAGGACAAGACCCGTGGTTAGCAGGAACCACCCTGGGGCAGGTGGCCAGAGATGCCCAAGGGGCCTCCATTCCACCCTGAGGCCACCTCTGAGCTCTGGACTCTCTGGCTTCACGGTGAAAACCATGACCTTCTGGTCTCCTTGGCAAATGTAAAAGGGGAAAAGCTTGGATGGAATCACTGATTCCGGGGCCCCGGCTCACTGTTGGCTCCAACCTCAACGGAATCAGATTCCGGGGCCCCGGCTCACTGTTGGCTCCAACCTCAACGGAATCAGATTCCGGGGCCCCGGCTCACTGTTGGCTCCAACCTCAACGGAATCAGATTCCGGGGCCCCGGCTCACTGTTGGCTCCAACCTCAACGGAATCAGATTCCGGGGCCCCGGCTCACTGTTGGCTCCAACCTCAACGGAATCAGATTCCGGGGCCCCGGCTCACTGTTGGCTCCAACCTCAACGGAATCAGATTCCGGGGCCCCGGCTCACTGTTGGCTCCAACCTCAACGGAATCAGATTCCGGGGCCCCGGCTCACTGTTGGCTCCAACCTCAACGGAATCAGATTCCGGGGCCCCGGCTCACTGTTGGCTCCAACCTCAACGGAATCAGATTCCGGGGCCCCGGCTCACTGTTGGCTCCAACCTCAACGGAATCAGATTCCGGGGCCCCGGCTCACTGTTGGCTCCAACCTCAACGGAATCAGATTCCGGGGCCCCGGCTCACTGTTGGCTCCAACCTCAACGGAATCAGATTCCGGGGCCCCGGCTCACTGTTGGCTCCAACCTCAACGGAATCAGATTCCGGGGCCCCGGCTCACTGTTGGCTCCAACCTCAACGGAATCAGATTCCGGGGCCCCGGCTCACTGTTGGCTCCAACCTCAACGGAATCAGATTCCGGGGCCCCGGCTCACTGTTGGCTCCAACCTCAACGGAATCAGATTCCGGGGCCCCGGCTCACTGTTGGCTCCAACCTCAACGGAATCAGATTCCGGGGCCCCGGCTCACTGTTGGCTCCAACCTCAACGGAATCAGATTCCGGGGCCCCGGCTCACTGTTGGCTCCAACCTCAACGGAATCAGATTCCGGGGCCCCGGCTCACTGTTGGCTCCAACCTCAACGGAATCAGATTCCGGGGCCCCGGCTCACTGTTGGCTCCAACCTCAACGGAATCAGATTCCGGGGCCCCGGCTCACTGTTGGCTCCAACCTCAACGGAATCAGATTCCGGGGCCCCGGCTCACTGTTGGCTCCAACCTCAACGGAATCAGATTCCGGGGCCCCGGCTCACTGTTGGCTCCAACCTCAACGGAATCAGATTCCGGGGCCCCGGCTCACTGTTGGCTCCAACCTCAACGGAATCAGATTCCGGGGCCCCGGCTCACTGTTGGCTCCAACCTCAACGGAATCAGATTCCGGGGCCCCGGCTCACTGTTGGCTCCAACCTCAACGGAATCAGATTCCGGGGCCCCGGCTCACTGTTGGCTCCAACCTCAACGGAATCAGATTCCGGGGCCCCGGCTCACTGTTGGCTCCAACCTCAACGGAATCAGATTCCGGGGCCCCGGCTCACTGTTGGCTCCAACCTCAACGGAATCAGATTCCGGGGCCCCGGCTCACTGTTGGCTCCAACCTCAACGGAATCAGATTCCGGGGCCCCGGCTCACTGTTGGCTCCAACCTCAACGGAATCAGATTCCGGGGCCCCGGCTCACTGTTGGCTCCAACCTCAACGGAATCAGATTCCGGGGCCCCGGCTCACTGTTGGCTCCAACCTCAACGGAATCAGATTCCGGGGCCCCGGCTCACTGTTGGCTCCAACCTCAACGGAATCAGATTCCGGGGCCCCGGCTCACTGTTGGCTCCAACCTCAACGGAATCAGATTCCGGGGCCCCGGCTCACTGTTGGCTCCAACCTCAACGGAATCAGATTCCGGGGCCCCGGCTCACTGTTGGCTCCAACCTCAACGGAATCAGATTCCGGGGCCCCGGCTCACTGTTGGCTCCAACCTCAACGGAATCAGATTCCGGGGCCCCGGCTCACTGTTGGCTCCAACCTCAACGGAATCAGATTCCGGGGCCCCGGCTCACTGTTGGCTCCAACCTCAACGGAATCAGATTCCGGGGCCCCGGCTCACTGTTGGCTCCAACCTCAACGGAATCAGATTCCGGGGCCCCGGCTCACTGTTGGCTCCAACCTCAACGGAATCAGATTCCGGGGCCCCGGCTCACTGTTGGCTCCAACCTCAACGGAATCAGATTCCGGGGCCCCGGCTCACTGTTGGCTCCAACCTCAACGGAATCAGATTCCGGGGCCCCGGCTCACTGTTGGCTCCAACCTCAACGGAATCAGATTCCGGGGCCCCGGCTCACTGTTGGCTCCAACCTCAACGGAATCAGATTCCGGGGCCCCGGCTCACTGTTGGCTCCAACCTCAACGGAATCAGATTCCGGGGCCCCGGCTCACTGTTGGCTCCAACCTCAACGGAATCAGATTCCGGGGCCCCGGCTCACTGTTGGCTCCAACCTCAACGGAATCAGATTCCGGGGCCCCGGCTCACTGTTGGCTCCAACCTCAACGGAATCAGATTCCGGGGCCCCGGCTCACTGTTGGCTCCAACCTCAACGGAATCAGATTCCGGGGCCCCGGCTCACTGTTGGCTCCAACCTCAACGGAATCAGATTCCGGGGCCCCGGCTCACTGTTGGCTCCAACCTCAACGGAATCAGATTCCGGGGCCCCGGCTCACTGTTGGCTCCAACCTCAACGGAATCAGATTCCGGGGCCCCGGCTCACTGTTGGCTCCAACCTCAACGGAATCAGATTCCGGGGCCCCGGCTCACTGTTGGCTCCAACCTCAACGGAATCAGATTCCGGGGCCCCGGCTCACTGTTGGCTCCAACCTCAACGGAATCAGATTCCGGGGCCCCGGCTCACTGTTGGCTCCAACCTCAACGGAATCAGATTCCGGGGCCCCGGCTCACTGTTGGCTCCAACCTCAACGGAATCAGATTCCGGGGCCCCGGCTCACTGTTGGCTCCAACCTCAACGGAATCAGATTCCGGGGCCCCGGCTCACTGTTGGCTCCAACCTCAACGGAATCAGATTCCGGGGCCCCGGCTCACTGTTGGCTCCAACCTCAACGGAATCAGATTCCGGGGCCCCGGCTCACTGTTGGCTCCAACCTCAACGGAATCAGATTCCGGGGCCCCGGCTCACTGTTGGCTCCAACCTCAACGGAATCAGATTCCGGGGCCCCGGCTCACTGTTGGCTCCAACCTCAACGGAATCAGATTCCGGGGCCCCGGCTCACTGTTGGCTCCAACCTCAACGGAATCAGATTCCGGGGCCCCGGCTCACTGTTGGCTCCAACCTCAACGGAATCAGATTCCGGGGCCCCGGCTCACTGTTGGCTCCAACCTCAACGGAATCAGATTCCGGGGCCCCGGCTCACTGTTGGCTCCAACCTCAACGGAATCAGATTCCGGGGCCCCGGCTCACTGTTGGCTCCAACCTCAACGGAATCAGATTCCGGGGCCCCGGCTCACTGTTGGCTCCAACCTCAACGGAATCAGATTCCGGGGCCCCGGCTCACTGTTGGCTCCAACCTCAACGGAATCAGATTCCGGGGCCCCGGCTCACTGTTGGCTCCAACCTCAACGGAATCAGATTCCGGGGCCCCGGCTCACTGTTGGCTCCAACCTCAACGGAATCAGATTCCGGGGCCCCGGCTCACTGTTGGCTCCAACCTCAACGGAATCAGATTCCGGGGCCCCGGCTCACTGTTGGCTCCAACCTCAACGGAATCAGATTCCGGGGCCCCGGCTCACTGTTGGCTCCAACCTCAACGGAATCAGATTCCGGGGCCCCGGCTCACTGTTGGCTCCAACCTCAACGGAATCAGATTCCGGGGCCCCGGCTCACTGTTGGCTCCAACCTCAACGGAATCAGATTCCGGGGCCCCGGCTCACTGTTGGCTCCAACCTCAACGGAATCAGATTCCGGGGCCCCGGCTCACTGTTGGCTCCAACCTCAACGGAATCAGATTCCGGGGCCCCGGCTCACTGTTGGCTCCAACCTCAACGGAATCAGATTCCGGGGCCCCGGCTCACTGTTGGCTCCAACCTCAACGGAATCAGATTCCGGGGCCCCGGCTCACTGTTGGCTCCAACCTCAACGGAATCAGATTCCGGGGCCCCGGCTCACTGTTGGCTCCAACCTCAACGGAATCAGATTCCGGGGCCCCGGCTCACTGTTGGCTCCAACCTCAACGGAATCAGATTCCGGGGCCCCGGCTCACTGTTGGCTCCAACCTCAACGGAATCAGATTCCGGGGCCCCGGCTCACTGTTGGCTCCAACCTCAACGGAATCAGATTCCGGGGCCCCGGCTCACTGTTGGCTCCAACCTCAACGGAATCAGATTCCGGGGCCCCGGCTCACTGTTGGCTCCAACCTCAACGGAATCAGATTCCGGGGCCCCGGCTCACTGTTGGCTCCAACCTCAACGGAATCAGATTCCGGGGCCCCGGCTCACTGTTGGCTCCAACCTCAACGGAATCAGATTCCGGGGCCCCGGCTCACTGTTGGCTCCAACCTCAACGGAATCAGATTCCGGGGCCCCGGCTCACTGTTGGCTCCAACCTCAACGGAATCAGATTCCGGGGCCCCGGCTCACTGTTGGCTCCAACCTCAACGGAATCAGATTCCGGGGCCCCGGCTCACTGTTGGCTCCAACCTCAACGGAATCAGATTCCGGGGCCCCGGCTCACTGTTGGCTCCAACCTCAACGGAATCAGATTCCGGGGCCCCGGCTCACTGTTGGCTCCAACCTCAACGGAATCAGATTCCGGGGCCCCGGCTCACTGTTGGCTCCAACCTCAACGGAATCAGATTCCGGGGCCCCGGCTCACTGTTGGCTCCAACCTCAACGGAATCAGATTCCGGGGCCCCGGCTCACTGTTGGCTCCAACCTCAACGGAATCAGATTCCGGGGCCCCGGCTCACTGTTGGCTCCAACCTCAACGGAATCAGATTCCGGGGCCCCGGCTCACTGTTGGCTCCAACCTCAACGGAATCAGATTCCGGGGCCCCGGCTCACTGTTGGCTCCAACCTCAACGGAATCAGATTCCGGGGCCCCGGCTCACTGTTGGCTCCAACCTCAACGGAATCAGATTCCGGGGCCCCGGCTCACTGTTGGCTCCAACCTCAACGGAATCAGATTCCGGGGCCCCGGCTCACTGTTGGCTCCAACCTCAACGGAATCAGATTCCGGGGCCCCGGCTCACTGTTGGCTCCAACCTCAACGGAATCAGATTCCGGGGCCCCGGCTCACTGTTGGCTCCAACCTCAACGGAATCAGATTCCGGGGCCCCGGCTCACTGTTGGCTCCAACCTCAACGGAATCAGATTCCGGGGCCCCGGCTCACTGTTGGCTCCAACCTCAACGGAATCAGATTCCGGGGCCCCGGCTCACTGTTGGCTCCAACCTCAACGGAATCAGATTCCGGGGCCCCGGCTCACTGTTGGCTCCAACCTCAACGGAATCAGATTCCGGGGCCCCGGCTCACTGTTGGCTCCAACCTCAACGGAATCAGATTCCGGGGCCCCGGCTCACTGTTGGCTCCAACCTCAACGGAATCAGATTCCGGGGCCCCGGCTCACTGTTGGCTCCAACCTCAACGGAATCAGATTCCGGGGCCCCGGCTCACTGTTGGCTCCAACCTCAACGGAATCAGATTCCGGGGCCCCGGCTCACTGTTGGCTCCAACCTCAACGGAATCAGATTCCGGGGCCCCGGCTCACTGTTGGCTCCAACCTCAACGGAATCAGATTCCGGGGCCCCGGCTCACTGTTGGCTCCAACCTCAACGGAATCAGATTCCGGGGCCCCGGCTCACTGTTGGCTCCAACCTCAACGGAATCAGATTCCGGGGCCCCGGCTCACTGTTGGCTCCAACCTCAACGGAATCAGATTCCGGGGCCCCGGCTCACTGTTGGCTCCAACCTCAACGGAATCAGATTCCGGGGCCCCGGCTCACTGTTGGCTCCAACCTNGGCTACTTCTCCCCGGGTTTGGCAGCCACAGTCTCGGATGGGAAGGCGTCTTGGGTCATTGTCTGCAGTTCTGCATTTGGGCAGCAAAATTTCAGCATGTCTTAGAAAGGGATGTGTTGTGTTTTAGAGATGCGAGTTTTAACCAAATGCATGGTTTTAGGAAAGTGAGGTTGTATGAACGTGAGCGAAGGCAGAAGACCCGAGTCCACTGGAATACTGTCCCTCTGGGGAGTGTTTTGGGGACTCAGTTTCCGGGTTAAACTGGTGCCGTGATTCTTACCTGGCGTGTCACTGCCTACTCAGGTGAAGCGTGTTCACAGCCATGACTTCCTGTGACCCTTCGCGTGGGCGGAGCTTTGCAAATCAGACAGGCAACCCATGGCCTGTAGGGGTCAAGGTTTCTGTCAAAATCATAGCTGAGCCCAGGCTGGAACTCAGCGGTTCCACCCCAAGGTCAGGCTTTGCTGGCCTGTGTTGAACTGCACGAGGCAAATGGGCCATGGAAGGAGGTGCGTGTGATCTCTCAATTAGGAGTCACTCAGTAATGGGTTTAATATCCAGTGATGGGTTAATTATTTACAGAGTTAAATTGAGTGCATGGTTTATGTTCCCTCAGTCTACCTTGCGACCAAATATTAGTCCCCTGTTGTTCTGTTCAACTCATTCTTAGCTGTGCACATGTGTGGCATCTCTGTCTGTGTGCCATCGGCCGGCACTTTGCTTTACCCGTCCCTCCCTCTCACCCTCGGATGTACCCACCTACCCGTCCATCCACCTCCCTGCCTGTCTGTGTAGCCGTCTGTCCTGTGGGAGTTCGAGGAGACACACCTGGTCCTCCCAGCTGGGGCAGCTGCTGTCCCCACACAGGGCGGATCACTTACTAGGTCTGGGAGTGCTCGTTTCACTTGGTCTTTGTCCTGGGACACCATGACTGTCTCTCTCTGAGAAAGGAAAGAAAGTCTTGTGGGCTTTGTGCCTGTCCAAGGGGCGGGGGGGACGTGGGAATAAGCATTGGCTTCACGGTTCATTTTAGAAATTACTTTTAATATTATATAATAATAAAGGCATTGGATAGGTTTTTAAAAAATACTGAAAAAAAAATCCAGTGTTCAGTCCCTCAGTCGTGTCCAGCTGTTTGCCAGGCTTCCCTGTCCTTCACCATCTCCCAGAGTTTGCTCAAAGTCATATCCATTGAGTCGGTGATGCCGTCCAACCATCTCATCCTCTGTTGCCCGCTTCTCCTCCTGCCTTCAATCTTTCCCAGCATCAGGGTCTTTTCCAGTGAGCTGGCTCTTCCCATCAGGTGGCCAAAGTATTGGAGCTTCAGCTTCAGCATGAGTCCCTCCAATGAATATTCAGGCTTGATTCCCTTTAGGATGGACTGGTTTCATCTCCTTGCAGTCCAAGGGACTCTCGAGAGTCTTCTCCAGCACCACAGTTTGAAAGCATCACTTCTTTGGTGCTCAGCCTTCATTACGGTCCAACTCTCACATCCATACCTGACCACTGGAGAAACCATAGCTTTGACTGGACGGACCTTTGTTGGCAAAGTAATGTCTCTGCTTTTAATATGCTGTCTATGTCTGTCAAACAGTAATAAAGAAAATAAAACCCATTTCTAGCCAAATCCCCTGGAGAAACTCTGACTGTGGGCCAAGCACTGCCCTAGCGTCAGCTGTGGCATCTGACCCTCCCAGAGCCCCACGAGGTGCTGGTCCTACTTTGATTCCCATTGTATCAGTGTAGGAGGGCTTCCCAGGCGGCTCCCTGGTAAAGAGTCTGCCAGCCAACCAGGAGATGCAGGTTCGATCCCTGGGTCCGGAAGATCCCCCGGAGGAGGAAATGGCAACCCATTCCAGTATTCTGGCCTGGGAAATCCCATTGACAGAGGACCCTGGCGGGCTACAGCCCTTGGGATGGCCAAGGGTCAGACATGACTTGGTGGCCAAACAGCAGTAACATAGATGTGGAAACAGGCCCGGAAGGTTTGGGACACGTGCTGGAGGCTGCCCAGGCTTTTGGGGAGCAGAGCTCGGTGGCGCTGCCCCGTGGGAGGTTCTCACCAGGCTCCCATCCTTCTGAGGTCCTGGCTGTGTCCCCTGAACCTGGGCTGGCACACACTCCCAGCTGTGGGGGTTGGCAGCTGTCCCACGCCTGCACAGCGTCCTGCCGCCTGCCTTCCACCCGCCGGGCCTCACCCCACCTCCAGACGGACCGGAAGCCCTGCAGTTGGTGCCCTCCTCCTGGGCTTGTAGGCACTTCCCATGCTCACGGCCGAGAACCTGCCTTTCAAAGCACGTCCCAGTCATTCCTGGAGCCAGAATCCCATCAGGCAGTTTGTAGGTTTAGAGGGGATGCTGTCTTCAAAGTCACCTCCAAAGACGAGAGAGACTGGTCCCCTGTGAGGTTGTATTCATGGAGGTTCCAGTGCATTTTTTGAAACTTAGAAAATTTCAAAACGCCAAAGCAGAAATATTTTCAAAGAACTAGGGTGCCAGTTGATTGCCGTTCCCAAGCGTGCCGGAGGCGGGATCACGATACGCCGTTATAGACAGTGTAGTCCAGTAAGGGCCGCACGAGTGAGCTGGTGACGAGACCCTACTTGCTGCTCCCATCCGCCACGTGGGGTCTCACTGGACGCCCCCTTCCGGAACGGGAGTCTAAGCTGGGGGCTCTCCTGGCCTCGCCAGGTTGGGCCCTGGCTGGGTCTGAGCATGCCGAGTCTGCGGTGCCGGTCGGCGAGGGCCTCTGAGGTTCTTAGGACACCGCCACGTGTCCTAAGGCAGTGTCCCTGAATGGCGTCCGAGGGCCGAGGTTCCGTCTCGTGCAGGAGGCACGCAGCCCCTGACGGGGTGTCTGCTCCCCTCCACCTGCCTGCGTGCCCAGCGCTGGCCCCCGGGGGGCGGCTGGGCCAGAGGGCTCTGTGACTTGGAATGTCACCATTTGCCAGCACCTCCCCCTTAGACAGTGTTCTCCGTGTAAAGTGACACTGAGGTTGCCAGCTGTGAAATCAGCGCCGCAGAAACAAAAGCTTCCTCCTTTGGACCGCCTGGCTTTGGCGTCGGCCAAGTGCAGACCGTCAGTAAGAAAGGAAAGCCCGAATCGTTTGGAAGGTTGGCCTTGCCCTGGGCTCTGTCAGCCCGGATGTGCACTCACATCACGAGGGGCTGCTGTAAGAGGCTTGATTTTGGAGGGTGGCTGCCGGCGGCTCCTGACACTCCATCCTTACGCCCTTCCCCGGTCACCCACAACCCGCTGCAGCGTCCTTTCTCCGCCGGGCGTGGCTGGGGCGAGGCAGCGAGGGCCTGGCCCTCCCTCTCCCGTCTCAGGCGGCCAGGGGTCTCTCTCTGAGTCTCTTTCTCTCTGCCCGTCGGCCCTGTATCCACACCGCTGCCCGGGACCCCAGCCGGTCTGCATCCCCAACACCCTCTCCAAGTCCTGACTTTCTCGCCTTGCTGACGTTTTTTGGGTAGGAAATGTCCCCACTGTCGTCACGGTCCTTTAGTTGTCCCAGAAAACTCCTTCGTTTAAATATCTCTGCTTGAGAGGGTGCTTCTGGTACATTTACAGCAAGGATGTGTCTGTGGCATTTGTGAGTGTCATACCAGTACCCTCGGAAGACAACACATAAGTTGTGTGTTCACACACTCTGGGGTGTGTCTACCTGCTGCAGACAAGTTACAAGGAGGAGGTTAAACCCATGGGTCTCACCACGAAAACTCAAGGCACAGAGGGATTCCAGCAGTGCATTTTAAAAGCCCCCCAAACTATTGATCTATCCCCCCATCTGCGGATAGATCACTGTCGGAATTACAAATAGAAGGGAGTTGTCAATCCGAATTTGTGATGAAGGTGCCTTTTCTCAGGGCACCGNGGATTCCAGCAGTGCATTTTAAAAGCCCCCCAAACTATTGATCTATCCCCCCATCTGCGGATAGATCACTGTCGGAATTACAAATAGAAGGGAGTTGTCAATCCGAATTTGTGATGAAGGTGCCTTTTCTCAGGGCACCGGCTGCCGTGACGGTGACAGGTGGTCCGAAGGGAATTCTGCCTCCTGGGTGATAACCCGCTTCTCTAACTCTTCAAACTTGCTCGAGGCTGGAACGACTCCTTATTATTAACTATCAGTGTTTCAGGGGAACCTGCATGTTGTCATATTACTCTTTCCCCTTTACTGTAAGTTAAGAGCCTCTCAAATTAGCCACATCAGTCATGCAGTCTGTTCAACAGGAGCGATGGCGGGAACTCAAGGGACGCTGAGCAGACCTGTCTGATGACAAAGACTCGTCCTCAGCCACAGCCCCCTGCAGACTGGCTCACCTGCCCAGTGTGGGGCCCCTTCCTGACCTTTGTCCCCACGCAGGCGGACTTCAGCCTCCTGTCCCAGGGCTTTGTAGACTGGTCCTTGTTTGCGTTGGTCTCTGTGCTGGCTCAGTGGAGACCCCCGGGGGCATGAGCCTGTGTCTTAACCCACATTTGTTTCCCTTCAGCTCAACCCCTGGCGTCTCCCAAGGTGCCTGTAGCTGTCATGAAACTGACATGAGAAAGGCGGGTGTCTGCCTTTCCAGTCTTTTAATTTTGTTCTTATCTATTTGTGTTTTACTTTCTGGCTGCACCCTGCCTCATGTGGGATCTTAGTTCCCCGACCAATGATTGAGCCCGCGACCCCTGCAGTGGGAGTGTGGAGTCTTTAACCACTGGACCTCCAGGGAAGTCCCTTCCTTTGCATCTTTACCTGCAGCCCTACCTGACCTATGGTTCCTCCTGTAGGGAGGCATCGGCTGGGGCTGTGGGATTCTCTGTGCCGAGGGCAGAGGCTGCTTCTTGGACTCAGGGCCCACGAAGCGATGACGTTGAATGTTGCCTCTGCTCCCGTTTTGGTTTGCACGTGACCCCGAGAGTCACTGCCATTGTCTCTAGGGTTGCCAGAGCCAGGCTGGAACTGTGTAGACACTGGGAGTTGGCAGGTGGGTGGGGGCCGTGTTACTCTGGGGTGTCGGTTTGTCAAGCTCTTTGGGATGTTTGAACTTGGCCGTGGGGATGATCTGACTTGGCTGGTTCTAGCGCATGTGTGTTTGGGCCCCTAGAGACTCCCCTGACCTTGGCCGCTCAGCTCGACGACCCCGCGGAGATGATCAAGGCCCTCCGGAACGGCGGGGCCCACCTAGACTTCCGCGCCAAGGATGGGATGACAGCCCTGCACAAAGCCGCCCGCACCAGGAACCTGCTGGCCCTGAAGGTGACACGGGGCCCATCTCACATGGGGACGCCCCCTCACCTGACCCCCTGCGTCTGCCCTGAACCCCTTCCTGCCCGNGTCCCTGGGTTTCTCCAGGTAAGAACACTGGAGTGGGCTGCCATCGCCCTCTCCGCTACGGTCCTTGAGGAAGAACCACAAGTCCTTGACTTCACTTAGAGACTAACCTTTATGATCTAGTCTGCTTTGAGTGTTTCCCTTTCTCTCTGCATGTTCTCACTTCTCTGATTAAACTGATGCTTTGGGTAAAGTTTTTCCACAGACGAAAGGCGGGCAGAGGTTGGGGGCCTGGGCCACGCGGTCCTGCCCCGTGGCACGAGCAGCTGAGTCACGGGGCTGAGCACCTGCCTCACCCGCGCCTCTGCCTCCTTGTCAGTCACACGGGGGTCACACACAAAGCTCCCAGGGCGACCGGGGAAGGAACGTGAGCTTCCTGGCCCAGAACCAGCGCTGGGCAAACGCGGTCTTACCCTTCTCGCCCCCACTTTCTTTGATTCCCCCCCGCCCTCACTTGGAGAAGTTTAAATAACCACGGACGTGCCATGAAGGCTCAGAGCGGGGGGTGAGCTAACTCTGAAGGTCTGATTCCATTCTCGTTTCCAGAGCCCCTGATGGCCTTCCTCCAGCTCCAAACAGAAGAGCAATCCCGTATGAAACCGCATTCCTCAGTGCCACTGACTGAACCCTGTTCTTTTACTTTGTTTTTCTTGGTGCCAAAATAAACCAGTGCAATTGGAAAATCCTGTGAAACGCAGGCAGCACCCAGTTCCTGGATCAGTGTGCCGTGGAGAACAGTCAGCGTCCATCCTCTTGAGCTGACCTCGTGGGAGGAGACGCAGGCTGATTTAGGATTCTGCCCCTCTGGTTCTAGAGTCAACTGGGACACCACGTTCTGGGGACGGCCGTGAAACCTCCCTATTGCTTATCCTCATCCAAGATGAGATGGCCTGTCTTCTCCACCCACCTTCATCCAAGGCCCTGGGGATGCGGCTGCACGCGAGAGCCTCTGCTCAGGCACTGAGCCGTGTCTGACTCCTCGCGACCCCGTGGACTGTAGCCCGCCAGGCTCCTCTGTCCATGGGATTTTCCCTGGGAAGAATACTGGAGTGGGTGGCCATTTCCTCCTCCAGGCGATCTTCCCGACCCAGGGAACGAACTCATGTCTCCTGCTTTGGGAGGCAGATTCTTCACCACTGGGCCACCTGGGAAACCCCTGGGAGTGACATGAGAGAGTGTAACAGCTTGCTAACTTGATGGATCTGTAGGACTTCAAGTCAGTGGGCATTTCTTCCAGTTTTTAAAAAAACACGCTCAGGTCGATAACGCCTCTCGACAGGAGGGTGAGCACTGACAGGAGAATGTCCGTTTCCAGAGTCATAATCGTTTGCAACGTGTGGCTACAGAGGGACCCAGGCTCAGAAACACAAGTCCTTTTCTCGCCTTCTCTCCATGAGTCATAGGTAGCCAATCGTGCCTTACTGCAATGATCCAAGGCTCAGATCCACCGCCAGGCTGGGCTCAGCCCCGTACAGCGGATCGCCCGGCAGGACGGTGATCCAAGGAGATGCATGAAGGCACGTGTGTGATGCTCCCACGGCAACGGGAGTGGACGGCGGGGGCAGCTGCCACACTGCCGCTTGGGCTCGCCCACCACCGGGCCGTGTGCTCAGAGCACTGCCTCGTGGAACAGCCCACTTGAGCCTCACGGCCACGGAGAAAACAGCATGAACGTTCCCCTGCCTTCACAGCTGGGAACCTGCGGCTCAGAGAGGGTCTCTCGGCAGCCAGGACGGAACCAAGCATGTCTGAGGTCACAGCCCTGGCTCCCACGGTCCCCGAGTGGGACGTCAGAAGGACACGTGTGCCAGCTGTTCTGAAAGCCAGGACATAGCCCTGCCCAGTTCCAACAGGCTCTCCCGGGCCTCCTCTTGTTCAGGGGCAGGGGGGTGGGATGGGCCAGCCTTCTCCAAGATGCTTTCCGATCAAGAGCAGGCTCTGGACTTCCTGTTCCCACCTGTTTCACTGTCTTTATGGATTCTCAGCCCCTAAAGGAGCTGTGTGTTTACTGTTCCTGGCCTGTCCCCGCCCACAGAGGGTAAGCTCAGCAGACCAGCACCCTGACTGTCCTGTGTCGAGAAAGGGCTGGGACTGAGCAGGCAGGCCCCCAACAAGGGGCTGGTCAGTGGAGTCCCACTTCACAGGAGAGGAGTCCACGTGGCTCCCGAGAGGCATGCCAGCTTTTCCTCCGAGGGAAACCTCCTCCCTGGCCCAGGCACACTGGGGATCGCAGAACCTCAGCTCTGATGTCCCCGTCAGGCCTGGGAACATGCGGGTGGGGTGCGGCCTCCATCCATGGTATCTCTGACTTCAGAGTAACCCCCTATGGTGGCCCAGATGCCACCCACGATGCCACTCCCACGCTCTCACGGTTGATCAGGCTGAAACAAATACCATCACTTGATAATGAGGTTACGTGTGGAGCACCTGTAGAAACATCCACGCTTCCTCCCACTTATGTCTCTGTGTTAATACATCGCGTGGGGTCCACTGGAGACTGACATGTACACATCTCTATACAGAGAGCAGATGACTGGCACTGACCTACTGTGCAGTGGGGGGAATGCTACTTGGCGCTCTGCAATGGGCTCTGTGGGAAAAGACTCTGTAAGGGTGGGCGTATGTGCATGGATAACCGATTCGCTTTGCTGTACACTTGAGATAACACAGCACCGTAAATCAGCAATACTTCAATAAAACTCAATTTAAAAAACTCGAATAGAATCTGTATCCTGCTGTTGTGCGAAAACTGGACAAATCTTAATTATGTTGAATTGGTCGTGGTGGTTTTCAAGTTTACTGCACCCTCCTACTTTTTGTCTATTCATTCTGTTAATTTTTGAGAGCTTAATACTAAAACTCCAACTAAAAAATCTTAATTTATCTACTTAAATAATAATTGTAATACATTGTGGAACTGTATGTAACTTTGTTTTGTACTTTCCAAGTCTCCTGTAAATGTGTTACCATACTTTCATAATTTTNTCGGCAGCCAGGACGGGACCAAGCATGTCTGAGGTCACAGCCCTGGCTCCCACGGTCCCCGAGTGGGACGTCAGAAGGACACGTGTGCCAGCTGTTCTGAAAGCCAGGACATAGCCCTGCCCAGTTCCAACAGGCTCTCCCGGGCCTCCTCTTGTTCAGGGGCAGGGGGGTGGGATGGGCCAGCCTTCTCCAAGATGCTTTCCGATCAAGAGCAGGCTCTGGACTTCCTGTTCCCACCTGTTTCACTGTCTTTATGGATTCTCAGCCCCTAAAGGAGCTGTGTGTTTACTGTTCCTGGCCTGTCCCCGCCCACAGAGGGTAAGCTCAGCAGACCAGCACCCTGACTGTCCTGTGTCGAGAAAGGGCTGGGACTGAGCAGGCAGGCCCCCAACAAGGGGCTGGTCAGTGGAGTCCCACTTCACAGGAGAGGAGTCCACGTGGCTCCCGAGAGGCATGCCAGCTTTTCCTCCGAGGGAAACCTCCTCCCTGGCCCAGGCACACTGGGGATCGCAGAACCTCAGCTCTGATGTCCCCGTCAGGCCTGGGAACATGCGGGTGGGGTGCGGCCTCCATCCATGGTATCTCTGACTTCAGAGTAACCCCCTATGGTGGCCCAGATGCCACCCACGATGCCACTCCCACGCTCTCACGGTTGATCAGGCTGAAACAAATACCATCACTTGATAATGAGGTTACGTGTGGAGCACCTGTAGAAACATCCACGCTTCCTCCCACTTATGTCTCTGTGTTAATACATCGCGTGGGGTCCACTGGAGACTGACATGTACACATCTCTATACAGAGAGCAGATGACTGGCACTGACCTACTGTGCAGTGGGGGGAATGCTACTTGGCGCTCTGCAATGGGCTCTGTGGGAAAAGACTCTGTAAGGGTGGGCGTATGTGCATGGATAACCGATTCGCTTTGCTGTACACTTGAGATAACACAGCACCGTAAATCAGCAATACTTCAATAAAACTCAATTTAAAAAACTCGAATAGAATCTGTATCCTGCTGTTGTGCGAAAACTGGACAAATCTTAATTATGTTGAATTGGTCGTGGTGGTTTTCAAGTTTACTGCACCCTCCTACTTTTTGTCTATTCATTCTGTTAATTTTTGAGAGCTTAATACTAAAACTCCAACTAAAAAATCTTAATTTATCTACTTAAATAATAATTGTAATACATTGTGGAACTGTATGTAACTTTGTTTTGTACTTTCCAAGTCTCCTGTAAATGTGTTACCATACTTTCATAATTTAAAAAAATTTTTAATTAAATAATTTTTTTAAATGTTTCAAATTAAATAATTTTTAAAAATACACGATGTGGGAATTCCGTATGTAAACCTGGGCTCCCTAGGGGCAGGGTCTGGGGACATGCCTTCTGTGGATGTGAGGCTGCCAGTCGATACCCCCCAAACGTCATGAGGCAGCCCACCCACCCAGGAGCACCTGACTGGCCGCAGTGGCTCAAGCAGCCCACTGGTCATTCCTGAGACTCATGCTTCTGACAACAGCTGGCTGGCCGCCGGCCACCCCAGGCCAGGGAGAGACTCAGTGGGGCAGAAGCTAGCCCCACTCTGCACCCCCAGACTCAAAGCTCCCGGGGACATGAGCTTGAGTCAGACCCAGGGTTCACTCACAGCAAGACATCCCTGCAGCAGGACGTCCCTCCAACAGGTTCATCTGATGCACAGTGAGAAAACAAATGGCTACGCATTGCACGTGTGCCTGCTAAGTCGCTTCAATCGTGTCCGATTCTGTGCAACCGTGTGGACTGTAACCCGCCAGGCTTCTCTGTCCATGGGATTCTCCAGGCAAGAACACTGGAGTGGGTTGCTGCGCCCTGGTCCAGGGGCTCTTCCCCACCCAGGGATCGAACCCACATCTCCTACGTCCTCGGGTTCTTTACCACGGGCGCCACCTGGCCCGCAGACCAGGACAGAATCACCTGAGAGCTCACAAATGCAAATGACTGATTTAAGAGTGATTCCGCATAGGAGTTAAACCTGGAGTCTGGGAAGGTGCGCCCGCCCCGCCCCGCTCCCCACCGCGCCGGCTCTGGGCGGGCGAGCAGTACCTCCAGGGACGGGATGCCCTTGCCCGAGGGCTGCGGGTACTCGCGCAGCAGCCGCTCCTCGTCCAGGAACTTGCCGTCGCGCCCGTTGCTGGCCGGCTGGAACAGCCCGTAGTTCAGGACGTCCTTCAGGCTCTGGTTCAGCGAGCACAGAATCCGCTGCTTTGCAACCCACACCGTCGCATCCGGGTTGAATCGAATGCACTTCTGCAGGGGAGGACAAGACCCGTGGTTAGCAGGAACCACCCTGGGGCAGGTGGCCAGAGATGCCCAAGGGGCCTCCATTCCACCCTGAGGCCACCTCTGAGCTCTGGACTCTCTGGCTTCACGGTGAAAACCATGACCTTCTGGTCTCCTTGGCAAATGTAAAAGGGGAAAAGCTTGGATGGAATCACTGATTCCGGGGCCCCGGCTCACTGTTGGCTCCAACCTCAACGGAATCAGATTCCGGGGCCCCGGCTCACTGTTGGCTCCAACCTCAACGGAATCAGATTCCGGGGCCCCGGCTCACTGTTGGCTCCAACCTCCGGGACCAGCCGGATTTATGGTCATCACTTACCATCACAGACTGCCTTGGGCAGTTCTCCCACCTGTACAGAGCTTGTCAAACTTGCCTGCTTGGTAAAACACACACAGATGACCCCGCCCCCTCCCGGAAGAGTGTCCGATGCAGCGGGTCTGGGTCCGACCACAAAGCTGCATTTCTCACGAGTTTCAAGGTGATGTTACCGCGGCCAGCCCAGGAAACACTGAGGACCACGGCTCGACCGAACCACAGCGTGGCTGCCCTTCTACGCCGATGGCTCTCCGTGGACACCTCACGGACAGGGGGGGCCTCCTTTCCTTACCTCACTGACGGGCAAGCCCGGGGCACCAGCCCCACCCACCTGACTCTGAACGCCAGGGCTGTAAAAACACCCACAGCGCCTCTCCCAAACCATAAAGGAAGGCGATTGTGAAAAATGGTTCGACTTAGAAATCGTATCTGGTGCCATGAAAGTTAATTTTTGAAAAGCTTAAATGGTACAGACGGTTCCCGCAGACCAGCCGTGAACACTTCTCAAGAAGAGAACAGCACCGCTAGGAACCTGAACACATGACTTGGTCCCAACTCCCAGGTCCCGTCTGTGAGACCCGCCCACGAGCCAGGAAAACAAGCGCTAGGCCAAATCCACTTCTGACTGCAACTGTGAAAGTGCTGCACTCAGTATGCCAGCAAATTTGGAAAACTCAGCAGTGGCCACAGGACTGGAAAAGGTCCGTTTTCATTCCAATTCCAAAGAAAGGCAATGCAAAAGAATGCTCAAACTACCGCACAATTGCACTCATCTCACACGCTAGTAAAGTAATGCTCAAAATTCTTCAAGCCAGGCTTCAGCAATACGTGAACCGTGAACTTCCTGATGGTCAAACTGGTTTTTGAAAAGGCAGAGGAACCAGAGATCAAATTGCCAACATCTGCTGGATCATGGAAAAAGCAAGAGAGTTCCAGAAAAACATCTATTTCTGCTTTACTGTAGTAATGCTCAAAATTCTTCAAGCCAGGCTTCAGCAATACGTGAACCGTGAACTTCCTGATGGTCAAACTGGTTTTTGAAAAGGCAGAGGAACCAGAGATCAAATTGCCAACATCTGCTGGATCATGGAAAAAGCAAGAGAGTTCCAGAAAAACATCTATTTCTGCTTTACTGACTATGTCAAAGCCTTTGACCGTGTGGATCACAATAAACTGTGAAAAATTTTGAGAGAGATGGGAATACCAGACCACCTGACCCTGCCTCTTGAGAAATCTGTATTGCAGGTCAGGAAGCAACAGTTAGAACTGGACATGGAAAAACAGACTGGTACCAAATAGGAATAGGAGTATGTCAAGGCTGTATATTGTCACCCTGCTTATTTAATTTATATGCAGAGTACATCATGAGAAACGTTGGACTGGAAGAAACACAAGNTCTCCCTGACCCTCTGCCTGGGCCGCGCCTCCCGGGAGGGTAAGAGGATCCCGCTTCTCAACAATGAGGTTGGTGGAGCAGGCAGCCCAGAATCCCTGTGCCAGGAAACCTGACCCCGCGGGCATGAGTATGCCATCTGTCCCTCTCCAATGGCAAACACTGGAAGGTAAGGCTCAGAGTTCGTCTCGGGGTCGCGAGGCGGGTGGGGGGCCGGTTGCTCACTTCGGGAACTGCCAGCCACCCCCTGCCACCTCGGACTGAGGAAGAAGAGTGTCTGAGCTCTCCCAGCCGTGACCAAGTGGGGCTGCACATCCCCTCGCTATTCCTGCTTGGAGAATCCTTGCTGGCCTCCGGTCCAACTGCACGGACAACTTCAGTTCCCTTAGACACCAGCATCCAGAGGGCCTGAGGGTCCCTCCCTGTGGCCGGCAGAAAGGAACCTGCCAGCAGGTGGGTGCTGAGCGGAGCCCAGGCTGGGAGTCAGGCCCCAGGGGGTCTGTGTGGCGTTTGTAGGTGGTCCCAGAGATTACCGGTGCCCACTGCCATCACTGGGCGAGCTGAGGAGGCTGCCTCTGTGCACCGTGTGGGCTGGCCCTGCACAACGAAAGGATGTCCTGCTCCAAAACTGCCAGGAGGGCCCCACCGAGAAACTGCCGGAAGGAACAGGAGCTCAGAGGTCAGAAAGGCTTGGGTTTGCACCCCAGCTGCACACAACAACCTGGTGGTCCTGGGCGAACTCACCCGCTCAGCTGATTCTGTGATGAAAACCATCCCAACGACGTAACTTGGATCCTTGTAAGGATCATACAGAAGGTAGATAATACGTGCTGTTATGGGCTGAACTGTGTCCCTCCCCCCAAAAGATAAGGGTTCCTACTCCTTAAGGAGCTCCAAGTCTATCTCGTAGCGGGTAATGAGCATGATGCTGCTGCTGGTGGTGATGGAATGATGCTGCTGCTGCTGGTGATGGAATGATGCTGCTGCTGGTGGTGATGGAATGACACTGCTGGTGGTGATGGAATAATGCTGCTGCTGGTGATGGCATGATGCTGCTGCTGCTGGTGATGGAATGATGCTGCTGCTGCTGGTGATGGAATGATGCTGCTGCTGGTGGTGATGGAATGACACTGCTGGTGGTGATGGAATAATGCTGCTGGTGGTGATGGAATGCTGCTGCTGCTGGTGATGGAATGATGCTGCTGGTGGTGATGGTGGTGATAATGAATACTGCATACTACTGCACATTAACGCACAGATGTGGAATCTAGAAAAATGGTATGCTGTTGTTCAGTCACCAAGTCATGTCTGACCCTTTTGAGACCCTGTGGACTGTAGTTCGCCAGGCTCCTTTGTCCATGGGATTCTCCAGGCGAGAATACTGGTGTGGGTCGCCATTTCCTTCTCCAGGGAATCTTCCCAACCCAGGGATCAAACTGGCCTCTCCTGCACCGGCAGGTGGATTCTCCACCACTGAGGCACCAGGGAAGCCACAGAAAAGCGGTGTAGACGATCTTACTCGCAAAGCAGACCTGCAGACACGGATGCAGAGAACAGAGGTACAGACACCAAGGCGGGGGAAGGGGATGGAAGGAACTGGGAGACGGGGACTGACACACACGCACGGTTCACACAAAACGGGCAGGCGATGAGAGCCCCTGTGCAGCACAGGAAGCTCTGCCCAGTGCTCTGCGACGCCGCAAACGGGAAGGAGGCCCAAAAAGGGAGCGCGAGATGTATCATATACATGCTTGATAAAGTTATTCACTCTGAAACTAACACAGCATGGTAAAGCAACTACACGCCAGTAGAAATTTGAAATTCTTTGAGAAATAAATATCAAGTACGCAGACAAAACTGAAAAAAAAAGAAAAATCATGGCAAGAGAATTCTATGTAAGAGAGTGAACTGCTCTGCACACCTGTCCTGGGCCCTGAGAAGCGGAGATGGTGGCAACGGTTGTTTTCTAAGACGTCTTAGGAGTAAGAAGCTAGAAACACACAAAGCTTGAAAGAACGGTAAATATTACACTGCATCGTCAGAGTGCTGTCTGCCGGCCAAGGGAAGAACCATCAACAACACAGGCTGAATTACGTATCTGCTCACTTCACCTCCTCGGCTCGCTCACAGTCCTCAGGTGAGACTTAAATTCAGCTCATTCTTGACTTTCTCCAGGAAAAAGCCAGGAGGAGGAGGGGGAGGGGACCTGACCAAGCCTTCGGGGGTCAGCGTGCAGTGGGGCGGGGGAGCGCTGCATCACCCCATTCCGGATACGGAGCTGGAAACACAGAGCCCAGTGCTTTCAGCAAGAAAGCAGGATATTCTGAAAGAAATCCCTGCTTCTGAGCATGTCTTTCATTGCAGAAGCAGGCGTCACATCATCCTCAATGCTTTCATGATGCATTTCAAAGACTCTCAATAAACAGAACCTGCCAGGAGTCATTTAAAGGTGCATCGAGGGGTGTCTGGCCTCTAAGAGCTGCCCGCCTGCCACTTGCGAACCTCTGCCCCCTCAAACCGTGACTGGGATGGTTTCCAAATGCAATTGCCCAAATGAAATGATCCTTTTTTGCTGTGGACAAAGATCCATCAGGCTGGACTCGTGGTGGAGAACAGCCAAATGCTGTCGCAGGTCACACATGAAAGGATGTATACAGAAGGGGTGTATACAGAAGGGGTGTATACAGAAGGGAAAACCGCGGGTGACCTTGATGGAGAAGGACAGCCCGGTCTGAGGAGGGTGACAGCCAGGAGCCACATGGGTGCTTCTCGGTGTTTAAACACTGAGAAAGGCCACAGTGGCCACGGTGGCAACGGGTTAGGGTTTTTGCAGTCAGAGTAACGTTTGCCAAAGAATAAGGGTTTGAGAGCAGCCCCTGCCGCTGTGATGAGGCGCTGAGCAGACCTGGTGACCTTTGCGGGGCCAGCTAGCGGTCCTCTGCACTGTCAAGGTCCCGGCACCCGAGAGGCACTGAGATTCCCGCCCTCCCTGGAGGTGAGTTCATTTTCCTTGTTGGTCCCCATGATTTCCGGCAAGCCCAGAGCAAAGTGGAAGATCTGACGCCGGCTAAGAGGTCCTCCTAGAAGCGGTAAGAGCAGGAGGAGGATTAAGCCGTGCTGACTGCAGGCACAAAGTGCTCACTGCGTGCCCGCCAGCCCAGCGAAAAAACTGCGTCAAATCCATCATCTTCTCCCTGTGCTCCTGGCGGAGTTCCCGAGAGGCACTGAGATTCCCGCCCTCCCTGGAGGTGAGTTCATTTTCCTTGTTGGTCCCCATGATTTCTGGCAAGCCCAGAGCAAAGTGGAGGATCTGACGCCGGCTAAGAGGTTCTCCTAGAAGCGGTAAGAGCAGAAGGAGGATTAAGCCGTGCTGACTGCAGGCACAAAGTGCTCACTGCGTGCCCGCCAGCCCAGCGAAAAAGCTGCGTCAAATCCATCATCTTCTCCCTGTGCTCCTGGCGGAGGTATCAGCAGCCCCAAGCCCAGAAGGGAACACCCTGGACCCTCAGGTCCGCCCCCAGCATCACACACCTGCCAGAGGCGGGGCTGGAATGCACAGACCTGAGGGACCTTGGCCCCACAGCACCGGATGTAGCTGCAAATTGGGAGGGTTCACCCGGGGGCCGTGAAGTGGAGTCCAGGGGAGAGAGGGAGACGGGGGAGGCGTGGCCCAGCGCCCGGGGCCAGACGCTGCGCCCACCAAGCGGACAGCTCCAGTCCATCCACCTAGAAGGGAGGGTGTGAGCGGAGCATCAAAACTGGGAGCCACAGAACTCCAACCACAGATCCGAGGGCCTCCCCCTCGGCTTTGACACAGAAAATTAAATACTGATGCTCCGCGCCCTCTTTCTGCCCGTTCTGGACCATTCTCACCAGCCCGGGACATGACACGGGGGAGGAGGAGAACTCTGCTCTTCCCCAGGGTGGCCTCTGAACCACAGTATTCCCACCATGATGTGGGATTTATGAAGCTTCTGACAGGACGTGCGATAATTCCAGAGCCAGGCATTATTTTCTCGAAGGGATTTAAGTGGGTATCAACACACAGCTTAAGAAGCGCGCCAAGCCAGACGTCTGCCATCCAGGCTGCAGAACTCCCGAGAGCCGGACCGATCGCGCTCATAGACAAGCGTCAGCCTCACGTCTAACAGGAAGAGGCAGTGCAGAATCCTCACAACAGACAAGGCTGGGGCTGGTTAAGCAGGCGTTTGAGTTTTTTAGTGATACGTATGAAAATAAAGGTCCTCCCGGCCTTTAGCGAGCTGCCCCGGGACGTGAATGACAACCAGCTCGGTCACAGCCCAACTTTCTCGCAGGCTTTCACCAGAGATCCCCNAGACAAGGCTGGGGCTGGTTAAGCAGGCGTTTGAGTTTTTTAGTGATACGTATGAAAATAAAGGTCCTCCCGGCCTTTAGCGAGCTGCCCCGGGACGTGAATGACAACCAGCTCGGTCACAGCCCAACTTTCTCGCAGGCTTTCACCAGAGATCCCGTGAACCTTGCCCTTTGGTTTAAACAACCGATGACGTCTCAGTCTCCTGATTAAAACCGTGAAGTGTAAACCACTGCACGTACGGACAGTGAGCGTCACAGAGAAACTAGAGGCGGGGGCGTCAGGGACCAGGGGGACGGGCTCCCCTTGGCCTTACCAAGCAATAACGAAACCAGAAAGAAAACCAGATTCCATGCTTCTGACCCGCCAAGTGACCCGAACGCACACTACAAGGGACAAAACAGCGTGGCCCAGGGTAGAGATAAACAGCCAAACCATATATTTCTGCAGGGCAAAGAGAACAGATGGACGGACAGATGGACAGACAGACGGATCGCTGGCTGACTGGCTCGGCGGGTGGGTGGGTGGATGGATGGACAGATGGATGGATGGACAGATGGATGAATGGATAGACAACTGGTTGGAGAGATGGATGGGTGGACGGATGGACGGGTGGGTGGACAGATGGATAGATGGATGGACAGATGGATCGCTGGTTTACTGGCTGGGCGGATAGAGGGACAGACGGATGGATGAATGGGTGGGTGGGTGGATGGATGGATGGATGGATGGATGGATGGATGGACAACTGGATGGAGAGATGGATAGGTGGACAGATGGACAGATGGATGGATGGATGCATGCATGGATGGACAAGTGGACAGATGGATGGATAGATGGACAGGTGTATGGAGAGATGGATGGACGGACAGATGAATAAATGGATGGATAATAACAAAAAAGACAAACCTTAAAAACATAACATCTAGTGGAAAACATAAGTTACAAATGACATGCCCAGCATGACGGCAGGTTATCTATAATTTCTCTTGTTTACTCAACAACACAGTACCACATAGTGACCACCGCAACACAGAACAAGGGGCAAGCGGGGTTTGTCACAGTATTTGTCCCCGAGCAGAATGGCCAGGAGGGCGAGAGAGACACTGACTTTAGCTGAAATACCCTAACCCTATAATTAAAAAAAGACACGTNGGGGCCACACAATACACTTATATGTGGAATATCATACAATATCTGTGCCTGTGCCTGGGGGCCATACAATACACTCATATGTGGCATCAAAAAAAAGATACACGTGAACTCATACACAAAACAGAAATAAACTCATTGAAAATAAACTTATAGTTACCAAGGGGAAAGATGGGAGAGGGATAAATTAAGAGTTTGGGACTAACATACACACACACATAAAATAACCAACAAGGACCTCCAGTATAGCGCAGGGAACTATACTCAATTTTGTAATAACCTTTAAGGGCAAAGAATCTGAAAGAGAATAGATGTTTATACATATTGATACATGTATGTGTATAACTGAATCACTTTGCTGTACACCTGAAATTAACGCAACATTGTAAACCAACTGTATTTCAATAAAAAGGGGAAACTGTGTCATTGAAACAGAGAGGAGCTCCCAGAGAGAGAAAGGGGAAAAAGGAAACATCTGGGAAACAGACTTCTTCAGGAAAAACAGAACGGCCGGCATCAAACACCTCCTGGGTGCTTAGTCACTCGGTCGTGTCTTACTCTTTGTGAGCCCAGGGACCGTAGCCCACCAGGGTCCTCTGTCCATGGACTTCTCCGGGCAAGAATACTGGAGTGGGTTGCCACGCCCTCCTCCAGAGGATCTTCCCCACCCAGGGATCCAACCCAGGTCTCCGCACTGCAGAGATGCTTTACCATCTGAGCCACCTGGGTTAGTAACTGAAGTCAATTCTTTAGGAATCCAGTAAAGAAAAAAAATCAAGTCCTGGACAAGATACGTCTAGCACAAGTTCAGGGCAAGCAGAATATCAAACAACATGTCTGCAGGTTTGGGGCGACGTGGGGCAGGGACTACAGCTCAAAGATGCCACAAGAAAACCGCATACAAGCTGACATGTTCACGTACACAGTTCTTACTCTTTGCGGATTATGTATTGGGGGATTCACCTACTTGCTGAAATTATTGGTGACCCCAGATCAGTATGAACAGCACCGCCGTGAGCAATCGCAGACACAGCAGCCGGGTCTGAGCAGAGAACCAGCCAGCTCCCTTCTGGGCCCGCCGTGACCTTATAAACAAGCGTCTTAGACGGGTCTATTCAGGGCCCTGTTCTGCACTTAGGTGCCTTTTGTTTAAAGTGGCCCCCAGGCACAGAGCTGAGGCGGGGTCCGGTGTCCACGGACAAGAAGGCGGTGATGAGCCTCAGGGAGAAATCACGAGTCAGGTGACTGCCTCCAGGTGTGAGTCAGAGGCTGCTGGCCACCAGCCTGGTGTTAATCCTGAGTCAACTGTGTGTATTAAGTAATAGTCTTGACACAAAAACACACACGCAACGAGGCTGTGCACTGGTCCACGGATGAGGATGCAGCCAGAGGCACTCGGGACCCTCACCCACTGCATCCCCCGTGGGCGATGGACTTCAAAGAGCATCACGACCACCAGCGGTGAGACCAGCGGGCCGGTCACCGGGGAAGCACTGCCCCCAAGACCTCCTCCTGAGAAAACCCTGGACGGTCAGCTCCATCCACGTAAGAGGTGGGACGGGGAGAAGGCCTCTGTGCACCGGCGATGAGCAGTGACCGTGGGAGAGGAATTGAGACCTCAGGACTCTGAAGGCTGCAGCAGGCAGGCGTCACGCGGGGTGGACGGCAACCCTGGGCAGAGCGCTCCACACCAGCAAGACTCGGTGGGTGGGGAGAAGAGGCCTCACGTGTATGTGTGTGTGTGTGAGTGTGTGTGTGTGTGTGTGTGTGTGTGTGTGTGCACGTGCGGAACAGCTGCTTGTTCTCCACACACTGACCTTTCCCTTCCCAGTCTCAGAGCTCAACTACGTTCCGCAGCCTCCTCTGCGGCCAGGTACATGGGTCAAATGCATGGGTCAGGTGCGTAAGCATGTGGTCAGCTGCAGGTCAAGTGCATGGGTCCAGAGCATGGGTCAGGTGTGTGCAGTCAGGAGCAGCCTCCAGAGGACACTGGGAAGGTGGGAGGAGAGATGTGGTCCAGGAGTTTCCTCTGAAGGACCCCACAGTCCAGGGAGCCTGAGGCCCTGAATGGTTGTGTGGATGCGAACCACCCCCGCCTCATCCCTGCCAATCCCCAGGGGACTGAAAAAACACAACATCCATGCGTCAGGATGCCTGAGGCTTGGAGGGCTGCTTATTACAGCAAGTAGTTTAATCCACCCCCAAAATACAGGGAGAGAACACTAAGTTCCTTACAGCCAAAAAAAAAAAAAAAAGGCGGAAAAACACTGTAATCAAAAATGAAAACCAATATAGAGATCAGCCTCCCAGTGTTTTTGTAATCATTTCTTTTAACTTGATAGATTCATTTGGAAACAGTCTCTCTTGTGGCAAAAAAAAAAAATACTAAAGTTCAGGCTTTTCTTCATTGACTTTTTCTCCCTTTACTTTCAAAGTAAGTCACCTTAATGAGGCTGATTTATCAACAGCATATGTACTTTGAGTCTGTGCTTACCCAGGCCACCCATTACCTGCAACCCTTTAGAGAGACACGTCTGAAATGTTCATGAAACGTCAGAGACAATCGCTCCTGGTGCTGGCGTCTGTGCTTTTCCATATGACCTGCTGCTGCTGCTGCTGCTAAGTCGCTTCAGTCGTGTCCGACTCTGTGTGACCCCATAGACGGCAGCCCACCAGGCTCCGCTGTCCCCAGGATTCTCCAGGCAAGAACACTGGAGTGGGTTGCCATTGCCTTCTCCAATGCATTTGACCTGAAGCTTTTATAATAATCACATAACTTTCATAAGAGATGTCAGATGACTCAGAAGGAAGAATGAACGCTGGGCCTGCCCTTCTGCCAGGTTGGTTCCAGGGCCCTGGAAGGTGGGGTCGTGAGAGCTCGCCCTGAGATGATCCCAGGATACAGCACTCTCGGCCCAGGTAGGGCCCCTCCCCAGGAGCGGGGTTTCCCTGGAGACCTGAGGCGCAGGAGACTGGGCCTTGGGTGGGAGCCCAAGGGCCGCACCAGTGCCAATCGGCCAGGAGGCGGCACCACGGGCCTCCCCAGTCCCTCTGACCTCAGCCAGGCCCCTTCCCAGCAGGGCCAGGCTGGAGCCAGCTCACAGGCTGGAGCCTCCCAGAGGCCGTCTACACCCGCCCCAGCCCCGCCCCTTCCACCTCCTCTCTAAACTCTAACATGAGGGGTCCTCTCGGGGACACCAGCCCCATGGAGACCTAAGGAGCAGAGACGAGAAAGGAGATGCCCCAGAGGGAAGCCCAGCCAGCATGGGCTGAGACCCCAGTCACCTGATCCCAAGAGACAAGAATCCCCACTGGGAGGCGCCCACTCAGCCCAACCCCTCCTGCGTTCTCCAAGGCCACCGAAACAGCACCATGGCCAGGGAGACCCCTCTCCTGCCCCCGCTGCGGCCACCGGGACCTCATGCAATTCACCATAGGAAGAATGTCTCCCTCGTGTGCATACGACAGCATGGGTCTCGGACCTCAAGGGACGACTCAGGGGCTGCTGGCGGGCAGGGCAGGGAAGGGCACGCTGGGTAGAGCTTGCAGACTCCAGGAAGCGGGAGTGCCAGTGCCAGGGGAGGCAGCAGGGCCTGCCCGGGGCCGACAGCCTGTTTCCTAAGGCATCCACTGTGCTAGCTGCCTCTGCAAGGCTGGTCTCTGTGCTCAGATGCTTGGCCTCCATCCCTGCACGTAGTAGGTGCATCGAGCAGGGAGGAGGGAGGGGGAGAAGGGCCCAGCAGGAAGGGGTGGGTGGGGGAGATGTGTATAAGAGACAGGTGTAGAACACTTCTTAGGAAAGAGGCATCTGCAGCCCCCCAGAGGGAAGATGGGGGAGACGGGGCTGTGGTGAGGAGACAGTGAGGCAGGTTCAAAGGGATTCAGAAGGTGTGGCGCAGGGCCTGGCAATGCACTGGCTGAGGGGTGATGGCAGGCCCTGTATAACTCCTGGGTTCTGACTCAGGCCAAGAACCAGAGAAGGTTCACAGCCCAAAGTGGGAACAACCCNGTCACGCCTGCCATGGGCTGGCAGGCAGGTGGAGGGCAGGCGGGCTCACCGTCTGCTGCAGGTCCTCGATGATGATGCGCAGCACCAGCGTGTGGGCCTGGCCCTCCTCCGCCCTGGTGCCACCCGGTTTCTGGGCCGTGGCCCGGATGGTGTCGTAGATGGTCTCCTCCTTGGAACTGTCTGAGTCCGACTCCTCCGAGGAGTCTGAGTGGCTCTGGGCCATCTCGTCCTCGCTGGACGTGGGGCTGCGTGGCATGGCTGCGTGTGTCTGCACGGAGAGGGGAGGAGGGAGACAGACATGAGAGGAGGCTCGAGGAGGAAGCCGGGGACGTGGCGGAGGCCAGTGTCCGGGGGCGAAATCGCAGGCTGGGCGACCTGCGTGGGTCACACACACACACACACACACACCCTCCCGGGGCCCAAGCCAGGCAGGACCTGTGGGGCCCCGAGAGCCCTGCCCCAGTGCTTGGAAACCCCACGCTTAAAAGGAGCTCGAACTCGCTGCGGCCATGGCCACAGCTTACGGGGACGGACCAAAGGGGCAGCGGGGCGGTCTGAAACGTTCGGCAGTAAGGGGAACAGCTCGCTTTGTTTTTCTTGGAGGAAGAGCAGCAGGCAGAGAGATGCGGGCTTTGGGTCAGAAGGGTACCGAGCTCCTGCTATAATAACCCCCTCTGCTTCAAACACAGCAATGATAGGTACTGTGTAAAAATAGACCCAGCACGCACTGCCAGGCTCAGAAATGAGATAATCTCCAGGCCCAGGAGCACAGCGGAGCCCAAAGGCTGATGGGGGCAGGCTGATGGGGAGGGCCAGGGGTCTCCAAGAGCCTGCGGAGGCTGGCAGGGCAGCTTCCTCACCATCAAGTGCAATAAAACCCCCCCGGCAAGGACCCAGGTGAGGGGGCCAACTGCCATCTCGTTCCACAGGCGTTAGCAGGACAGAACTGGGAGGCAGGCTGCCCACGAGATACCCCCAGGTCTGTGGGCAGCGGTCAGAAAGGTCAGGCTAAAACCTGCCCTTGGGACCCTTGGGCGCCCGGCTCGGAAAGGCCAGGCTAAAGCCTGCCCACGGGACACACCCAGCCCTGTGGGCCCGGCTCGGAAAGGCCAGGCTAAAGCCTGAGATGACCAGGCATCCTGGGCCGGGGGCGCCAAACCAGCAATTGCACTTCTGTATGAACTCTGTAAAAGGAAATCAAAGGTCAAGTTCACGTGAACAAGAAAGATGTCCCAGGCTGTTCCATGCAAAACAGGGCGTCCTGGCTAACCCAGCTCACACGCCACCCTAGTCACCCAGGGTCTGCCTGACCAAGGTGTGGCCTCTTCTTCCCACGGACAGCACAGCTGAGAGCAGCGTGGGCCCCAACGACCCAAGCAGGACCCCGAAAGGAGTCCTGAGAAAGGGCCGTTCAGACACGGTGTCCTCGTTCACAAAGGCCGGGAAGACGCGGGCCCGTCGAGCCTGAAGCGCGCAGGGCGTGAGCGATGAGGCAGAGGCACCCAGGGCCGCAGGAACGCCCAGGTGGGGGCAGGGCACAGAAAGGGGGTCACAGCGCCTGTGACGTCACCCGTAACCTCGGCTTCCTCGAAACATTCCAGGTGACGAGAGAAAGCCAAACGTGGGACATAGATGCTTGCGATGCTATTCTGTGTGTGTCCCTTTGTGCCGGAGATATTTCACAGTAGCAGTGGGGGGAGAAAAGCAAGAGGGAGGGAGGGGAGGAGGATGGTCACCTGGCCGACTACCCCAGGGGCTGGGGTGCGTGGCCCCCAGAAGCCATTCATTTTGGGCTGACGAGCCTCAGAAAAGCCCCAGGCAGGACACAGCTCAGCCAGTGCCAACTCGGCGTCCAGTCTGAGAAGGCTGACGCCCACCATTTACCTCCAGAGTTGCCTTCAGGTCAGCGGACACCTATGGAAGCGCTTCTCTGCTGGGCCACCAGGTCCCAGGACATTCCCAGCCGCTGATTCGACACACAAAGCCCAGCAAAGTGCAGACGCCACCCCAGAAAATGCACCCCCCAACACACGCCTAGGGAAAGGCAAGACCACGACTGGGTCGGGGGCTCCCCTACCGCCAAGAGCGCCTGGACCATCCTCGGACATGGGGTCCAAAAACGCTGCTATGTCCAACCTGCAGAGGGGCTGAACGAGTCCTAACCCGGAGGCTTCACACGAAAACCTCGATATCTGGCTCGTCCTGACCACCAGGAAAATCTGGCCTGGTTGAGGTCGGCCATGCAGCACCCGGGCCTGGAGCAAGCTGCAGCTACTCCCTGGCCAGCCTGCCCTCCTCCCCAGGTCCTCCCAGAACCAATCGACTCCACTCGGTCAGACCTCCTGTGAGCTCTCTTCCTGGCCCACGGGCCTCAAGTCTGAGCAGCTGGGAAATGATCCGCCCAACCCCTCTACCCGGCCTCCTCCTCAGCCTTCTGCCTTCACACCTCCCGTGAGGGGTCCCTAGTCAAACACATTACCCATATCACCCAGGAAGGGTTTCGTTTCTTAAAGTGAAATTACCAAGTGAAAATAGTTGCTCAGTCATGTCTGACTCTTTGTGACCCCATGGACTGTGGCCCACAGGCTCCTCTATCCGTGGATTCTCCAGGCAAGAACACCGGAGTGGGTTGCCATTCCCTTCTCCAGAGGGTCTTTCTGACCCAGGGTCAAACCCGGGTCTCCTGCATTGGAGGCAGATGCTTTAGCATCTGAGCCACCAGGGAAGCCTAAAATTTCCAAACTGCATCCCGCCCTCCACGAAAACTTCAGAGCACCAGAGGACTTCTGAATTCACTGGCAAACACCTCTGTCATTTGAGCTTCACATTTCTCCAACCGGACAAGAGCACAGACTGGAGAGGGCGGGGTGGGCCTGAGGCCGAGGACAGGGTCTGGCCACCCCAGGTTCTACCTGAGGAAGGTCCCAGCCAGCCTGGCTGCGACTTCCACCAACACGTTCATTCCTGCTTTTGCCCATTCACCATTTATACAGGAAAGAAATAAGTGCCTGGCATAATTATATGCCAAATATATACTATATAATATAAAACACAGTTACAATTACAGTTGTCATACGGAATAGCTGTATGTCACTATAACATATTGTGATAATTATATACACACAATTATCACATTATAACATAAGTTATGTACTACGTCGCTGTGTGTGTTCTTTTAGTTGCTCAGTTGTGTCTGAATCTTTGTGACCCCATGGACTGTAGCCCACCAGGCTCCTCTGTCCATGGGATTTCCCAGGCAAGAATACTGGAGTGGCTTGCCATTTTCTTCTCCAGGGATCTTCCCAACCCAAGGATCGAACCTGGGCCTCCTGTGTTGGAGGCAGATTCTTTACCGTCTGAGCCACCAGGGAAGTACCATTATATAGTTGCATGTATACATATATATAATCATTTCCAACAAGGTTTCCAGGTTTTAATATGCTCTAGAACAGGCTAACTCCCTGGTGGTCCGGTGGTTAGCACTCTGCACTTTCACTGCCATGGGTTAGAGAGCCGGACCATAAAGAAGGCTGAGCGCCCAAGAAGTGATGCTTTCGAACTGTGCTGCTGGAAAAGACTCTTGAGAGTCCCTTGGTCTGCAAGGAGATCAAACCAGTCAATCCTAAAGGAAATCAGTCCTGAATATTCATCGGAAGGACTGATGCTGAAGCTCCAATCCTTTGGCCACCTGATGCGAAGAGCCGACTCACGGGAAAACACCCTGATGCTGGGAAAGACTGAGGGCAGAAGCAGGCAGCAGAGGGTGAGATGGTTGGACGGCATCACAGACTCGATGGACAGGAACCTGGCAAACTCCAAGAGAGGGTGAGGGACAGGGAAGCCTGGTGTGCTGCAGTCCACGGGGACACAGAGTCGGACCCGACTTGCCGACTGAACCGCAAACCTCTCGAGCAGTGTCTCTTCATCCCGGCCGCACAAGGAAGCTACCTGGGATCTTGTTCTAAAAAACGGTGGTGCCAGGAGGTCTGATTCAGCTGGTCGAGGTGAGGCCCCGATATCGACATTATCTTTATTTTTTTATGTTTCTCTGCCTGCACCGGGTCCTAGTTGCGGCATTTGAGGCCTAGTTCTCTGACCAAGGATGGAACCCAGGCCCCCCGTATGGGGAGCGCATCACATTAGCCACTGGACCACCAGGGAAGTCCCCCTGATGGACGAGATCTTTAGACGCCCCGAGATTCTGATGCCGGGAGAGACTGAAGCAAAAAGACGATGAGACGGTCAGATAGCATCACTGACTCAACGGATACCAATGTGAGCAAACTCTGGGGGAAGGAAATGGCAGCCCATCCCAGTGTCCTTGCCTGGAGAATTCCACGGACGGAGGAGCCTGGCGGGCTGCAGTCCATGGGGGTCGCAAAGAGCCAGACACGACCGAGCGACTAGCCAACAGCTGCTGTCCGGGGCGTGGGAACAGCCCACAGGTCCAGGTCCAGAAGTGGTTCTGAGACAGGTCAGACGACGGGCAGACACTGGGAATGTGCAAAGGCTGGCCACAGTCTCCAGGTGGCTCTGCAGCCGCGGCCCCCAGGCCGGTGACCCGTTGTGGACACGCAGTCTGAGCAGTAAAGTGTATCTGACCCCAGGGTCTTCCTTCCAAAGGTGGGGCTGGGGTGGTTTAAGGCTGTCTGTGTCACACAGACCTGACAGCCGAGGGGAAGGCGCCCTGCGTCCCCCAGACCCCTGCCACCCGCAGTCCTCACCTGGCCACCAGGAGCCACCGTCGCTACCACATCAGCTCAGGGGTGACGGTCACACATGGTGTGTCTGCCACCGAAACCCACTGGATGGGTCTGAGGGGAAACGGCAGACCCGCGCCCGCTTCTTCCCAGGACGTCCTGGGAGCTCAGGCCAAAAGCCCCAGCGGGCTGGTTCTGACCCTAAAAAGGAGCTTGTGTAACTCGATCAGCTGATCCACGGGAAATGCAAACACCTGGGGAAACGCTTAATTATTAACTGTGGTTGGGGCCGCGGGTGACACAGAGGGCACCTGGGGACTCTCGCATTTTGGATAAACTACGGATACGTTTTATCCTAAGTACTTCCTAAATACTGGGCAGGACATGGGGTGCAAGGCGCTCAGTCGTGTCCGACTCTTTGTAAACCACTGGACTGTAGCCCGCCAGGCTCCTCTGTCCACGGGAGTTTTCAGCCAAGAGTACTGGAGTGGGTTGCCATTTCCTGCTCCAGGACATCTTCCTGACCCAGGACAGAACCCACGTCTCCTTTGTCTCCTGCACTGCAGGCGAATTCTTTACGTGCTGAGCCAGCAGGGTACTCACACTACAACACTGACAATCTGAAATTCACACAGAAGTGGGTGTCCTGCATCTCCTGGGGCAATGCCATGATGGGTGGAAGGGCTTCTCCAACCTGTGGGGGGTCGGAGGCTGTCTCTTATACACATCTAGATGTGTATAAGAGACAGCTCTAGAACAGGCTAACTCCCTGGTGGTCCGGTGGTTAGCACTCTGCACTTTCACTGCCATGGNTGGAAGGGCTTCTCCAACCTGTGGGGGGTCGGGGGGGCGGGTGGGGAACGCTCTGAGGATAGGAGACTAAGGACAAAAACTCAGTCTGGAAACCAGCTTCCCCAGGAAAAGTCAGTGGCAGGACCCGGAAGGGAAGGTTACTCACCCCCCGTGGGCAGACATTCCTAGTGTAACTAACCTCTCAGGGAAAATACCAAGCTATAAAAACACAAGTCGATAAAGTTCAACATCTCTCAGAATGTGTTTGCTTCACTGCTGGGCACCTATTAATAAGCACAAAAGAAAGTAGCAGTGGGAAAAGCGATTTTGACAAAAGCTCCACATTTTGCTGCCGAAATGTTCCAAGAAAGCACACAATTGTTCCAAGAAAACATAAAATCTCAAACTGTCCCCTGAGTCTCCTAACACCTGTGAGGAACAGGCGGCTAAGTTTTCCTCCTGGTTCCCTCCTCAAAGAGAAAACATGAAAGCTGACCTGGGACAGAAGACACATGCTAAAAACAGAATGACTTTACCAAGGTCAAAGCTGCAAGAATCACATGTGTGAAGGTAACCTATGAAAAGGCAGAGGCGCCGTCAGCTCTGGTTTATTTTATGCGTGTGTGTATACATATATGGGGCTTCCCGGCCGACGCAGATGGTAAAGAATCTACCTGATATGCAGAAAACCCGGGTTCGATCCCTGGCTTGGGAAGATCTCCTGGAGAAGGGAATGGCTACCCACTCCAGTAATCTTGCCTGGAGAACCCCATGGACAGAAGAGCCTGGTGGGCCACAGTTAATAGATACACACACACACACACAAATGTGTTTTTTTTGCAAAAAAAAAAAAAAGTTTTTATTCAAGTGGAATCTCAAACAGACACCTGATGTATTTAATATACTGGAAGCAAGGTTTTGTGACTATTCATTCACTCTGTGCATCCAAATATACTAAACCGGCTGGTTCTCAAAGCAGTGGGACGCTGCTCGCCCAGAGGCCGCTCTGGGGTTTTGTGCAGATGTGAGAACTCGGGTCAAGATCATGGCCAAGGACTGGCAACAGCCTCCACCAGAACCGGTAGGACAGAACTAGATTCGGGAGGGGCCCAGGTTCTGCCACACCCTTGGAAAGTCACTAACAGATGACGCTGAGTTAACACAGGCTGACAGTGAGGGGGCAGCAGTGGGCCAGATGGAGGCTGAAGGCACCTGGGAAGGTGAGAGAAAAGCACGCCTGTGTCTCGGTGCTCGTTTAAATCTGCGGTGCTTTCCCTTTGGGCTGCCCAGGTTGCTCAGTGGTAAGGAGCCACCTGCTAATGCAGGAGACACAGGAGATGCAAGTTCAGTCCCTGGGTCGGAAGATTCCCCTGGGAAGGAAATGGCAGCCCACTCCAGTGTTCTTGCCTGGGAGATCCCACGGGCAGAGGAGCCTGGCGGGCTACACAGAGTCGGACATGACTGAACACACACACACACACACACACACAGACACACACACACACACACACACTCGCTTTCCCTTGCACTGAGGAGGGGCGGGGGCTGCCCTCGAAGCTTCTGCCGCACCAGCCCCCCAGTAACCATGTCACACTCTAGGAGGCTTGGTCTAGGGATCAGGCCACACCCCCGAGGACACGGAGACACCAGGATTCAGGTCACACGCCACCTCTTCCGGAAGCCGCTCCCCCAACCGCTCCTAGCAGAGGGACCACAGCTGCAGCCCAGCTGGCACCATGCGGCAGCCACCCCACCTGTGAGGGCAGCATCCTCTACCACACCGCAGGCCAGGGGGAGGTATGACTGCAGACCCCGCCCAGCAGCGTGGCATCAGCCCGTCCCCCCCCCCACCAACTTCACATGTTGGGGTCCTGACCCCTAGCACCCTGGAAGGCAGCTGTGTTTGGAGTTGGGGACTTTCAGGATGTGGGCATGGTGAAATGAGGTCACTAGGTGGGCCCTGTCTGACGTGCCTCTTTGTGCTGTTCTCGGGGATCTCACGGCAGGAACGCTGCAGGGGTTTGCCATTCCCTCCCCCAGTCAGTGCTGGGAAAGATGGAGAAGGGGGCGGCAGAGGATGCGACGGTCAGATGGCATCACCGACTCAACGGACGTGAACTTGAGCAAACCTCGGGAGACAGTGGAGGACAGGGAAGCCTGGTGTGCTGCAGTCCACGGGGTCACAGAGAGTCAGACATGACTCAGTGACTCAACAGCAATGAAGAGTCCAATGTGACCGGTGTCCTCATCAGACAAGGAAGTCAGGGGACACGCACACACAGAGGGACGACCCTGTGAGGGCTCTGCTGTCCACAAGCCCAGGGGTGGGGAGGGGGGAGGGCCTCAGGAGGAGCAGCCCCGCCCAGACCCAGGTCTGGGATTCCAGCCTCCAGGCCTGGAGACAGGGAGTGTCTGCTGTCTCAGGCTCTGGGCCTTTGCCTTGGCAACCACAGGGAATGGGTACAGGGTGAGGCCCTCTAGATGTTCTCAGCTAGATGCACGAACCACATTTCTGAGGAGAATCGCCATCGAGACAGGCTTTCTTCTGAAACCACTGTCTAGAATAAACTCCATGCCTGTCCCTTTCTGCGTCTGCAGATGAACTCCAAGTAGGATAGCTCTCCTCTCTCTTCCATGAACTGCTGGGATCTTCGCCTGCCCCGAGTCTCTCTGCCTAGCTCCCCAAGTCCTTCCTTCGCACCTGGCTCACCAGACCACACTCACTCTCCTTCCCGCTCTCCTGGGAAGCCCCGCTGTCCACACCTCCCCGTTAACCTCTGATGATTCTCAGCTAGTGTTTGGAAAACCACGCCATCATAGACACTCCCGTCCATCCCTGGCCAAAGGAGTTTGGGAAACGTAACCAGATTAAACAAACAGGCACCAATCACTTTGAAAGTCAGGGTGCTAACTGCTCTGTCTTGTCCGACTCTTTGAGACCCCATGGACTGTAGCCCGCCAGGCTCCTCCACGCAAGAATACTGGAGTGCGTAGCCATTCCCTTCTCCAGGGGACCTTCCAGACCCAGGGATCAAACCCAGGTCTCCTGCACTGCAGACAGATTCTTTACTGTCTGAGCCACCAGGGAAGCCCAATCACTTTACTGCAGAATTTACCGCACTGCTCTCTGGGTCGTCCCTCAGAGTGGCTGATGCAATATTTTCCCAAAACCACTTAACCCGTGAATCACCTGTTCCTGGAGAGGACAAATGTCACCTCCCGCAGCAGGTGCGTCACACGCCTCCAGGGCACGTCCCGCAGAGCCCAGCTCCCTGCAGAGCACAACCGCCCCGGACGCTTACTGGGTAAAGACCTGTACGGCAGGGAACCAGAAACACTCTGCCCAGAGGAAACGGGCTCCAGGGGTATTACTGCTACTCAATATTCTTGGGCCAAAATCGATCTCCCCAAGTCTGAAAAAGAGCTGCTGACAAGCCAGATGCTGAATTAAGATGTTTCCGTTGAGGATCACTGACCGTAAGGAGGAGGATCACGCGCCTTCCTGGCGTGTTCTGTGTGGTTACTGGCGTGCGAGGTATCGAGGCATTCTGGGTGGGTTAACAGAAAGGCTGGGATTTGGAACGTTCACACGATGGACCCACTTCCCTTCCACGAGGCAGAATTCCCTCAGGAGCCTGTGCCCCTTGGACTATAGGAGTGGGATCCGCACGACTTCCGGCTCCCCGCCTCCTGGAGAGAGCCAGCTGGGTTTCCACCCTGGGCCGCAGGGGGCTCCCATCTGAGCTTCTGCTGGAAACGTTGTTCAGTCGAGTCCGACTCTGCGACCCCACGGACTGCAGCACACCAGGCTCCTCTGTCCTCCACCACCCCAGAGTTTGCTCAAACGCACGTCCATTGACTTGGTGGAGCCATCCAACCACCTCACCCTCTGTCGCCTTCTCCTTTTGCCTTCAGTCTTTTCCAGCATCAGGGTCTTTTCCAATGTACAGAAGGCCTGTTGTTGTTGTTTTTATCATAGGCCCACATTTTGGTTTTCTTCCAGCATAAATGAAGAGATTCTGACCAAGCAGTGTGCCCCCCCGCCTCCCCGCTCCGAACCTCATTGCGAAACATGTGGCTCACTCATCTAACACTTTTGCAGAAGCAAGAATCAATTCACTCTGAAGCAAAGGGATATCACGACCTGAGGGCTAACAGGTCACGACCTCCTCTGCTGGGAGACGGCCCCGCCCAGCGCCTCGAAAATCCAAGCTGTTGTTCGATAGCCTTTGTGTCCCGGGGGACCAGAGGCCTGGACTCTGACAGCCACAGGGCGGATGTCAGGGGACTAGGGAAGGAAACCCCCTCAGTCGGGCCCCAAACATCTAGATCAAAGTAAAGGAGCCTTTCCCTAACCGGAACAGTGAATCTGCCCCAGTCCTCAGCAGCCATCAATATAACCAACACACAAACCAACAGATACGGGATACACCCTTTCAGGGTTACAAAGGTCGGGGAAAGAACTGTTTTTCAGATCCTCGGCTTCTCTGCATGGAAAAGCCACGAGCACTTGGAAATAAATTATTTAAACCAGTGAAAATGCTCAGCAAGTGCTAGATAAGAAATTAAGACACAAAGTCAAATACATTGCTACATTTTCAATAAATAATTTAAAGACATTAAAAATTCCATCAGAGTCCCAATAGCCAAAGACGTATAAGAAAAAGTATCTAAAGCAACCTGCGCTAGACCTTTATGGAGAAAATTAATAGGACATTATTCAGAACAACAAAATAAAGACAGACACAGGTCTTCACAGGAAGACCAGATGAATGGAGAGATCCACCATAATCATGGAAGTTAGGGTTTAATATCTTAAAGATAATAGTTCTCCACAAAACACAGATTTGAGGCAACTTCCAGCAGAAACCCTGGCAGGACTGTTCATAGAACTTATTCTGGTCGTAAAGTTTGCAGAAAAGGAGAAAGAACCAAAAATCACCAGGACAGGGGCTTGCCTGGTGTTCCAGTGATTAAGACTCCACCCTTTCAATGCAGGGGGCGCAGGTTCAATCCCCAATCAAGGAACAAAGATCCCATATCCTTTGCAGCATGGTAAAAAAATAATTAAAAATATATATATCAGGACTAAGTTTGGAAACAAATCTTCCTGAACCAAATCTTCCTGAACAGTTATAATATGAGATCAGGATGACTTTGCTGCAGAGACAGACACAGATCAACGGGAAGAACAGAAAACTCGAGACAGGCCTCGCAAACATGGGAGTGCAACGTGTGTCCAAGCGGTGGGAGGGAAAGAACTGATAAACGCACGATGCTGACATCGTGGGCCGTTCACACGCAAAGCGCAAGAAACGGAGCCCAGCTCCCCACACACGCACCAACGCCACACACGCTAGACTGCAAACGTCTATTACGAAAAACACAAGATCTCTTACTCGAATCTGGGATGCTCAACAGACGTGGTTTTGGTGCTGCTGTAACAAATGAGCACAGACTATTGGGATAAAACAACAGAAAGGCATTCTCTCCCAGTTCTAGAGGCATTAGTCCCATGCGAGCCTCAGAGGGCTAATGCCAAGGTGTGGTCAGCGCTGGTTCAGCCTAGAGATTCAGGGAAGAATCCGTCTCCTCTTTCTCAGATCCTGGGGCGCCCCCTACTCCACACACAGCCTCTGCGTTGCTGTAACCTTGCCTTCTCCCTCCTGTACCTGCCAAGCCCCCNTCTCTCCCAGTTCTAGAGGCATTAGTCCCATGCGAGCCTCAGAGGGCTAATGCCAAGGTGTGGTCAGCGCTGGTTCAGCCTAGAGATTCAGGGAAGAATCCGTCTCCTCTTTCTCAGATCCTGGGGCGCCCCCTACTCCACACACAGCCTCTGCGTTGCTGTAACCTTGCCTTCTCCCTCCTGTACCTGCCAAGCCCCCTCTGCCTTCCTCTAATGAGGACCCCTGAGATTACAGTCAGTGCCACCCCACATCATCCAAAACATCCTCCCTACCCCAGACGTGAACTTCATCACACCCACAAAGCCCCCTCTGCCATAATATGGTAAGTCCCCTCCATTCAAACCTTCAAGACGCAAACAGCAAAGATGCGACGTGCCATCCATCATGAGTGAGTGAGTGAAGTCGCTCAGTCGTGTCCGACTCTTTGCGACCCCATGGACTGTAGCCTACCAGGCTCTTCTGTCCATGGGATTTTCCAGGCAATAGTACTGGAGTGGATTGCCATTTCCTTCTCCAGGGGATCTTCCCGACCCAGGGATCGAACCCAGGTCTCCCACATTGGAGGCAGATGCTTTAACCTCTGAGCCACCAGGGAAGTCCATCAGGTGTGATCAAAGTGCAGCTGGCCCTCCGTCTCCTGTTCTGACCACCCTCCAGCTCTGCCATCTCCCACCCCCTCCCCCTCCTTGAGTCAGTATCTCTTCTTTCCTGCTCACCCGATGCCAGCCCCTGTGTGCCCGCTGGTGTACTCTACTGCTGTACTTTTCAAGGTACTGTACTGTGAAGATTTAAAATAGTTCCCTTATTTTTTGCTTTTTAATGTATTATTTGTGTGAAGAGTATTATAAACCTATTACAGTACAGGACTATATACCGACTGCTTTAGTTGGGTGTCAAGGCTAACTGTGCTGGAACGACAAACAAATTGGGCGGACAAACATGTTCTCAGAACAGAAACTCATTGGTATGCAGGGGATTTACTATAAGGTCCCATTCGTGGGGTCCAGAGGTTACAGCCTGGTAACTTTGGGGGCCAAGACTCAGCTGACCAACAACCTACACAGCATATTAAAAAGCAGAGACATCACTTTGCCAACACAGGTGTGTACAGTCAAAGTTAGGATTTTCCCAGTAGTCATCAAAGATGTGAAAGGTGGACCACAAAGAAAACTGAGCTCTGAAGAACTGATGCTTTCGAATCGTGGTGTTGGAAAAGACTCTTGAGACTCCCTTGGACAGTCAGGAGATCAATCCAGTCAATCCGAGAGGAAATTAACCCTGAATAGTCACTGGAAGGACTGACGCTGAAGCTGAGGCTCCAATACTTTGGCCACCTGATGCAGAGCCGACTCATTAGAAAGGACTTGATGCTGGGAAAGACTGAAGGCAAAAGGAGGAGAGGGCAGCCGAGGATAAGACGGTTAGATGGCATCACCGACTCACAGGGCGTGGATGTGAGCAAATTCCGAGGGACTGTGGAGGACACAGGGGCCTGGCGTGCTGCAGTCCCTGGTTCCCTGCAAAGACTCAGACAGGACTTAATGACTCAACAACCACAATCAAACTGTTACTATGTTTTTCTACACTTTCACGTTTATAATGTTTCTAATTAAAAATAAAAACTTTTAAAAAATTAAGGACTGTGACAGCTGCCTGTGATGGTCTTATCACCTCCTGCCTGGGGAACCAAGCACCCTCCTATTCATCAGGGAAGACAAGGACAGAAAGCAGAATGCTACATACACATAATATGTATTATTAAAATGTACTATGTGTAACATACTATCATGTTTATTAAAATACATTACATAATCTATTTATGCATATTATTATATATTAACATTCAAACACTGTGGAGAAGGAAATGGCAACCCACTCCAGTATTCTTGCCTGGAGAATTCCAGGGACAGAGGGGCCTGGTGGGCTACAGTCCATGGGGTCACAAGAGTCGAACATGTCTCAGCAAATAAACCACCACCACCACCGTTCAAATAGCATCATTTTTTTCATCGCTAAGTCATGTCTGACTCTTTTGCAACCCCATGGACTGTAGCTGGCCAGGCTCCTCTGTCCCTGAAACTCTCCAGGCAAGAATCCTGGAGTGGGTTGCAATTTCCTTCTCCAGGGAATCTTCCTGACACAGGGGTCGAACCTGGGTCTCCTGCATTGGCAGGCAGTTTCTTTACTAGTGAGTCATCGGGGAAGCCCAGTAGAAACAAATATATTATGAAAATATTACTGACAAAAACATATAAAATTTTCACCCGTATATATTAAAACATGTGTAATATTCCGGGGTGACATTCTCTTTTTCACAGCACCCTAGGTTGAGAGGACCTGCGGCTGAAAGCACAGAGGGATCCGCCCTGGTCCTGCTCAGATAAGCAAGGTCCTCTCCAACTCCTGGGCCATTTCTGCCTCAGGCCAGCCTCCTGGGCAGTTTCTCTTGGGCCAAGGTCTGAAAGTCAGGACAAAGGTTTCTAGTCCCATCTAGTTCCTCCGGTTCTGAAGAGCATTCGGGATCAAACAGAAAAGGCAACATCCAAACACGCCTCTGCAGCTCGTACAGCTGGTGGTCTCCAGACACTGGGTGCCCTGCAGCCCCGAGGCTCCTGTGTCTGGTGTGGGTCCCCCTGGCCACCGGGCTGTGAGTGGGGTGAGGGTCCTGGGGTCCTGGCCAGGGCACCTCCCTCCTTGCTCCCTGTGCTGGAATCCCGTGGAAGTGCAGCCGCACCCTGGGGCTCCCCTGGGAGGCGACACCCACCCAGACAAAGCACCCCCGTGGGCCCGCGAGCTCTTAGAATCCAGTTCACGGTGTGTGCCCTTTCGCTATTAACCAGCCTTCTCTTTGTATGTGAGCCGCGTCTGGCTTGGCTGACGGTGTTGGCATGAAACAGACTCAAGCAGTCTGCCTCCAGCCTGGCCCACACCTCCCAGCTGTCCACTTGGTCGGGACAAACCACAGCAGAGACCCTGGACGGAAGGCTGGCAGAAGGCTGGCGGAAGGCAGCTCCAGCTCGACTGCAAGCTCTGGCTTTTGAAGGGCTCCCAGAGGCCCCTCCTAATCTGTGGGTCGTGGGTTAGTTCGGTCAGTCGCGTCTGACACTGTGCAACCCCATGGACCCCGCCAGGCTCCTCTGTCCACGGGCTTCTCCAGGCAGGAATAGTGGAGTGGGCTGCCGTCTCCTCCTCCGGGGATCTTCCTGACCCCGGGGTTGGACCTGAGTCTCCTGCGTCTCCTGCACCCGAGCCAGGGAAGCCACAGTATGCGTTACCGGCAGCAGTCAGGGCAGTGAGTCTGCGAACCGGGCACGTCAGACAGGGCTGCGGAGCCGAGGCATCCCGGGGAGACGACGCGTCCCTGCGATCTCAAAACCCGCTGAGTCTGTTACAGAAAGAGATCCAGCATGGGGGCTCCCGACAGCTTTCTGCACCAGGCATCAGGCGCTGCCTGGGGTGGGGGGAGGTGCTCTGTCCAGACGCCAAGTCCCTGCCTGCAGGAAGCTTTGTGGTCACTTGCTGGGGGACGGCCGTGGCTGCAGCCTGGGTGGGGCTGCGGCTAGCCCGGTCCTGCGATCCCCCGTAATGACAACGTTTAAGCTGAGGATGGGTTTTGTTTCATTCCTATCATCCCAGGCTGAGGGAACCTGCAACCATGGTTTCCATTTGCTTCTGTTTTCCCAGGAAAGGATCTTAAAGAAATACCTTCCCCTCTAGGAGTTTAAAGCCACCAAGCCGCCCTCCCAGTGTGAGCTGGTCGTGCACACTCTCTGGGGATGTCCCCCTAAATGGACACGTCTGTCCAACAGCCCAAGGGCCTTCCATGTCCCCTGCAGCCAGGAGAATGAGGTCCAAACACCAAGCCCAGAAGTTGGGGGCAACTCACCTCAGCATAGCCTGGTGGAACCCCAGAGAGATCACCCAGCCGACAGAGCTCCTCCCTGGAGTTTCCCAGCTCACTGAGATGCGGGAACAGGAGGCTGTCGTGGGATGCTGGAATCACGCGGGATGCAGGTGCCCCCAGAAGGTACACAGGCTCGACCAGGGTGGAGAATCTAATGCATGTCTTAGGATGTCATCCAGCTTTTTCCCAGGAGCAGAGACCCCTCAGCATGAGCAACTCCCTGCAACGCTGTCCTCTGGCTGACCCAACAACCCACCCTCCCGGTTCTCAGGACACAGGCCAGGTCACGGAGCGTCTCGGTGACCCCTGGCGGGAAACCACCTTCCCTTCATCCTCTGCTGACCTCCACGGGGAGGACGGCTCTTCCACACCCTCCAGTGCTGCACAGACGGACGGACTAACAGGCAGGTTCTCTGCAAGTTCTCTGAGCTTGCAGAGAACGTGAGTAGGGGAAGTGCTTAGCAGCCACAGCACTGCTGGGCAGGACTCCTGACTCCCTTTCCCATCCCCGCGCTACAGGGACGCCCTACAGGGCCTCGACAGCCACAGCAGTGTAGGGGGCTCCGAGGAACAGCTGATGATATTAAAGAATCCACGTGCGTCCAAAACACGTGTCTACGTGAGTCTAGACAGGATGTAGGCTTCCCAGGTGGCAGCCCGGCCAATCCGCCTGCCAGTGTCGGAGACACGAGAGACTGGGTTCGATCCCTGGGTTGGGAGGATTCCCCTGGAGAAGGGAATGGCAACCCAGGAAATCCCACAGTCAGAGGAGCCTGGGAGGCTACAGTCCATGGGGTCACAAAGAGTCAGACACAACTGAGCTCGCACACGCACGCAGGGAACTAGATCTCACAAGTAAAACACACGGCATCTGAGTGGCAGACGTGAGACTCGTTTTAGGATCATAAAAAGATTCGACGACATTAACCTTTCAGAAATCTGAATTGAAATACGTCCGGTTAAAGTACTGTGATTTGAAATTACCATGGTCATTAACTTTAATATGCATTTTGCCTCTGAGTGGGTGATTAGAAATTTTAGGAGCTCTTGTGTCTGCAACCCTTAGAAAAAAAAGCTCAGTGCTGAAATTTATGTTAATTTACATTTTTATGAAAATCCATCCAGGTTCTGTACACTGTGAACATACTCAATTCTTAATTATTCAGATGATCACTCTCAATGGAACATAAATTATGTAAAAAAACCTGGATTGTAACAACATGCATAGTAATTTTGCTAAACAGAAGGGAAGACAAATATATTTTATGGAATATACAGTAATTAACAAATGATGTTTATAACTTATCTGAATATCATTGGGCATCAACATAGAACCCAAGTGTACAAATAATAATTAACTCCAGTCACATTGGTATATTGCCAGCTATCAGTCATATAAAAGGCTAAATGTTGACACTTTTAAATTTATGTCACTATGAAGGTTAACGTGTGAAAAGCAGAAGGAGAAAACATATTTTATCTAATAGCTTGCCAGCTTGATTTATGATTTTTAAATAGGAAGGACGAGGCTTGTCGAACTCCATCTGGAGTCCTGCTCCAGCCCCCGAATAATAAGACAGACTGAGCTCTCAGCAGAGTCGAGGAGTAAAAGCTCAGAGACCCCCAGGAATGAGAGGGGAGCAGCTGTTTCTTCCGGGAGTGCGGACTGGCCCTGTGCATAAAGTCACAGGGGCTGCAGGAAAACAGGTGCCCAGCCACACCCAGGGTTCAGCGCTGGTGTGCTCACTCCCTGGTGAGGACCCTCCTCTTGGCTGTGGACGGTGTCTCCTCCCACATCCTCGCACACAGAGAGGGGGTGCTCTGGGTCTCATCTTGGTGGTGCTGGTTTAGTTGCTAAGTCGTGTCCGACTCTTGTGACCCCATGAACTGTAGCTTGCCAGGCTCCTCCATCCATGGGATTCTCCAGGCAAGAATACTGGAGTGGGTTGCCATTTCCTTCTCCAGGGGAATCTTCCCAACCCACGGGAGGACACTCATCCTATAGGATCAGGGCTCCACCCTCAAGACCTCATTTAACCTTAATGACATCCAGGGAAGCCCCATCTCCAAACACGGCCACACTGGGAGTGAGGGCTTCAACTGATGAACACAAACGTTCACACCATCTAGGAAGGCCCACCTCTGCTCCCAAGCTCCTGCACCCTCGGGCCCATGCTGGAGCTCCAGGCTGAGAGGCCTGTTTCAGGGCTGCAGGAACAGGCGTGAGGAGGGGACCCCCACGGGTGCTCGAGGCTCCAACAGGACATGAGCATCACCTGCTTGATGCCTGCTGGGACGCGGCAACTGAGTCAGCAGAGGGGGCCAAGGGCGCGCAGGACTTCCAGCCCAGCGCTCACCAGCCCCCGGAGCAAAGGGAGCTCACCAAGCACCTTGGCAGCCGCCATCCCCAGCCGCCAGCTTCCTGCCTGACGTCGCGCCGACGACGGGAGGATGCCCAGGAGAGGCTCCGGCACCAAGAACACAGACGGGGGCCACGAGCACGGCTTCTCCTGGGACTTCATTTAAAAGAAACCGCCTTTTAAAAAGCCAAATGCAGATCAGAATTATCCCGGAACTTTCTGAAAAATACAAATGCCCAGGTATTGCTTTTCCCCCCCGAAAGCTCCAGATGTGTTTCTAATGAGCAGCCGTGTTTAAAACCAACTGGACCGTATGATGGTCTTTTACGCTCATCTAGTTTGTTTCACTTTTCCTATTTCATATTCAGGGCTCATTTCATTTAGTTTATGTTTTCCCATTTCTGCATCTCTTTTTTTAAATTTCTTTCTCAAGCCTTATCAAGTGCAGTAGAAAAGCTTTTGTGTATATATATATATTATAGTATGCATACATACATGCTACATTATACATATACATTCATACTATATATACATATTATAGTAGGCATAATATATATATTTTAGAAAACTTATGAATTTTTGCCTAATTAAAAAATTTATGACATTTTGATTTCACTTATTTGACCTAGTATGAATAGAACGCTAGACTTCTAATTTTAAGCAAATAGATATGCAACAAGCAACAGAGGTTTCCCGTAGAGCACAGGGAGCTGTAGTCAGTGTCTTGTAATAACCTATCAGTTCAGTTCAGTTCAGTCGCTCAGTCGTGTCCGACTCTTTGCGACCCCATGAATCGCAGCACTCCAGGCCTCCCTGTCCATCACCATCTCCCGGAGATCACTCAGACTCCGTCCATAGAGTCCATGATGCCATCCAGCCATCTCATCCTCGGTCGTCCCCTTCTCCGCCCGCTCCCAATCCCTCCCAGCATCAGAGTCTTTTCCAATGAGTCAACTCTTCCCATGAGGTGGCCAAAGTACTGGAGTTTCAGCTTTAGCATCATTCCTTCCAAAGAAATCCCAGGGTTGATCTCTTTCAGAATGGACTGGTTGGATCTCCTTGCAGTCCAAGGGACTCTCAAGAGTCTTCTCCAACACCACAGTTCAAAAGCATCGATTCTTCGGCGCTCAGCTTTCTTCACAGTCCAACTTTCACATCCATACATGACCACAGGAAAAACCATAGCCTTGACTAGGC
>SJYX01023708.1:0-10107 GCA_006410675.1 Oreotragus oreotragus
TTGTTATATTTCTCACAGTGAATTAATAGAGTAACCTTCCAGTTTATCTGTTATTGTTTAAAATTACCTATTAATGCCCTGAAAAGTCTATTCTGTTTTTAACAGAATCAGGGTTCTGAACTCAAAAAGCTGAGGGAAGGATCCTGGAAATTGGAAACCTAACTAAATTACTGCCCCTGGGAAGCCCTTCTGGGTGTTCAGCCTGCTGTTTTTCTCTGATTAAAACCTAATTTCATTGCAGGTCTCCTTTGATCTACAATTGTTCATATTTCTAATTTTTTTTAATCTTTTGCTTCTAGATTTCTCCATCTTGTTAAGGAGGAAATTCCTATTTGATATAGCTGATGATACCATGCAAAAATCAGATCCTCGAAAAGGTCAGAACCTGTACTTATGTGTGATAGAAATGAAGAGTTATCTTCTATTAGGCTGTGAATGAATGTATGTGTCACAAAAAGCTGTTGAAGTAAATAAAAGTATCTCATCCTTTCTTACCAACTTATCCTGCAATTTCACAAATCCTGCATGTCATTTTGTAGCTCTTTTACAAAGTACTCTTCACATAATTGTCTCAAATAGTCTTTTCTGTAATCTTATGAAACAGGGACTGTTGCTATTCCTGTTCTGTGGAAACATTACTCAACATGTTGTTCCTATAAACTGCAAGATTTTGTCCTGAATCTTTTTGCCTCTAAATCTTACTCTTCTTACTACCTCATAAGTTCATGATCATTATTAGAATTTAGTAGACATGTAAGTATGGAAGCTGTATGAACATTAAAAATAATATACATGAAAGTCTATGAAAAAGTTAAATCCTCTTTATGGGTATAAAATATTATTAATAAATCAAGTCATGATATTGAATATTTAAATATAATCTCTAGAATCATCCAGACTCCTCACCATATGTATAACATTGTCTTATTGTGGCAAATGGCACTCTTTGCTGATACTTTCTTTTGTATTCTCATCTTCTTCAGTTTCTGTCATTTGTCTCTGTAGCTCCCCTTACCCCTTTCCGTCTGTAGTAGCTGCTGGGTAATATACGCTTAATCCATTTCCATGTCTTAGTACTTTTATACTCCATTTCCTTTAACTCAAATGCCTATTCATCTTTCTTTTCTGACAATCCTACCTCAAGTCATCTGTGAAACTTTCCTCCTCTCCCCAAGCAAAGTCAATTGTTCCTTTTGCTTTTCTCAGAGCACTTTGTATAGCAAATCTCTCTTATAGCAAAAACCACATTATATTATGATTGTGTATTTGCGTTGCTGTCTGTCCCGTTAATCTGCTCTTTGTGAGTTCTTTGTGCACGTAGATGGATTCATTTGTCTTCATGTCCTTACCACTCAGTGTTACTCCTAGGCTTAGCTATGAATGAAATGACAATTTTCCTTAAAGAATCTGTACAGTATTCTAAGTGAGAGACTGACCACATAAAAATATTCAGAAGTTTATAACTATTTGTAAATGAATATAGTACATGTATTTTGAAGTAGAATAATGGAGTGATCACAGGTAGGCAAAGTTATTTAGGGAAGATTCTTCTAGATCAGGGATCAGTAAGCTATGGTCCATAGGTCAAATCCTGTCAGCTGCCTGTTTTTGTAAATAAAGATTTATTGGAATATAGCCATGTCCATTTGTTAATATGTATGGCTACTTTCATTCTACAATGGCAGAATTGAGTAGTTGTAGCAGAAACCATATATCCCATAAAACTGAAATTTTTTTACCCTCTGGCTCTTTTCAAAAATTTTCTATTCCCTGCTCTACAAGATAGGTTTTGAAAAGAGGTATGAAACAAAGAGGAATGTGAATTGTTGAAGCATGAGTGTGCATCATAATGCAGTGAAAACAACCATAGTAGTAGGAATGCCAAGTGAAGTTCCACTCTAATCCAGTTTGTCAAAGAGAAATGTGTTGAAGAAATGAAATGTCAAGAATGCTTTGAGGGTAGACCCAAGATTGGGGTGAGGGAACACAAGAAGGTATGTCTCCCCACGCCTAGGATACTCACCAGGTGCTAGTAGGGGACCTCCTGTGGACAGGCTGAAGGGAGGACCCTGGGAACAACCGGGTAAGGGGGAGTGGAGGAAACTTGAACCCTGGTGACCAGCAACTGTGGGGTTGCTGGGGGAGATAGAGTGGCTTTGGTGCCTTGGGCGGTTTGGGCACCTTTGATCACTGGAAGCAGCGTGCCTACTCACCTGAGAGGGGTAGGGATCCCTCAGGGATCAGAGGATCCACTAGGGGAAGCCCCTGGGGCTCCCCTTTCACTCAGTGGTGACTGGAGGAGGCGTTGTTTGGCACTGGGAGTGGCTGGGGCTCCTTTGGGTGCTGGGAGCAGTGCACCCGCTCCTCTGGGTTGGGGTGGGGAGACCTCTGGTGAGATCAGAAGATCCACTGGGGAAGCCCCTGGAGTTCCCCTTTCACTTGGCCCCAGGGAGCCTTCTGGGGCACAAGGGCCTGGGTCTCTGCCCTCTGGGGGCTTGTCTACCCTCCCCAGCCCTCTTTACCCTCTGGAAGAGCCCTTCACTCTTCAGGAAACCCCGTCCACTTGGGTGGATCCTGTGGATGTAAGAGGGAGTAGGGAGGCTCATTTATGGAGAGAAAAAGGTGGGCTAGTTTGGGGAGGCTCCTGTGGGTTATAAGAGCAGGGAACTACCTAGTGTCCTGCCACCCATTCGATTCTGGGAAGCCTCCTAAGGCTCCCAGGCCCAGCCCTCCACCATCCAGAGTCCCCCTCTTGGCTCTCCAGCCTCCAGGGCCCCCTCCTCCTTCCAGGCTGAGCTTTCGTCCATCTGGAAGGTCCCCTCCACCCTCCAGGGTACCCATCCTCCGTGGGCCTCCTCACCCTTCCAGGGACCTTGTCTGCTCTCTAGCCTGGGCCCTCCCCCATCCAGGTTCCCTTTCTACCATCTGGTTCCCTCCTACTTCTTGAGACCCCTCCATTCTTCAGGGCCCCCCTCCTTCTTATCCCCCTCCACCCTCCAGGCTGAGCCCTCTGTTCTCTGGGGACCAACTCTGCCCTCAGGGGCCCCTCTGTCTTCCAGGGCCACTTCCAAGGATACCCTCTGCCCATGTAGGTCCTGCAGGTATAGGATGGAGGGGAGATATAGCAGGGGCAGCCAGGGATGGTCCTTCTAGTACAGAGGAGAGGGAAATCCATCTGGTGTTGTGCCACCCACTTGGCCCTGGGAAGCCTCCTAGGGACCTGGTCCTTATCTTCCACACCCCAAAGCCAGACACACTGCAGAGGCCCCCTCAGTTGGGTTGAGCCTGGACCTTCCCCCAACCCCACCCAGGGCTTTTTCTGAAGGCTTGGGTCCTAAGTCAGGCTCCCACCCCCACCTAAATCCCATCTCCACCTAACCATTCCCACCACCTGAGCCACTCACCATCTAAGCCTCACCCTTCACAGCCAAGGTTTTTTTGCTTTTTGGGTTTTTACTGTTTACCAGTAGAGTTTGGTTTTACCCTCCAGTGGTTGTTTCATATATATTCTTGTTCTTTCTACTATTTCAGTTAATTTTCTAAGCTTATTTTATTATTTATACTCTTTGTTGTTATTCTACTCATTCTTTTTTTCATTTTTATTACATATATGTATGTGTGTGTGTGTGTATGTGTATGTGTGTATGTGTGTGTGTGTGTGTGTACTTTTTTGTTTCTCTTTTCTTCTCTCTCATTGCTATTGAAGTCTGGTTTTACCCTTCAGGGGGTTTTATTTTTTATACTTTGTTATTGTTCTGCCTTTTTTTCTTTTTATTCGCACACTCCACTACATTGCTGGAGTAACAGAGAACATCAAGTTCCAGAGAATATTAATCGGAGTGAGGGATCCCAGAGGTCTGTATCTCAATACCAAGACCTGGCTCTGTCTAACTGCCTACACACTCTACTACTGGAAACCTCAGGCCAAACAACTAGTGAGACAGGAACGTGGTCCCACCCATCCAAATAAACAACAGAAAATGAAGGAGCAAGGTAAAAAGTATACAACCAAATAAATGAGGAAGTAGGCAACCTCTCTGAAAAATAATTTAGAGTAATGATAGTAAAGGAGTTTGAAAATATTGAAAATAGAGTAGAGAAAATACAAGAAACATTTAACACATTTAACAAAGACCTAGAAGAAATAAAGAAACAGTGACAACACAATTACTGAAACTACTCTAGGAGAAATGATAGCAGAATAACTGAGGCAGAAGAATGGATCAGTGAATTGAAAGACAGAATGATAGAAATAATGTCATCAAAGTGTTAGCCACTCAGAATAACTGAGGCAGAAGAATGGATCAGTGAATTGAAAGATAGAATGATAGAAATAATGTCATCAAAGTGTTAGCCACTCAGTTGTGTCTGACCCTTGGACTGTAACCCACCAGGCTGCTCTGTCTATGGGAATTCTCCACTCAAGAATACTAGAGTGAGTTGCCATTCCCTTCTCCAGGGGATCTTCTGGACCCAGGGATTGAACCTAGGATGCCCACGTTGCAGTCAGACTGTTTACCACTGAGCCACCAGGAAGCCCTCAATAACTGCCATGGAGCAGAATAGAGAAAAAAGAATGAAAAGAATTGAGGGCAGTCTCAAAGATCTCTGGGACAGTATTAAATGCACCAACATTTGAATTATAGGGGGTCCCGAAATGAAGAGAAAAAGAGTATGAGAAAATATTTGAGGAGATTAGAGTTGAAAAATTCCCTAAAATGGGAAAGGAAATAACCACCCAAGTCCAGGAAACCCAGAGCATCCCATATAGGATAAACCCAAAGAGAAAAACACCAAGACACTTATAAATTAATCAAACTAACACAAATTAAGCACAAAGAAAAAAATATTAAAAGCTGCAAGGGGAAAGGAGAAAAAAATAACATAAAAAGGAATCCCCAGGGCTTCCCTGGTGGCTCAGAGGTTAAAGAATTTGCCTTCAGTGCAGGAGACCTAGGTTCAATCCCTGGGTTGACAAGATCCCCTGAAGAAGCAAATGGCTATATACTGCAGTATTCTTGCCTGGAGAATACCCACTGAAGCCTGGTGGGCTACAGTCCATAGGGTTGCAAAGAATCAGACATAACTGAAGCAACTTAGCAGACACACATTCACAAAATCTCCATAAGTCTAACAGCTAATTTTTCAGCAGGAACTATGCAGGTGTTTAAAGTGAAAGAAAAAAATGATGGAAAAAAAAAAAAAAAACCTGTAACCAAGATTACTCTACCCAGCAAGGATCTCATTCAGGTTTGATGGTGAAATCAAAAGCATTATAGATAAAAGCTGAAAGAATTCAGCACCACCAAATCAGCCTTACAATAAATGCTAAGGAAATTCTCTAGCAGGAATCACAAAAGAAGAAACAGACCACAAAAACAAACCCTAAATGATAAGCAAATGGCAGTAGGAACATATATGTCAATAACTACCTTAAATGTAAATGGATTAAATGAATCGAGCGAAAAACACAGACTGGCTGAATTGATATAGAAACAAGACCCATGTATATGCTGCCTGTAAGATAACTCACTTCAGACCTAAAGACACAGACTGAAAGTCAGGGGATAGATAAAGGTATTCCATGCAAATGGGAATCGAAAGCAGGAGTAGCAATACTCATATCAGACAAAATAGACTTTAAAGTAAAAACTTTTACAAGAGTTAAGGAAGGACACTACATAATGACCAAGGGATCAACCCAAGAAGATGTAACGATATAAATATGCAGCCAACATAGGAGCACCTCAACACATAAGGCACATGCTAACAACCGTAAAAGGGGGACACAACAGTAACACAGTAATAGTAGGGGAATTTAACACCCCACTTACACCAATGGACAGATCACCACAACAAAAAATTACTAAGGAAACACAAGCCTTAAATGACACATTAGACCGCGTGGACCTAATAGGTGTCTTCAGGATATTCCATCCCCAAACAGCAGAATACACATTTTTCTCAAGTGCACATGGAACAATCTCCAGGATAGATCACATCTTGGATCACAAACCAAGCTCAGTAAATTTAAGAAAATTGAAATTGTATCAAACATCTTTTCTGAACACTATGTATGAAACTAGATATAACTTACAAGAAAAAAACTGTAAAAAACACAAACACATGGAGGCTAAACAACACACTTCTAAATAACCAACAGGTAACTGAAGACATCAAAAGGAAATTTTTAAAAATACCTAGAAACAAATGACAAAATATGATGACCCAAAACTTAATAGGATGCAGTAAAAGCTGTTAATAAGAAGGAAGTTTATAGCACTACAAGCCTACCTCAAGAAACAAGAAAAACATCAAACAACCTAACTTTACACCTAAAGCAACTAGAAGAAGAACAACAGCAGCAACAACAACCAAAAAACCAAAGCCTAGTAGAAGGTAGGAAATCTTAAAGATCAGAGTAGAAATTTAAAAAATGAAATATTAAAGGTGAATAAAACTAAAAGCAGGTTCTTTGAAAAGATAAAATTGACAAACCTAGCAGGCTTGTCAAGACAAAAGGAAGAGAAATCAATATAAACAAAAACGGAGACATTACAACAGACAACACAGAAATAAGAATCATAAGGGATTACTATGAACAACTATATGCCAATAAAATGGAGAGTCTGGAAGAAATGGACATATTCTTAGAAAAGTACAACCTTCCAAAACTGAACCAGGAAGAAATAGAAATCATGAACAGACCAATCACAAGCACCAAAATCGAAACTAATCAAAAATCTTCCAACAAGCACAAGCCCAGAACCAGACGGCTTCAAAGGCAAATTCTACCAAAAGTTTAGAGAAGAGCTAACACCTATCTTGCTCAAACTCTTCCAAAAAACAGCAGAGAAAGGAAAGCTCTCAAACTCATTTTACGAGGCCACCGTCACCCTAATACCAAAAGCAGACAAAGATACCACCAAAAAGGAAAATTACAGGCGAGTATCACTGATGAATCTAGATGCAAAAAATTCAAAGTTCTAGCAAGCAGAATCCAACAACACGTTAGAAAGATCATACACCGTGATCAAGTGGGATTTATCCCAGGGATGCAAAGATGCATCAGTATACACAAAGTAATCAATGTGATATACCATATCAACAAACTGAAGGATAAAAATCATATGATCATCTCAATAGATGCATGGAAAGCTTTTGACAAAATTCAACACCTCTTTATGATAAAAATTCTCCAGAAAGTAGGCAGAGAAGAAACTTGCTTCAACATAATAAAGGCCTAATAGAATAAAACTAAAGCAAACATTATTCTCACTGGTGAAAATCTGAAAGCATTTCTTCTAAGTTCAGGAACAAGGCAAGGGTGCCCACTCTTACCACTTTTATTCAACATAGTTTTGGAAGTCCTATTCATGGCAATCAGAGAACAAAAGGAGATAAAAGAAATCCAGATTGAAAATGAAGAAGTAAATCTCTCACTATTTGCAGATTACATGATACTATACACAGAAAACCCCAAAGATTCCACCAGAAAATTACTAGAGTTAATCAGTGAATATAGTAAAGTGGCAGGATGTAAAATTAATACACAGAAATCCTTTGCATTCCTATACACTAACAATGAAAAATCAGAGAAGGAAACAATCCCATTCACTATCGCAACAAAAAGAATAAAATACCTAGGAATACACCTACCCAAAGAGACAAAAGACCTGTATGCAGAAAACCAAAAGACAGAAAACATAGAAGACATGATGAAAGAAATCAAAGTTGACACAAACAGATGGAGAGAGATTTCATGTCCTTGGATTAGAAGAATCAGTATTGTGAAAATGACTATACAACCCAAAGCAATCTACAAATTCAGTGCAATCCCTATCAAACTACCAATGATATTTTTCACAGATCTAGAACAAAAAATTTCACAATTTGTATGGAAACATAAAATGCCCCGAATAGCCAAAGCAGTCTTGAGANAAAGCAATCTACAAATTCAGTGCAATCCCTATCAAACTACCAATGATATTTTTCACAGATCTAGAACAAAAAATTTCACAATTTGTATGGAAACATAAAATGCCCCGAATAGCCAAAGCAGTCTTGAGAAGGAAAAATGGAAGTGAAGGAATCAACCTTCCTGATTTCAGACTATACTCAAAAAAAAAAAAAAAAAAGTCGCAAAGACAGTATGGTGCTGGCCTGGAAACAGAAATATGGAACAGTGAAATAAGGTGCAAAGCCAGAGACAAGCCTGCACACCTAGGGACACCTTATCTTTCACGAAGGAGGCAAGAATATACAATGGAGAAAAGACAGCCTCTTCAGTAAGTCGTTCTGGGCCAATATGGAGAACAGTGTGGGGATTCCTTTAAAAAACTGGAAGTAGAACTGCCTTATGACCCAGCAATCCCACTGGTGGGCATGCACACTGAGGAAACCAGGATTGAAAGAGACACGTGTACCCCAATGTTCATCACAGCACTGTTTACAATAGCTAGGACTGGAAGCAACCTAGATGTCCATCGGCAGATGAATGGATAAGGAGGTTGTGGTACATATACACGATGGAATATTACTCAGCTATAAAAATGAATGCATTTGAGTCATTTCTAATGAGATGGAAAAAACTGGAGCCTATAATACAAAGTGAAGTAAGTCAGAAAGAGAAACAGCAATACTGTATATTAACACATATATATGGAATTTAGAAAGACAGTAATGATGATCCTATATGCAAGGCAGCAAAAGAGACTGAAAAGACAGCCTCTTCAGTAAGTCGTTCTGGGCCAATATGGAGAACAGTGTGGGGATTCCTTTAAAAAACTGGAAGTAGAACTGCCTTATGACCCAGCAATCCCACTGGTGGGCATGCACACTGAGGAAACCAGGATTGAAAGAGACACGTGTACCCCAATGTTCATCACAGCACTGTTTACAATAGCTAGGACTGGAAGCAACCTAGATGTCCATCGGCAGATGAATGGATAAGGAGGTTGTGGTACATATACACGATGGAATATTACTCAGCTATAAAAATGAATGCATTTGAGTCATTTCTAATGAGATGGAAAAAACTGGAGCCTATAATACAAAGTGAAGTAAGTCAGAAAGAGAAACAGCAATACTGTATATTAACACATATATATGGAATTTAGAAAGACAGTAATGATGATCCTATATGCAAGGCAGCAAAAGAGACACAGATGTAAAGAACAAACTTAAGGACTTTGTGGGAGAAGGCGAGAATAGCACTGAAACATGTATATTATTGTATGTAAAATAGATGACCAGTGCAAGTCTGATGCATGAAGCAGGGCACAAAACTGATGCTCTGGGAAAACCCAGAGAGCCACGGGGCAGGGAGGGAGGTGGATAGGGGGTTCAGGATGGGGTGCTACATGTGCCACATGTGCCACATGTGGCTGATTCATGTAGCTGGATGGCAGAAACCGTCACAATATTGTATTAATTATCATCCAATTAAATCAACTTTAAGAATACCTAAAAAAAAATGGGGTGGTGCTGGGAAAACTAGACAGCTACGTGCAGAAGAATAAAAGTAGAACACTTTCTAACACCATATACAAAAATAAAATAGATTAAAAACTTAAATATAAGGCTAGAAACTATAAAGTTCTTAGAGGAAAACATAGGCAGTACACTCTTTCACATAAATCACAACAAGATCCTCTATGACCCACCTTCTACAGTAGTGGAAATAAAAGCAAAAATAAATAAATGGCACCTAATTAAAAGCTTTTGTACAGCAAAGGAAACTATAAACAAGATCAAACAACCCAGAAAGGGATAAAAAACTTGCAGATGAAACAGCTGATAAAGGATGAATCTCCAAAATATACAAGCAACTCATTCAGCTCAATACCAGAAAAACAACGCAATCAAAATGTGGGTAGAAGATTTGAACAGACATTTCTCCAAAGAAGACATAAAGATGGCTAATAAACACACACAAAAAATGCTCAATATCACTCATAATTCAGTCAGTCAGTTCAGTCGCTCAGTCGTGTCCGACTCTTTGTGACCCCATGAAGTGCTTTAACAGCATCATCTTTTAGGATTTGAAACAGCTCAACCGGAATTCCATCACCTCCACTAGCTTTGTTCGTAGTGATGCTTTCTAAG
>SJYX01023709.1:0-11169 GCA_006410675.1 Oreotragus oreotragus
ATCTGCCTACAATGCAGGAGACCCAGGTTCGATTCCTGGGTTGGGAAGATCCCCTGGAGAAGGGAATGGCAGCCCACTCCATTATTCTTGCCTGGAGAATTCCATGAACAGAAGAGCCTGGCAGGCTATAGTCCATGGTGTCGTAAAGAGTTGGACATGACTAGCAACTAATACCTCACCTCGTGTGCCTGGTACTATCAGGCACTGAGGATTCAACAGTGAAAAGAACCGGGAGTGGTTCCCTGTCCTCCAGGGACTCAGGGTTTCATGGGGGAAATAGGTATTGAACTAATTATCACACAAATAAATAAAGAAGCACAATGGCAATATATACAGTGCCAGTGAGCACATGGAACTATGAAGGCTTACAGTGGGAACTTTGACTTTGCAGGGAAAGGAATCTAGAAGAAGACTCAGAATGGTACACAGGTGGGGATGGGGAAGAAAAGAAAAAAAGTTACTTCCATTTGACCTTATTATGTCTTGAGTAAAAAGCAGGACAGCGAAAGGCACTGGTGCTGCCCCTGGAGTTTGAACTGTGTTCAGAATCTAATAAGTTTACCTTCATAAATCTATTGAAATAACTCTATTTGGAAGCATCTTGGGAGCTAATTTGTTAAATATACTTGCACAATGCAGTTGATGGGGACAGATGAGTCTTATTACCTCTTTCAGATGAGAAACACTTGAGCCCTGCTCAGCTATGAGAACAAGAGAGGAAAATTAATTCTAATTGAATGCGTTTGTTCTCTTATATCTGTTCTTCTACAAGAACCATGTGACCACAGGATCTGACAAAAATTGTCTTTTATTCCATCAACAGTTGATTGAAGTAAAGAGTGTGAACTGTGGTTATCGCTGTGTTTTTACAAGGAATTAAAGGTTTCTGGGTCTGAGACGTTGCATAAATCCTCTGAGTCACAGCATCCTGGGGTAGAAACATCTGATGTAAGATGATTGGATCTTGGTCCTGAAGGAACGATGTTAGAGCCCAGTCATGCGTACTGGCTCACTTATGCTGTTTTGGTCAGCTCTCTGCCTGCAGTGTAGAGTGGAAACCAATGGGAATGGGTCAAACTCATGAATACCAAGCTTTCTATTAACACACATAATAGCTATTAATTACCTTTCCTCTGAAGAACCAAAGGGCATACAGGGTTAATACCAGAGTAAGTGATGCTGCATGATGTTATACTAAGATATTAATAAATCTAGGTACTTGTCTAGCCTCCCTGATGCCATAGGCAGATTGTGGAAGGCCCCTGAGTGGGCCACACCACTGGCCTGCACACAGACGATACCTTTATCTTTGTCTGTGGGCTCTTGGGAGGGACAAAGGTCATAAGTAATATATCTCACACCTGAGCTTGGAAGGATCAAGGCACTGAAGGGATTTGTAATGGCCTGTGGACCTCACAGATGTGGTGTGTTCATGTGTTAGTGAAGATTAGGACTGCTATTTAACATAGAAAGTGAAAATTCCAGTGGTATTGATGTGGAGAGAAGCTTTAGGGTATATCTAAACAGTCCTTTCAGTGGCAGAAAACATGCATATATGCATACACTATAGTAAAGATTCAACTTCTGGATTTGAGACTTTCTTTAATAACGATGATGATGGTGATGGTGGATGATGAAAAACCAATACATTTTAACTATATGAAATGGTTATCTTTTAGAAATTATGCTGTGGGAATGGCCATTCAATCAGTACCTTGAGGTTTTTCCTTTCTCTCTTCTATGGCTAATGGTTTCTGCAGAAAAGGACCAATTGATTTCTTTCTAAAATGTTGCTTCAGGGTACAGAGACTTTTATAGGTCATGTTTGAACTTATAGGAAAATTTTATAGTTCAAATATAAATTACATTAAATGTGGACTTTGTAATGGAGTTAAGGTTAAGTAAAGTTCTGACTTTCCTTAGGCTGTTTATGGTGTTCAGGAGGCCTCCACGCTGTTAAGACAGGAGCTCTTTGAAAGCAGAGGCATGGTCAGGAAGAGTGTCACACGGGATGTGAGAGGCTCAGTCTCCTGATGTAACTATGGAGATGTAGAAAGCAGTGTACCAAGGCCATTGAGTGCTTTTGTTGATGGCAGGACCAGTGTTATGGGTTGAACCGTGTTCCCCCGAAAGGATGCATTGGAAGTCATGACGCCTGGCACTTAGGAATGTGACCTTATTTGAAAATAGGGCCTCTGCAGGTGTAACTAAGTTAGGAAATCATACTGGAATACAGGCGGCTGTGAATTCCATGATTGGTGTCCTTTTAAGAAGAGAGAATGCCATATGAAGACAGAGGTTCAGAGAGAAGTTGACCATGTGATGGTGGTGCAGAGATTGTGTCTACAAGCCAAGGAATGCCAAGGATTGCTGGCAACCACCAGGAGCTAGTAGAAGCCAGGAAGACTTCTCCCCTACACATTTCAGAGGGATCAAGTGAATACCTTGATCTCGGACTTCTAGCCTCCAGTTCCACGAGACAAGTTTCTATTGTTGTAAGCCACCCCAGTATGTGATGCTTTGTTATGGCAGTCCTGGGAAATGAATGCAACTGGAAGAACATAGTTTTTGGTGCCCAGTGCAAAATGAAAATGGGGTCTTTGTTAAAAATCAAGATTTTTGAGATCAAACCAAGCTGGGGGCTCTTCTGAGTCCTGGTCCCTGTACCACTGCCTAGACTGCAAGTTCACAAAGATATCCCTGGTTGTTGGGTTCTCAAAGTGCTGGACCCTGACACACTCAGAAAGTGGTTGAAATGGGTTATTACAGTGTGCAGTGATCAACCACAGAAAACTCTCAGACTACTCACATCTTTTTCCGACAAAAGACTGTGAATGTCACACCAGCGACAAACAGAACCACAAGGACTCCTGTGACAACTGTGAGACCGATTGCTGTGTTTTGGAGAGCAGATGCCCTCTTCATCTCTGCTCCTGTTAATAAAAAATCAGATGGTTTTAAATGATCTGATTAAGAGGCTGCTCCTGGGTCTATGGAAAGTTTCCTATCCAGGCACTGGTGAATATTAATTATGGAAACGAAATGTACATTTAACCCAAGAAAGTGCTCACTGTGGAGAAATCTCATAGGACAAGTCATTGAAAGCCGATTTACTAAATGACCTATTCGCCAAATGACTCATTTGCCTAACGACCACTTTGCCAAATGACCAATTTACTAAAAGTCAGTTTGCTGAAAATCAGTTGGTGGGATGTCCTGCTTATCAATAACGGATGATCAAACACACCTCACCCCAGGCTCCCAGGATTACATGTGGGGCAGGTGTAGGGGCCAAAGAGTAGTAGCAAAACTCTAAAATTTAAAAAGAAATTCTCAGTAACTTAGAGAATTGTCCATTTAGTTTTCTGCAGAACATCCTGTTTTTAGTAAAATCACATGAAGATTGTTGGTCTAGTTTCAAGTTGCTCAGTTGTGTCCCCGACTCTGTGACCCCCATGGACTGTAGTCTGCAAGGCTTCTCTGTCCATGGTATTCTCCAGGCAAGAATACTGGAGTGGGTAACTATATCCTTCTCCAGGGGATCTTCCCAGCCCAGGGACCAAATCCAGGTCTCCCACATCGGGCAGATTCTTTACCGTCTGAGCCACCAGGGAAGATTGTGGGTAGTGGCTTGGCAGAAGGGTAGAGTGCAGGGAGCTGTTCCTCGTATTCCATTTTGATTGAGTGTGGTTGCTCTAAGCATCTGATAAATCACTGGGCACTAAGTCTCCTCACAGAAGAAATGCTGGCGAGTGTTTGTAAACAGCCAAATTCCTAGAGATGCTTCCTTTCTTCCTTTGTATCACCGAGATTTAGTTTTTTGAAGTCTTGAGGATTCTCAACCCTATTTACAGGAACCCCTGCCCCCATTTCTAGCCATGAGAAGAGCATTAAAGCTTTGTTCCTCTCCTGTGAGCAGCTTTCCTCTGGGTACCAGCATGCACAGAGTTGCTGAAAGAAGGCCGCTTTTCAGAATCTACAAGGGGCATCTGGGGGGCAGGCTCTACATGCTTTCTGAGGCTCAGAAGGATTATTGCCTGATTTCCTCTATGGAGAGCCTTCCTTTTTGCCCTGTAGGCACTGTATAAAATGTCAACAACACAGTGAGGGATTTCCTCCTTCATCTGCTACCTGTTCACAGCTGCTGATGATAATCTTGTACTGGGGGCACTGAAGCTGCCAGGAAACAGGATTGTTCTGCTTGATACTTCCCCCATTCAGAAAACCCCTTTTTGAATCTTCTCTATCTCAGAACGGAACAGGCCACACTACCAATCTCTTGGTGGTGGCTTTTGTGGCTTACCTGTGTGCTGGTCATAAGTGTCTACCAGCATTTCCTGGGTGACTGCCAGGGAGCCATTGTGGGGCTCAGGGGTAACCCCCAGGAGCTTACACATGAGGGGGTAGATGTGGATGCTATCAAAAGGCTCAGCCAGGTGATTCTTCTTGAAATCAGGCCCAAAAGCTCTGAATATAGTCTTCATGTCCATGTAGACATTATCAAAACCATGATCTCCTTTGTTGAAATATAGTACAATTCGCTGAAAAATAACAAAACAGTCATTTAAGATTCCAGTCCTCTGAAAGAAAATTGCTCCTTAGTTAATTCCATAGTTGTTAGATCCAGGAAATCTTTGAGCACTTAAATGACAAGGAAGGACCCTGCTCTCTGCAGTGGCAGAGAGAAGCAGGAATGGAAGATCTTTAAGGAAGAGAATTCACAACTGCCCTGGTGGCTCAGATGGTTAAGAAGCTGCTCACAATGTGGGATTCCTGGGTTCAGTCCCTGGGTCAGGAAGATACCCTGGAGTGGGAAATGACAACCCACTCCAGTATTCTTGCCTGGAGAATTCTGTGGACAGAGGAGCCTATTATGTGGGGTCACAAGGAGTCAGACACTACTGAGTGACTAACACTTTCTTTTTCAAAGAAAAGCACACCTGTTAGAAGCAGTAATAAGATAGTAATACTGATGGTCCTAATAGGCACAAACATAGAGGGGTCACTGTGCACCAAGAATTGTTCTGAATGTTTTATAAAGTGAAGGCTCTATCCTCATCACTCCCATTTTACAGATGAATAAACTACCCTGAGTCATGTAGTAGCCAATGTTGGAGTAGGTATTTGAACCCAGATTGGTTCTAGAGCTAGGAGCATTTATTTTCTTTTTCAAAAATATTTATTTATTTATTTGGCTTCGCCAGGTCTTAGTTGTGGCACACTCCTAGTTGGGGCTTGTGGGGTCAAGGATTGAGTTTGGGCTCCCTGAATTGGGAGCTCAGAGTCTTAGCCGCTGAACCAACAGGAAAGTCCCCAGGTATGTTGTTTCTTATGGCACAAAATTGCGTATATATTTTTTTGGTGGGGGGGAGAAAAGGATTAAAGAGGAGGGTATCAGGACTGTAGGTAATTGTTTAATGAGTACTAGATAGACTTTTGTCTGACCCCTTTTCAAGTGACAAGGTAACATCAGTCCCACCACAGCACTGTTTATATTTTCTTATTTTCTTGGGACCAACAGATATTCCGGCATGTCAGACGTGTGATCTCTGTGTACTGAAAAGCTGGTCTCATAGTTGTCTTGGTGCCTGTCTGCTCAGCTCAGGCTCCCTCACCTGGCTAAAGAAACCAGTCCAAAGGCATCTGAGGCCATGCTGTGCTCTTGTGCTCAGTTACTCAGTTATGTCCAGCTCTGCAACCCCATGGACTGTAGCCTTCCAGGCTCCTCTATCCATGGGATTTCCCAGGCAAAAATACTGGGGAGCAGGGTTGCCATTTCCTACTCCAGGGGATCTTCCCCACCTAGGGATCAAATCCATGTCTTGTGTCTCCTGCATTGGCAGGTGGATTCTTTACCACTGTGCCACCTGGGAAGAACTTGATGCCATGGGGCAGCCTGTTAAGAACAGTTAAGTGATCCCAGTAATGCCTTCATGTTCTTTGCAAGCTCCCTAATCCTAAGAGAGAAGAGTCACACCCACTCTGCTCTGCACATCAAGGTAGGCAGGTGGGTGGGAATATGAGCAGTGGACTCAACTAGAGCATTGAGACACAAAAGATTTGCGGTCTAACAGAGTTTGCCAGAAGATTAAACTGATCACTGCATCCCATCCCTTAAACTATCTGGTTGGTCATGCTGGGAATATGACTGTCCAATTAAATGTCTTATCATCCCTCTCAAACTATGACATTATTAACCAGGTTTACAAAGAGGTAACTGCTATGGAAACTTCTTCGCAGGGCCTTTGCTCCAGGCCACGTGGGGGCTTACAAAATACCAATTAAGATTTGCATTTTACTGTAAATGTTTCTACCAATATTAAACAATAACTTTATGAACTTTCCCAGACCTGTTATACTCTGGACTTTCAGCAACCTAAGAGTATACAGATTGCAAATGTAATTATGTTTGGCTTCTGTTCATAGCTTTAGACAAGGATTCTTCAGGTTGTACCTGAGACGGTCTTCTGTCATGTGATACTGAAGCATCACTTAAACTTTGTTCTGTCATGAATTATTGGTTGGTAGTTAAAAAAAAAAAAAAGACCTCATGTATGTCTCACAATTAGCATTGATTTTGGTATTTTCTTCTTTAGGCTTCTTATTTTTTTCATAACAGTTGTGTTGAGATATAATTCATATACAATGCAATGTATCCATTTAAAGTATATGATTCACAGAGTTGTGAAACTATCATCACAATCAATTTTAGAACACTTCCATCACCTCAAAAAGAAAGCCTATATTCTTCAGCAGTTACTCCCCAATCTCACTTATTTTTTTCATAACAGTTGTGTTGAGATATAATTCATATACAATGCAATGTATCCATTTAAAGTATATGATTCACAGAGTTGTGAAACTATCATCACAATCAATTTTAGAACACTTCCATCACCTCAAAAAGAAAGCCTATATTCTTCAGCAGTTACTCCCCAATCTCCCTACAACTTCCTCTGGTCCTAGACAACCACCGATCTATGCTCCATATCTATAGATTTGTGTATTCTGGACATTTCATTTAAATGAAATCATACAACATGTGGTCTCTCCTATCCGACTTCTTTCACTGAGCCTTATGTTCTCAAGGTTCATTCAAACGATAACGTGTTTCAGTACTTCATTTCCTTTTAATGGCTACATAGTATGCCACTGTATGGCTAGACTCTGTTTTGTTTATCCATTCATCAGTTGATGGGCATTTTGGTTGTTTCCACCTTTTGTCTATTATGAATAATGCTGCCATGGACATCTGTGTATAAATTTTTATGTGATCAGGATTGCCTTTTTTCTTTTGACTATATGCAAATGGGAACTAGAAGGTGTTTTTTTGGGGGAGGGAGGGGTGTTAATCTCTTGTTGATCCAACACATAGGCTTGAGTTTGTACATCATCCTTACATTTCTAATACCAAATCACTCCTCTCCAGCTTTGGTTTCTTCCTCATTACAAAGGGAAGATAAGAAAATCAACCTTTAGGGTTGATGGAAAACAAAAAAAAATGTGTGTGTGTGTGTGTGTATGCTCAGTTGATCAGTTGTTTCTGACTCTTTATGATCCTATGGACTATAGCCTACCAGCCTCCTCTGTCCATGGGATTCTCCAGGCAAGAATACTGAAGTAGGTTGCCATTTCCTCCTCCAGGGGATCTTCCTGACCCAGGGATCAAACCCACATCTCCTATAATTCCTGCATTGAGGTAGATCACTGAGCAACCAGGGAAGCCCAAACATGAAATAACGCATGTTAAATTTTTAACACAGCCCTAGACACAACCTTGGTCAGAGATATATGTCATTANTACTGAAGTAGGTTGCCATTTCCTCCTCCAGGGGATCTTCCTGACCCAGGGATCAAACCCACATCTCCTATAATTCCTGCATTGAGGTAGATCACTGAGCAACCAGGGAAGCCCAAACATGAAATAACGCATGTTAAATTTTTAACACAGCCCTAGACACAACCTTGGTCAGAGATATATGTCATTATCATTGCATAATGGTAACATGGAGCAGAGTGGGTACGGTGGGATGTGGGGAGGTGGGGAACACTCAGAAAATAGTGGGTTACTACTAACTCATCATGCATGCCCTTATGTTTTAATTTTTTTCAGAACAGTCCTTCCCTACTGGCTGCCTTCCAGATCCAAGATGGACTCTGTTTTAGAATCCACTCACCCCGCTGATGCTATAACCAGAGTCGGCGTACATCACGATTGGCAGGACCCGCTCATGTTTGGCAAAATGGAAGTGTTCTGGAAATTCCTCTTTCTTGTAGACATTGAGGTGAGGATGAGCGTTCTTCAGCGCTTGGTAAACGGCTTCCTCTTGCCCCGGTTTGGGCAGGAGCATCCCAAAGCCGCCGTAGTCCACAATGTCAAACTGAACCAAGTCCTTGAAGCTGATGTAGTTGCTTAGGAGGATCTCGGTGATGTTGGGTTTCTTTTTCATGGTGGTCATGCCATGGTCTGACGTGATGATGACATTGAGGTGCTCAGTCAAGTTGTGCCTCCCAATGGCTTCCAACAGGTACCCGATGGTTCTGTCGATTTGCTGAATCATCGCCCTCCTCTTCTCTGTGTCAGGTCCGTAGAGGTGTCCCACGTTATCTGGCTCTCCGTAGTACAGGGTCACGAAGTCAAAGTCTTCCTTGGTGAACCAGTTCATGACGATGTCAATGTTCTGTCTCCACTCCGTCTCGTTGCCATTGGGGTGGGTGTACGACTCCACCAGGGACCGCTGGACAGCCTCCCCTTGGTACTTGGCGCCTCCCCCGGGATAGTGGAATGACGCTGTTTTCTTCCCCTGCAAGTGCAAGAATAAAAGCCTGTTAGAGCCGTTTCTTCTGTCTTTCTCATCATGTGCAAAGCCCAACATGTCGGCAGCCCTGCCCCAGTCCAGAAACATGCATAGAAAACATGTGGGCTTTGGAGGCAGATGGGATTGGGCTTCATTCCTGGCATTACCAGGATCTCCTGGAATCTAAAACACTGATAATTGGGAGACATGCCCTTATTTTATGCACTTCTACGAAGAAAAATGCTGCCAGTGAAACCGCTGACACTTCAGTGACTGGAAGATGTGTTCCAATTTGGGATGGCAAGATGAAAAATAAAAAAGTTCCTTAGATTGGGGGAGAAATGGTACTTTCTAAACTGGCAATGGTGAGTGAGTTCTTTAGTCTCGTAGTATTTCAGTGTTTCTACCTGTAAAATGCCAAGAAGCTGATGGGACTTTCTTGAGGATTAATCCAGGTAGCTTTAAGATAGAATGTTGGGCATTGTGTTTTGGCACTTGGCAGGCACTCTTTTCATTGTCTCTAGACCTAACAAGCCACCACAAGCCTTCCCCAGTGTGTCCAGTGTGTGCAGTGGACAGTTAATATGTTTGCCTGCCCAGCACCCACTCCGTCTGCAGATTTGGAGCATCTGACATCCCCTGGAGGCTCTCCTTCCTGCTCTTGCTCCATGCCTGGTTTAGGGTATGTTGGTTCTACATTAGGCTCCAGAGGTGGGGTGTGGCTCTGGGCTGGCCAGTCAGGGGACACTGTTTCCCCTGGCCACAGCAGTTGGTTGAGCCTTGGGCCCGTGTCCCAGCCAGAGCCAATGAGATGAGACCTGGGGACTCCCTCTGGGGCTGTTAGAGATGAAAGAATCTGCCTAGCTGTTCCCATCTCTAATGTTTATAAACTTTGGGGTGTTTGCAAAAGCAGAGGCTGTCATCTTATTCCCTGTGCAGATGTCTGCTTGATGCCGGACCCAGAGGCAGGCAACAGAGCAGTTAAAGGTGTGCTTATTGCTGGATTGCCTGAGTTTATCTTTTCTCTTTCATTTGGATGTGTGTTACCCAAATGCTCTCCACCTCTGTCTCCTCATTTGTAAAGTGGGGATGTTAATGCCACCTCATGGGGTGGTTGCAGGGATTAAATGCATGTGGAGCACATGGGTAAGCATTCAGTGAGCTCAGCTTTTCTCTTTCTTGGAGAGGAACAAAGAGCATTGGGCCCAACCGCACTGTCAGGTGAAGAGGGGCGATGATTATTTCCTCCAGTTTCTGTCTCCTGAGGGGCATTAAAGGTGGAGCTGAAATGTGCCTGTAGACCCCAGGGTTGGAGTCTGCAGAAGGAAGCTGAGCTTGGAGCCTCTGGTCATGGCAGGAATGGCCGCAGCAGGTAGCGTGGGATTCCTCACGTCCGAGGAAGGTGGTGGGTCATCCATGACATGTGGCTGAATCTTGCAAGACCTGACCAGGACCTGGGGTTGCTGCTTGACCTTGAAACTGTTGTCAGTGGCCCAGCCACCTTCACCCTGTCTGTCATGCTGTGGGAAACCAGGCAGGGCAGTAGATTAGAGCCAACAAAAGAAGAGCTCTGGCCTCCTTCAAAGCCACTAGATGAGAGCTAAGAGAAGAGTCCTAGTCTCCTTCAAAGCCTCCTTCAAAGCTGTCATGGGAGGAGCTGCTTGTCTCTTCCCTCTCGTTGTCGCCAGTGGGTAAACCGGGGAAAGAGGGGTGGGGTGGGGGCTCGAGAGAGTGGACCATGGGTCACGCTCCTTCTCTCCCAGGCAGCTTGGACCACCAGAGAGTCTGTGGTGGGGCAGGGAGTGTGCTGGGGATCAGAGTTTTGACTCAGATCTGAGATCAAGGTTTTACCACGAGCAGAATGAGTCTTCAGACCGAAAATGAGGCTGTGTTAGCAACATGAATAATTTCAAAGTCATGGAAATATTAAGTGATAATGCTCCTCAGCAGAAAGGTTAAAAAAAATTTTTTTTTTGGATAAAGCCTGGTAAAATTGTTAGGAAAATAAAATAATTTTATGTACACTCACCAACTAGTTAACAGTAAGATGGACCCATCTCACTAAATATGTTGTTGTAAAGCAGCTCCTCGACCAGGACTGGACACATACTAGGCACTTGATACATTTCTGGTTCCATAAATGACTGACCTGCTTATTTGGGGAGCAACTACTTTCCTTCATCTTGGCTGTTAACTTGAGGGCTGTTCTGTGACTCTTCTTGTATTAGCCAAGATTTGGATATTCTGAAAGACTCTCTACAGTTCAGTGGCTTTAGTAGAGCCAAGAGCTCTACTAAAAAGTTTGGAAGAAAAGTTATGGCCAACCTAGATAGCATATTGAAAAGCAGAGACATTACTTTGCCAACAAAGG
>SJYX01023710.1:0-10285 GCA_006410675.1 Oreotragus oreotragus
GTTTTGAAAATGAGAATCCCATGGAGTTAGTTTAACATCTACCACTGTAATTTTCTACTGGGGAAAACACTTGGCATATGAGTCATATTTTCAAATTTTAAAATTTAAGAGATATAGAATACTTGACAATGCTGTTTTTGAACATAGATTTATAACTTAGTAGTTCAAGAGTGTCTTTCTGAAGTGGCAAGTAGTTGTAGTTGAATGTTCATGTTTTTCATTGACTATTTCATTGTATTAAAACTGACAGTCAAGAAAAACATGAACACTTACTATATGTTTTCCCCACCCTTATTCGCCACCAAGTTTTCCATGGAATGTTTGTTATTTCTGGGAAACGTGGCATATGACCAGAACTATAATTAGTAGCAATTTGATGTTATAGGAATTCAGATTTTGGCAATTTCTAACTTTTTCGTTTGAAATACAAAAGCAGTGAATACAGATCCTAAGGGTGAATTCTGGAGTCAGCTTTTCCCTCCTTTACAAACTGTGATATTATTTTGAAGACTCACAAACACATTTATAGCTCTGCCCTAGATCTAGAAGGTGCCAGAAGGAGGTGCTGTTTTAAGCGCTTTACACACGTCAACTTATCTAATCATCACAACAACAGGGGAGAAAACAACAGCATGAAGACATTAATTTGCCAAAATCACTTCCATGAGAAACTGTGTAGCTGAGATTCCCGAGTCTGGCTCCAGATTCTGTGCTCTGACTTTCTAGAGTAGTGTCTTGTGCTGCATTGGTCCTGTAAGTAGAGATTGGATTGGTAGAATCCTGCTGAAGAGTTTATTTTCTTGCTGAGTGACTCTGGGAAATGCTAGATGACTATGAATGATGGGTAACTGGGAACTCTGGGTAACCAAGGAATCCTGGGTGACCAGGGAATGCTGGGTAACTGGGGGAAAGGGGTACAAAGCCCTTAGTTATCTGCTTACTCTGAGCAACTTTCTAGCATCTGAAAACCAAAGAATTGTCATCAATACAAGGTCGGGGATTATCCTACAGAGTCTGTCACTCTCACATAGGATCCCTAAAAACAGTGTTATCTTTGAATCAGAAGGATGAATATTTGTAGTAATCACTTTTGCTTTGCGTTGGAAGCCATGGCTGCTGAGGCTAATTATTCACAGAAGTAAGGCATCCCGTGTTACTAATGGAGTAACTGAGGACTAAAACTGAGACGTTGCCTAGCAACAGGCATCATAGTATTTCCTCTTTTGAGCAGGAGCAGCAAAAGCAACTGGTATGTCTTATCGATGTCCTGGCAGGCATTCTTATTTTTCTTTCCAACTAACAGCGCTAGTATTTACTGTCCTAGTATTAGCAAAGTGCTTAGACTGCGGCTTGGTGGGGCTTGATTTCGGTAAATTCACTTAAGTACAGAGATCAACCCTGAAAGCTGGCTTTAAACCAATAGAACCAAAAAGAAATTAGGCTGCAGGTAAGAAAAAGGAGCAAAAGATTCCTACAGCTCTGATGTTCTGAGTGCTCAGTCTCTCAGTCGTGTCCAACTCTTTTGTGACCCTGTGGATTTCAGGCTCCTCCATGGGATTTTCCAGGCAGAAATACTAGAGTGAATTGCTATTTCCTACTCCAGGTTAATGTTCTATATAAATGAAAGTGAAAGTGAAGTCGCTCAGTCGTGTCCAACTCTTTGGGACCCCATGGACTATATATCCTACCAGGCTCCTCTGTCCATGGAATTTTCCAGGCAAGAGTACTAGAGTGGGTTGCCATTTCCTTTTCCAGGGGATCTTCCCGATGCAGGGATTGAACCCGGGTCTCCCGCACTGCAGGCAGACGCTTTACCCTCTGAGCCACCAAGGCTCCTAATTTTTATTCTTGGCAAGTATGTGATGGTAAGTGATATCACTCCCATAAGATGCGGGAACTTGCTGAAATACTCTTCTGACTTATTGTGTTGTTGGCCTTGATCTTCCAGGCACTGACAGAATCCATAACTAAAAGCGAACATAAATCCATGTTTCTTCCTAATAAAAATGTAATGCTTTCACTAACAACAGCGCTAGCATTCCCCTGTCATTTACCCAAGCCCTCCTTTTGTCTTCAAATTAAGAGTAGCTGTACATCTGAGAATCCTGGCATTCTTCTACTATCTTTTCTTTCTCTGCCCCCAAAGTCATCCTAGCTTGGTATCTTAAATTACAGTGTTCTAACTTGACTTCTGCTCTGATGATGAGCAAGAAATTCCAAGGATTGAGGCCATCTTAAAGGAAAGACTCTCTAAAGTGGCTTGAACAGTTGTGGGAGGAAAGAGGAGCTAATCTTCCAACATGAAGACGGTGGGGAAAGAATCAGTTCACCCCTGAAACAGAGGCAGCTTTTCATCCCAGAGTGGGCAGATGTTCCATTTGGATTGTCATCCATTGATTAATGACTGTTTGGTCCCAAGATAGATGGAGAAGTTTGGAATTCAAGCGAGCATATTGTTCAGTTCTTTGTCCCTCTTGGGAAAGGGTCCTGGAATGTGTAATTTTCCCTCTTGTTTCAGTTTGCAGGGCTTTCCACAGACTGGGCTTCGCTTTTGTTATGTTGTGTCCTAGAATCACTAATTAATTATGGACCCAGTTTCTTCTGTGCACTTTGCTAATTGGATGTCTTGAAAATTGCTCCATGCTGGCTTAAATAATGAGGAGAGAATTAAAAGGCTGAGAGGTACTGGGAAAGATAGACCACAACCATTGGAAATTCAGCAAGTATCACAGCTGGTATCTTTTACCCCAGTAAACAGGTGAGACAGAGCACTGGGACCGCAGGGCTATAAAAAGTACACACAGTGAAGCGATGAAAGGGGACACGGTCAGCAAGAGCATCCATTGTTGAGGAAAACATTTTTGCGGATGGAAATCCTGTCTGAAGATTGTATGGTCTGGGCGGCTCCAGTCAGTTAATGCCTCCTGTTGGGCAAGTAGAAGGGAGAGTGTTCCCTGAGAACAGGGAAAGAGCCAGGACTTCGGAGTCCAACATCCTGACATCTGTGTCTGGACTCTGCCATTTGCTAGCTGTGGGATTTGGAGCAAATGACTTTACCTCTCTAAGCATCCAGCTCTTCATCTGTGAAGTGAAAAATAATGGTACTTGTCTCAGAATTGTGGCGAGGAGTAAGTGGGAGCAAATTGGTTAGTGTCTAGACCACTTCCTGGCACACAGCAAATTCTCAGGAGTGGCTCACCATTATTGTTATGCAGTTATGTTCTCAACATAATGATTTAATAACAGCAAAAATATTAATAACAAGTAAGGTGCTTAGCCTGGCACAGCTCAGGAAGGGTTGGCTTTAAAATGCGTGATAGGAGAATCATTATTCCCATTCTGTCTTCTCCACTCTCCTCCTGGCCAGTTTGGTTTTCCCTCTTACCCCCTATTCCTCACCTCACCCCCACCTCACTCTTCCTCTTAGGGAAGAAGAGGAGTTTTAAAAACTGGATGAGAAAAGTGCAGCTGTTCAGCTGTGGCCTTTGGTTATTGGAAAGGAGGTCCCCAGACCACAGCTGGCCAAATAACCCCTGGAAACCGTTCCCAAAGTGCATTCTATTAACCTCTGCTGCTATTTATGTCATTTAGATGCAGGTGATTTGCAATTTCAGATTCCAAATTTTTCTTCCCCATTAGAATGAAAGTCTTCAAATGGCAAGGATTTTTGTCTCTTTTATTTACTGCTGTTTCTCTCGTGTTTTGTTTGGTGTTATTTCTCTAGTGTTTAGATCCATGCCACGCACATGTATGTGTCCAGTGAGGATTTGTTGGAGCGAAGAGGGAAGGAAGGAAGGAAAGAAGGAAAGAAGGAAAGACAGATGAATTTCACCCAGCAGAGCTTGAAGCCAAAAACAGAATGTCTTAGAAAGGAGGTCTCCTGGCTAGTCTAGTCTAATGGATTGACGGAGAAGGCCTGTGGGTGTTCAAGTCAACAAGCATTTAGTGGGCGCCTACCCTGCACCTGGTGCTGCACCAGGTGGTAGGGATACAGCGAAGAAGATGCTATCTTTGCCACCAGTGACAGAGGTCTAGGAGGGATCCGGGCAGTCTTAAATGTGATGTAACCGAGGAACGTTTTGGAGGAAGATGGATAATTTGTGTATTACCAGTATATACAGGGTAAAAACAGTACAACTTGATTGGTGCTGTATTGGTGATGGACAGGGAGGCCTGGCGTGCTGCAGTTCATGGGGTTGCAAAGAGTCAGACATGACTGAGTGACTGAACTGAAGAGCTGCCATAACAAAGTGTCATAAACTGGCAGCTTAAAACAACAGAGAATTATTCTCTCACAGTTCTGGAGGCTAGACGTTTGCAATCAAGGTGTTGTCGGGACCATATTCCCCCCAGAGGATCTAGAGAGGAAGCCTGCCTTGTTTCTTCCAACTTCTGGCAGCCCAGGTAGCAGGTGCTGGCTTGTGGCAGCAAACTCGAAACCTAGCTCTGTCTTCACAGAGCTGTGAAGTCTTCCTTGTGTGTCTCTGTCTTCTCTTAGAGGGACTCCCATCATGTTGGATTAAGACTCCATCCTGCTCCAGTCTGACTTCATCTTAACTAATTAAATCTGCAACTACCCTATTTTCAAATAAGGTCACTCTGAGATACTGAAGATTAAGATTTCAACATATCTTTTTGAGAAGACACAGTGCTGACTAGGACTTTATTTATTCTCACTAGGATTTTAGATGCAAGGTAGAGGCTTGAAGGTGACCCTGGGTGTCAACATTAGGCAAGTTGTTTCAAAGTCAGAGAGTCATATCTAAGGATATCAGTAAATCTTGTATTTATACTGATATATAGATTAATAGATAGACATATATGTATGTATATATATACAACTATTGTTCTTATATGTAGATGTGTGTATGTACATCACACACATCTATATATACTCATACACATATTTATATATACATGCAGATAGATACAGAAATTAATATTGATATGTATGTATTGATGGATTCATGTACATACACGTATTTTCTAGCTCTATCTACTGAACAAATCTAGAAGCAATGATGCCCAGTGACAAGGAACACACTGAGCTCCCACATCTTGGTTTCTAAATACCATTCTCCAAATGGAGGAATGGCTGATTTTAGAGCTGAGGCAGGGAAACATACAAGATGAATTTGGGGTACCCTGTAGTGCTAGAATGTTTAAAAGTGTGGTTTTTTTTTTTTTAAGGATAGAGCATGTCAAAAGATACAGGAGTCAACTTGAAAGTTCCCTGTAGCCAAAGCTGGATTAATTTAAGAAAAAGAAGAAAAATAGAAATTCCCTGATGGTCCAGTGGTTAGGATTCTGAGATCCCACTGCAGGGGCACAATTCAGTCCCTGGTTAGGGAACCAAGATCCTGCAAGCTGCATGGCATGGATGAAAAAAGGAAAGAAAGAAAGATAATGATAGTATTAGTATAGGTTATAGACAAAATAATGAAATACACCCTTGTGTCCATACTGGTATAAACAAATGATTGAATAAAAAAATAGAAGCAAATCTTTCTTACAGAATAATTCAAACTACAAATGTGGAAGATACGAGGTCAAAAAAAAAATTATCCTTAGAACACTTAAGCAGACAAGTTGCTGCAGACAAGATCCCTGATGAATCCTAAGATTAATGGGCAAATCTTTAGGAGAAAAAGGATGTTTGCATAGTCTGAGTCTCTCTCCCAAAGATTTATTGATTACTGTGGTAGTTTTCATTTAATGCACAGATTGTTTGATAGTTCTCCATCCAGGAGGTGGAGCTTAATTTTCTTTGGGTTTACACTGGACTTAGTGACATATTTCTAAGATGTAGAGTATGAAAGAAGAACTTTCCAGTGGTAAATGTCACAGATATTACTTAAACAAGGGGTCCAGATGAATATCACTGTTGATAAGCAATAGCATCTAATCCTTGAAATAAAGGGCACTTTACCTTGGTGATATCCTTCCTCCAATTCCCTAAACCTAATCATGAGAAAATACCAGACAAACTCAAACTGACAGAAAGTACATAACACCTGACCTCTTCTAAAGTGTTAAAGTCATGAAAAACAAAGACAAGTCCAGAAACTGTCACAAATTGGAGGAGACTAAGGCGACGTGGTATCCTCAGTTACATCCTGGAACAACAACAACAAAATAATGGGAAAACTGGGGAAATCCAAATAAACTGGGGAAATCCTGTATTTACTTAATAGTATTGTACCAATGTTAATTTCTTAGTTTTGACAAATATGCCATGGTGATGAAAGGTGTTAGAAATAGGAGAAGCTGGGAAATTCTCTGTACTACCTTTGCAGCTTTTTTGTATGTCTAAAATTATTCAAAAATAAAAAATTTAAAAAAGAAAGCTCTAAGAGGAGGATCCCATAGCAATAATATCAGATTGTTCCAGGGACCGTTCTCTGAGTGCTTACATCACTTACTCTGGCTGTGTGGTCTAGATGAGATGCAGCTATCAGCTCCCTCTTTGGGCTGGACCCCACAAAGTCCTGACATTGCCCTGAAATCCTGACAGTGTCTCCCTCCCAATATTCATGTTATCCCTCTGGTTTTATCTGCTACTACTCTCTTAAATATTGCTGTTATTGTGTTAGTCATTAAGTCTTGTCTGACTCTTTGAGACACCGTGGACTGTAACCTGCTAGGCTCCTCTGTCCATGGGACTTCCCAGGCAAGAATACTGGGTGGATTTCCCTTTCCTTCTCCAGGGGATCTTCCCAACCCAGGGATCGAATCTGTGTCTTCTGCATTGAAGACAGATTCTTTACCACTGAGCCACCAGGGAAGCCCTCTGTTAAATATAGCTAGATATAATTAGGAATAGATAAGACTTTCGGGGCATTGGAAAGACTCATCTAGCAGAAGTAACGTAGTAGAAAGATTTAAAATGAGTAAACTTTGGGGTTTGAGTTCTAATTCTGCTGCTCCTCACTGGGGAGATATGGGCCAAGTCATGTGATTTTTCTGGCTTTTTAGCCTCTAAACAGAAAGAGTTGAGCCAGAATGCTTCTAATTGTAAATTCGATGGCAATGTTATCCTTGGTTACAGAAGGGTATGAATTTGATTTATCCATTCAGAAGAAATTCTGCATAGTTTGGTCCCTAGTGTGAAATTGTGAATCCTCGCCTGGGTAACAGCTGTGTTCCCACTCTCTGCCCCAAGCTCAGGGCTTTGCAAGGAAGATGGAAGCATATCCAGAAGCTGACCTCATGCCCCATTCTCTCTGGTTACAAGTCATTTTCATCAAGTGGTGCTTCTCCTGCTTTAATCATTGGTGTTCTATCTTCATGATTTTTATTATATCCATATACACTACTATTTTTTTACTTAATACCTTTTTTAACCTCTTTATATTTTAACTTACAATTGCTTACATTTTAACTTGCATTCACAGTAATACCTGTGAAATTGCAGACTTGATATGCCATCTATATTTTTTCTAATGTACATTTCATAATTACACAATACAAATCCACCATAACTAGGCACTACCCCAAATGCTCTCTACACTTTGGGACACCCCTCCATGAAGTGAAGGGAAGAGCCCTAGAGGTCTTAGGGCCATCTGTGACTTTCTTCCCAAGATCTTAGAACTTGGGAGGATTTAAAAAGCTTTTCCGATCAGCGAGAATATTGGGGATCCCATTCCAGGACACTGGGGACTCCTCATTTTATTTTGGTTTGGAATGAAATATAGGAGTGACTAAGCCTTCTTTTTGAGGGAAAAGCCCAAAAGGAGCTGGAAGGAGGGAAAAACCAGTATTTTTTCGGTTTAAAAAATAGAAGTCAATGGCAGAAGAAAGGGCTGGAGAGAAAGAGCAATTAACTGGAGTAAGACCAAGTAGCAGGAGAACAATGGGGTGGTGAGGGAAAACTCTGGAGGGAAAAGCGGCTGCTCAAAGAGTTGTTGCGCAGCTGCTAAGTCGTGTCCAGCTCTTTCCCATGGCCTGCACATGCCAGGCTTCCCTGTCCTTCACTATCTCCTGGAGTTTGCTCAGATTCATGTTCATTGAGTTGGTGACGCCATCCAACCATTTCATTCTCTGTCTCCCTCTTCTCCTTGGCCTTCAGTTTTTCCCAGCATCAACGGCTTTTTTCAATGGGTCCACTTTTTGCATCAGTGGCCAAAGTACTGGAGCTTCAGATTCAATACTTCAAAGAGGCAGAGTGTAAAATGAAAGATGAGAGACTTTGTAGAGGTCCTGACATCTTTCATCCTTTTTAACTTTTAGACTCTCAGTCATTGTGTGAGAACCGATTAGATACACCAGAGGGCCAGCTTGAAGGGCCAAAGGGATCATAGTGTCCAAGAAACTTCCTGATAATGGAATCAGGCTCTGTACAGTCTCGTTTCTCCTTGACATGCGACCTTGGCATAAGAGATAGATTTAATACTGTCAGATAGAAGGTTAGCAAAGAGTCTAGATTTTCCCTGGCATCCTTTCATACTTCAGGAAGAAAGGAGAGGATCTTAGCCTCTATCACAATACAGATCTGCTTGATTCAAATCCATACATCTGGAAGGGTCAGTTAGATTTAGAGTAAATTTTTTTTTTTCAAAATCTAAATTCCAGAGGATTAAAATATCTCTGTTTGGGAACATCTTCCCTGGCACACAGCTGAAGTAAGTGTCTGCAGATGGTCACAGCCCTGATGGGCGGAGGTATAATACTGGGGTACAGCATGCGTTGGACTGGACTCCAGTAGAAGCTAATCATCCTTGTACCACAGAATCTTAATTGAGGATGGAGCTGGGGGTCAGGGGTATGTTAGGAGCCAAGTCAGCTGACCAAGGGCCAATTAGGAAAATTTTCCATGTTATTTTGTGTCTTTCCAGATTTTTCTGTTTTAGAATTGTGCAGTCTGAGAGGGAATGCTGATACGGTTTCCATCCTTTCCAAAAGAGGATAGGAACTGAGAGGCTCTGAGAAGACTGGGTATGGTCTATACAGCCAAAAGAACAGATACGGCTAAAAGACAAGGCAGTCTTTGTCAAGCTATGACAAGAATGCTATTGATTACTCCTTCCATAGATGAATTTAGGAAAAGCCCCCAAATGAAACTGTACTCAAAACACATGACATGCAGTCTTATATACGGTCCTTCTAAAACATCAAGTGGGATATTTATAATAAAGTTTCGGTTTCTTTCCAGACTTGGGAGAACATTCATCCAAAATCACATTTTCAGGTCAACTTCTGCCAGATGTATTAATACTTCAGATAATGTATGACAACTTTTTTCCCTTCAGTTTTCTTCTCCTTCTTCTTCTTTTTTTTTTTGCTCAGAATATTGTCCCTTGAAGGTCCTCTTGTCTCTTTCCCTACTTATTTTCTCTTCTCTGTTTTACAGTGGGTTCTCTTTAGAGGTAGACCCATGGATATCATCTTACTTTCCAGGACTTTCACCTCCAAAAAAAGAGAAAAAGAGAGGCCATTTTTGTATATACCTTGATATTTCAGAATTTTCAAGAACATGTCAATGTTTGGACCGAGTCAAACCTTCCTCATGGGCTACCTTGATAGCTCAATTGGTAAAGAATCCACCTGCAAAGTGGAAGACCGGGGTTTGATCCCTGGGTTGGAAAGATCCCCTTGAGAAGAGAAAGGCTACCCACTCCAGTATTCTGGCCTGGAGAATTCCATGGACTGTACAGTCCCTGGGGTTACAAAGAGTTGGACATGACTGAGCGACTTTCACTTCACAAACCNGAAAGATCCCCTTGAGAAGGGAAAGGCTACCCACTCCAGTATTCTGGCCTGGAGAATTCCATGGACTGTACAGTCCATGGGGTTACAAAGAGTTGGACATGACTGAGCGACTTTCACTTCACAAACCTTCCTCAGCAACAGCCATGGTAAGCTGACTTCTTCCAGAAGAACGTTCAGCCTGTGGTATGGGCCTCTGAGTTCCTGTGCATCTGACGGCTTAGCTCACTGCCCTTGGCTGGCTCTTGGAATGATTCAAGCAAAGTAACAGCTTAGATTACTGGACCAGAAAACTAAAAGCAGATTCTTTTATATGATTTTGATTCTTGTCTGTTTCGTATGAACTTTATGTGAACAAAGTGACTTGTGGTGATTATATATCCAATCAAGTCAAAACTTAAAGAGAATCCCCTAAGATAAAATAGAAACTGTGGGAAAATGTTTCTTTTATTAGGTATTTGTTTTGCCCATCCTCCAAACACTCATTTCTAGCACTTCTTTCTGGTTGGGAAAAGAGTTTTGTTCTGTAGATCTAAAGCACTGTAGCAATCACGTTTTTGATAGGGAAATTTTTTTT
>SJYX01023712.1:0-11295 GCA_006410675.1 Oreotragus oreotragus
TCTGGTGTTTTGTTATATCAGCCTGAGTGGACTAAGACACCATCTATAGGACAGAGTTTAACTCTTTGTCTCCTGTTCCATCTCTACCTTTAGTGCTGGGAAAATGAGGATGTGGTGTGACCTTTGGACACTGGGACCTGGCCTGCCACTGACAGAAGTGGTACTGAATTTTCAGTTTCAAAGTTCTGCTAAGTTGATTCTTAGAGACCCTTTCCTGTCACTGAAATCCTTTGACAAGGCAGCTCAGTACCAACACCCTCACACACAACCCAAGGATGCATATGGTTCTCAGCAGCTGAGAGAGTTCCATTGATCTGATGAGGCCTCTGCTCTCACACAGCCCTCCCTGCACATGCCCAGACAGTCCAGCTCATTAAGCTTGCAGCCTGGTAGATGCCCAGTTGAGGCCCTTTTCTCAGCTTCCAGACCCTCCACCCCAAGCTACTCTCTGCAGAAAGGGGACCCTGAGGTAAAGAATTTTGGCAAATGTGTATTTGTGAATGCAAATGCATCATGAGTGATAGGAAAGGGAGAAAGAGAAACAAATGGACTGATTGGGACAAATGAACCAAGAAAGAGGGGAGTGGGGGCACATGTGGGACGTGTGAGTGAGAGAGGGAGAGCACAGGGCATTATGAGCAGAGAGAGACGAGCAGTGGTGTGGGCAGCCATGGAAGTGACCCAAGAGATGCTGCTAAAAGAGGGGCTGGGAGTGGTCCAGGGTGGGACAGAGATTAAAGGTCTGTTGCTGAGACTGTTGGCATTTACCTCATGGTTTCACAAGCTCCTCAGGGCACAGGCTGCACTTTGGGAACATTCTTTTCCTTTTATCCCCCTTCAAGGCTTGTGCTGACTATTTAACTAGTCCTTACCTCATAAGAGCACATCTGGGAGTGGAGCAGACTCCCTTGTGGTATGATCTGCCCCACCCTGAAGAGCTGCTGCTGAGGCCTGACTGTGTGGGAGCCCCGGCTGAGGGCTGCCCAGCCAAGAAGCAGAAATCAGACAGGTCTTGCTTTTAAAATTTTTGCACACAATAAAAACAACTCTTTTTTACATGTTCTTGTTCACTGTTCACTATTCTTGCCTGCTTATTCTTCAATGTAAACTCTAGAGTCAGTTTGTCAAGTTAAAAACATTCCAGTGAGGTCTTCATTATAATTGTGTCAAAGCAATACATTACTACTGCTTTTCATTAAAATTGAATTTGAGCCTAAATAATAAAGAATTTTTTATTCAGAAAGAACTTATTTTTGCTCATTAATTTATTACCCACCAGTATATCGAAAACTTAGGAAAGTGCTGGAAAAGTGGCCCCATTGTCTAATGACACTGAGAACCACTTGAAGCAAAGGAAAGAGGAAGAATACTCCTTGTACTCGCACCACCCACCCTCCTCACCTGGTCCCACTCTCAACCCTAGTGGAGCCTGTTATTTAAAATTTTGATATTATCTTCATCATAAATTTTTGCATTAATTTTAATATAGAAATATTGTACTAAAATACTTATCTTGATTATTGAGTTTTTTGACATCCATTTAAATTTTACACCCGAGGTGGTGTCTTGCCTGTCTCCCTCATGTCCCCAGTCCATGTGGTACTTAACAGTGGGTGAGAATAGAGAAGAAAAAGTGTTGTAGACTGCTCATGGAGCCAGGATGACTGAAGACCAGGAGTGAGAAACTTTTCTGCTTAACTCCTAAACAGAACTATGCAGCTCTTCTTAACAGTGCATTGTATAAATGTCTGTTCTCTGAAGGGCTGCCCTGGCTACAAGTATGGCAGGCGGCTTGCAGCTGAAGAAGAGGAGGATGACACATTTCAAGCATTGCCATCTCCAAAGGGTCCTGCACTGTCCAGTATGGGAGCCATGAGCCACATGAGGCTCTTAAGCCCTTGAAGTGTGGTTAGTCAGAATTGTGATCTGCCATAAATAATAAGTTTGCACTGGACTTTGAAGACTCAGTACATAAAAAAGATTGTATATCTCATTCAAAACTGATTGCCTGTTGAAAAGATAATATTTTTGGACACATTAGGTTGAATAAAATGTATTACTAAAATAAATCTCACTTTTCTTCCATTTTATTGACGTGGGAACTAGCAAAATGTAAATTTCATGTGTGGCATGTGTTTGTGTCTCATCCTATCTGTGTTGGAACAGCACTGGTCTGGGTGGTAGCAGCGATGTGTCCTTGAATATATGCAGGGGCCCTGATCACATGGCCCCTGGGAATTTTATCACCCTTTGAGGCGCTTCCTCTAACCTCTTCTGTCTCACAGAATGCTCAGTATGTAACCTGTATTAAGAGGTCACCAGCTCAGCAGATATAAATTGGAGCTCACAGGCAGTCAGAGATAGGACCTGATGTTATGGCAGTAGGGAAGGGCACTGGAGAGTGATGGAAAAGGAAGTGTGGTGGAGATCCTTTTAGACCCAGCATCTTTAAACACATTTCTTGTATTTCAAAAATGCCCCACAATGGATGAGATTCTTACTTTCCCAACCTACTTTGCAGGTAGGGATTAGGGCTCAGCCAATCAAACACAGCATCTGAGGGCAGCATCTGAGGTGATGTGGAAGCAGCCGTGTTACTGCATGAATCCACAAGGTTGAGGGTGGCAGCAGCTGTAAGGTAGAGATTCAGCATCAATGGATGGGTGATGCCAGCTGTTATGATGCTGCCCAGGAGGTGGCAGGAGTGTCTCTACCAAACCAGTTCTCGGTGAAATTTGTAGTTTTTTTTTTTTTTTTAACTACATAGCCTTTAAACTGGCTCTCTGGCCTTTCAGAAATTCTCTATATCCTTCACATTTTTCCTAGCTAGAATGCTGTTATCTGCAATAAAATCCTGGCTGATATACAGTGGTTTCTGCACCTCCTGTATGAAAGTGAAGTGAAAGTGTTAGTCGCTCAGTTGTGTCTGAAGTCGCTAAGTCATGTCTGACTCTGCAACCCCACGGACTGTAGCCCACCAGCCTCCTCTGTCCATAGGATTCTCCAGGCAAGAAGACTGAAGTGGGTTGCTATTTCCTTCTCTAGGGGATCTTCCCAACTCAGAGACTGAAACGAGGTCTCCTGCATTGCGGGCAGATTCTCTACCATATGAGCTACCAGGGAAGCCCCACTTGCTGCTGCTGCTGCTGCTGCTGCTGCTGCTAAGTCGCTTCAGTCATGTCCGACTCTGTGTGACCCCACAGACGGCAGCCCACCAGGCTCCGCCGTGCCTGGGCTTCTCCAGGCAAGAACACTGGAGTGAGTTGCCATTTCCTTCTCCAATGCCTGAAAGTGAAAAGTGAAAGTGAAGTCGCTCAGTAAGTGTCCAACTCTTCGTGACCCCATGGACTACAGCCTACCAGGCTCCTCCGACCATGAGATTTTCCAGGCAAGAGTACTGGAGTGGGTTGCCATTGCCTTCTCCCCACTTGCTGTATAGTAGTCCCCAAATACCCAAATGGTGCTTTAAGCAGTCACTCTTGCTTGAAGACCTGTAAGTACTTTATGTTTAGCGCTGGGATAACAGCTGGAGGGACGCAGAAAAAATGACCCTTCATTGCCTGTGCTCACTCACACAGGTGACGGGCGATTGTTGGCATCCTGGTACCAAGGTCTTCCCCGGGGCAGAGGAAAACAGATTCTGATTCGTCTTTAGCTGAGAGCTGTATTTAACTCTTCAGTTTGAATTCTCTAAAATAATTAGCTGCCTGCCTTCTTTTCTGGCATCTGTTCTCAAATCAGCTTTAAGACCAAGGCTACTCTGGACACGCACAGAGTCACAAAATCTCACTTCTATCACTTAGTGAGTTTACCACTCTTCCTGCCTCTAGGAAGTTAAATAATGGAGTATGTGTTGCTCATAGAAAGGAGGACATATTTTCAAATCATACATTTATAGTTTGCAAACATCAACTTTAGTGTTTGAGTTTCTCCAAAGCTAGACTCTGAGACGAGGATGTAGATGCAAGCGATTGATTTGGAAGGTGATCCCAGGAAGCACAGGGAGGGAGCAAGGAAAACAGGGTGTGTTGAGGAGAAGGTTATTGCTGTGGCAACTGGGTTCAGTCCTGCTAAGGATTCTCTGAAAGACTGTGTAGAACATAACTCAGAACTATCCCACCAAGGGGCAAGGAAGTTGGAGTATTTATTTGTCAGTTCTCAGTCCTCACTGAGAGTTACTCATGAGGGTATTAGCCCCCCAGAACTTCTAGTTTGCCCTGCATGGACAGAGACTCTACTTACTATGGCCAGAGAAAGTCCTCAGGCAGAGAGACCCAGATACTTGAAGCTGGGATCTGCCAGTATGTGTGGGGACTGTCCACCAAAGCTGTTGATGACCTTCAGGTGGGCCAAAGGCATACTGGCTGTATTGGTTGGCTATATCTAGTTAATAAACCTTTCATCATGTCTTTTTTCTTTCATTCAACATATGCTTTAGAGCACCCAGTATGTTCCTAGCATGCATTTTGGCATGGTGATGTAACAGTGAACAAAACAGATACAAAACCCTACCTTAATAGCTTATTCTAGTGATTGTTCTCGGGAGTATCAAATTCTTCCAACCACAATACCGAACAGATTTTCAGTAATGTATGCATTCATTGTGGCTCAGCTGGTAAAGAATCTTCCTGCAATGGCAGGAGACCTGGGTTCGATCCCTGGGTTGGGAAGATCCCCTGGAGAAGGGAAAAACTACCCCCTTCAGTATTCTGGCCTGGAGAATTCACAGAGTCAGACACATATGCATTCATTTAATATTAGTATTAATACTTGATATTGTACTAATTGGATAAATTGTGGCACTGTTTTTGTTATTTTTCTTTGCTAAGAAAATATAATTTCAAGACTATTGGAGCTTAAAGTGTTCCTAAAATGACTGGGGCATGCAAAGGTGAACTAAACTTTCTGAAAGATGTGTAGCAGAACAAGGACCAAAACCTCAGGTTTTTTTCACATAAATGCAAAATAACACCACATTGTTCGAGATTGGTGATTTTTTAAAGCAAAAACCAAAAGGCAGTTTAAGTGCACCTTTATACATTGGGTAAGAGTGGAAATTGATGCAAATTTTTGTAAAACAATTGGCAATAAGCATACGAGCTTTAGAGGTAAACATTCCCATTGACATAATAATTCAGCTTTTAGGAATGTATCTTAAGAAAATAATCAGAAAATTGCAAAAGCTTTATATACAAGAAATATTAATTTAGTCAAAAGAGTGTTTTTTAAAATATTTAGTGATATGGGAAAATAAAATACTTAGTGATGAAATGAGATTATATAGCTTCATATACTGGGTGTCTCATTTTTTCAGAACAATCTGCACAGAGAATAAAATATAGCAAAGAAGCAGTTATAGCTTCATGGTATGATGTGTGGAATATTTGTTTTTTCTTGTATAATTGCATTTTCTGCAATAGACATGTGTTAACTTTTATAGTCAAGGGATAAAAATCTAAACGTTATTTTGCCTTACTTTTCACCTCTAAGCATTTTGCTAAGTGTCAAGGAAGTGTTTAGTGGGTATTTTTGTGTCTCTTGCCTTGAAAAAAAAAAATCATCCTGTTTTAATCTAGGCTCCCAATATTCAGAAGCCTTCCAGCTCGAGTGGCTGTGGAGAGGGTACATTTTGCAATGTCTTTCCTCACGGCCTGTGTCTCCCTCTGCAGCTTCATCTCCCTTCACTGGAGTGCTTCCCTTCTCCGCATGGACATCCCATGGACATGGGTCCCTTGTCTGCATCCTGCTAGTATTTTCCTGCTTCGTGGCTTCTATTCCTTTGTTTCCTTCTTCCCCATCAGCTCCCCCTTCATTGTGTTTCTTTCAGTTCCTCTTACAGAAGCTGAATCCCATGCTGCTGCTTTCAGTCTTTCTCCCCTCTTAGTTTCAGCTGCAAAGTCTGATGGGGACTTCATCTCATCTTACCTGCTGTGTCTTGCCTTTGGGATTAGACACTTACTATGAAGATGAAAGAAAACGAGCCGCCTATTAAATATATCACCTTTGGACTTTCCAGACCCTCCAGCTCTGCCAAACACTATGGGAGCCTTTGGCCCCCTATGGCAACACTTCCCGAAATGCATGCTCTCTTCCAAAGCAACTGAAGAACACAGACCCCCTTCTTTCCCCCAAACAAGGCTGTTGTTTTTATCTCCCAGGTTGCTACCATGTGGGAATGTCGTGGTGTGAGAAAATATCAATACCCAAAATGCAGCTTGCACTTGCTTCCCATCAGCTATGAAGGGGCCATTAATCATTCTCCACTCTGCCATCCTTCCTCGTCTTTATTACAGAGAAACTGTTCTTGCAATTTCTGAAGAGTATCTGTGGGTGGTGACTAACCTTTGGCATTGTCCATGTGGTCTGACAGAAACAGTCTAGTGTCTCCTGGCATCAGCCTGGAGAGTTCAAGGGCATCTGAGGAGGCCCCACGGCAAGATGCAGCCAAGCAGAAGGAAAGGAAGATGTTGGGATGGGAGCAGCCTGAGGCTGGCTCCCTTAGGCCTGGTGTTGATGCATTCTTGCTTCTTTGCTGACTAAAGCTCCGAAGGCATTTGCTTTTTTTGTTCTTGGCTCAGCTGAGTACAAAAATGCTGTCTGGGCAGGGGTGCAATAAATATTCTTTTTGGAAAATCTGTGGTACTTATATGGTTGCTACTGTAGTTCAAGCCCAAGAGAGATACCATGCTATAGCTATTGGGATTCAGTGCTAGAAACAGAAACCCCTTAAAGTATTTAAATAGACAGGTCTTGAGTTCAGAGAATAAGGTCGTAGCATATTGTTGGAGTGAAGTGTGAAAGTCGCTCAGTTGTGTCCAAATCTTTGTGACCCTATGGACTGTACCTGGTAGACTCTTCCATCCATGGAATTCTCCAGGCCAGAATACTGGAGTGGGTAGCTATTCCCTTCTCTAGGGGATCTTCCCGACCCAGGGTTCAAACCCAGGTTTCCCACATTGCAGGCGGATTCTTTACTGTCTGAGCCACCAGGGATGTCAGGCTGGGCAAAGAGGAATGATTGCCAGGGTATCACAGAACTGACTAATCCAAAGAAATCCTACCTCTGTCATGATTAGGAAGGTGGAGGGTCAGAAGCTGCTGCTGAAATACACTCTCCAGGGTCCAGGAAGCCACCATTGGTGCACTTCTTGACACCACAGAGACGGAAAATAGACATTGGAAATCTGCTCCAGAAACTCCATATGTTTGCCTCAAGGTATAAAAGCAGGAAGATGATGATCTCTGCCTCATGTATTCTTTCCCATTGGTGAAACCTTTTCATATACAGAGGCTTAACTGCAAAGGAGTCTAAAAAATAAAGTATTTAACTATTTGGATTTTTTAGTATAGTGAGACACATGGAAGGAGGTGGGAATGGAGGCCAAGTGCCAACAGATCATACCTTATAAACACACATGCCTTATAAAATGGCACTGGCCTTAGAGCATGCAGGGGGATGCATGCTAAGTTGGGGATGCCTGAGGGCCCAAGAGGGTCTGAGACCAAAAAAAGAGTGGGGTAAACAGAAAATATGGTAGCATCTCTTCAGGGAAGAGAGAAGGTAGAATTCATCACAGAATTGTCCCTGTCTGATTTTTAGCAATACACAAGGAAATAAGGAGACTGTACCCCTGCTAAGGAAGTGGCTTGACTTTTGGCTTATGGAAATTACTGATATCAGTGTTAAGTGCAGATAGCATTATTACCTGGGACATTAATTACGCGGGACATGGAGTGGATCAGAAACAAAGGTGTAGTTCTTGAAAAGAGCTGGTGATGGAGTCAGGTCTCTGGCAGCCAACTTCTCTGACATGGAAACAGCTGTGGAATAGGGTTTAGGGAAAGGCATAGCAGAATAAGAGTCCTGACAAGAGCCAGACAGAATGGGGCCATGTCAATGGATGGGCTTTTTGGGCCTGATACTGAAAATAGGCCTCTGTATACCAGCACCAAACTGAATCTCAGATACAGAGTTTGGGGAAAGCAGAAAAGAACAGTTTTCTTGCTTTGCCAGGCAAAGGGGGCCACAGTGGGCTAACGTCCTCAAAACTGTGTGTCCCAGCCTGGGAGGCGTTTTGTGAGAAGTCTTGTCATCAAGGGGCAGGTTTGCTGACAAGGATCAGGCTGTGTGCAGGGCCTGCGTTCATTCAGTCTCGATAGTGCCTGGCATCTGGTGGTCCTGATGGGTTTTGCTCATGAAGTGGTTAACATCTTCCCTTTGCTGGGGATTTTAGTTCTGCAGAAGACCTCAAAAGTGCTGTTTTGAGTATCCCTGGAGGGGGAACTGGGATCCTGCCCCAAGTTCACACTATTGTTTTTTGACTACATCTCCTTTGTCCCCACATCCTCCTTGTTCCCTAATGAGCAACTGTTTGAACCTGCCGTTTGGAACTCACAGAAGGTCATGGAGGCTGAATGAAGCCTATTTCCTACAAACAAGAAATGCTGCTGCTGCTGCTGCTGCTAAGTCACTTCAGTCGTGTCCGACTCTGTGCGACCCCATAGACGGCAGCCCACCAGGCTCCCCCGTCCCTGGGATTCTCCAGGCAAGAACACTGGAGTGGGTTGCCATTTCCTTCTCCAATGCATGAAAGAGAAAAGTGAAAGTGAAGTCGCTCAGTCTGTCCGACTGTTAGCGACCCCATGGACTGCAGCCCACGAGGCTACTGCATCCATTGGATTTTCCAGGCAAGAGTACTGGGGTGGGGTGCCATTGCCTTCCCCGAAACAAGAAATGGAGGACACAAAAAGGTTTTCGTGCCCAGGAGCCCCACAGGGTCCTGTTCAGTTTTAGGCCCAAGTAAGCAGATGAAGGATACTGGGAAGTTGGCTTAATTAGCCCCAGTTCTACATCCCTCCCTCTATCCATGCCCTCTGCCTCATAATTTTGCATCTTTTCTTACAAAAGGCAAAATGGGTTTCCCTGCCCCGTGATTTTTGGGCTTGGCCTTGAGACTTGCTTTGGACCACAGAACAGGGGAAGAAGCAGCACAAGCTCAATTTTGAACCAAAGCCTTCAAGGAACTCACATGTTTCTATTTTCCTTCTCGTGGTTTTGCCAGCTTCATGAGAAGAGCTTTCCCTGGGTTCTGCTTATTCAGCCTAGGCCCAAGAATTAACCCATGTGGGAGAAACTAGAGCCCAGCCCATTGCAAGGAACCAATCCCAGTGGACCTACAGCTTGAAGCGGGCCTTCTAGCTGAACTCAAGCTAGTTCATCTGAGCCCCAGGCAAACTAACGGTGTGTGAGAAATAAATGCTTACTGCGAACACTGAAATATTTGTGATTGTAGTTATGCAGCAATAGCTGGCTGGTACAGGAACTGTCACTGAATACTCAAGGGGTTTATCATTTCCAGGTATTTCAATGAAGAGTATCAGGAGAACATCTACAAAACCAGACTGGCATGTGCAAGTTCTGAGGAATGGTGGTGTAACTCAGTACATCTGGGTGACCTTTGGAGACAGCTGAGACAGAGCTATGACAGGGCAGTGGCTGACACCCAGCTCATAGTCCATCTTCTCCAGATAGGTTTCCCTAAATGGCCAAGCCCACAGAGATCTCTTCATCCTTTTCTCTCCTCTCATATAGCCTGTATTTCTCCATCAGTTCTGATCATATGCCATCACATTTAGAGTGACCTAATTACAAATCTCTCCAGATAAATGGACCCACCTCACTGTATTTTTATCTAACCATGTGTCTATATTTTTTCTGTGTGGATTTAATAAGGGATTAGTCAAGTATCTTGTTCAGATACACATGCATTATGTTTAAAGCAGTGGTTTTTGAGACTCAGTCACTTCTAAATCATCTTCATAATATTTGTCTATTTCCATGTATAAGCAGGAAAATAAGTGTCTAGGGGGTGAGCGATTGTAGGTGGGCTGAGGCTGTGACTGGCTGTGACTCATAAAGACTAGAATGCTGAGAGGAAAGAGAAGTCTTAGAAGAAGTTCTTTAAGGTAGAAGGAAAGACTGGAGGAGGCAGAAGACTGGACTGGAATTAAAGTGGAGTGGTGGTTACAGAAGGATACTGAGAAGGAAGCCATTGGCAATAAGAACCAGGGAGGGGCACTATAAGAGGTAGAGATGAGAGTGTGTTGGCGAGGGCTGCAGGGTGAATGCTGAGGAGTCTCATAATAAGACAGGGCAAAGGGCAGATGGAAGAGAAGCAGGAGGGGGTAAATATTGGACAAGTGGTGCCCGTGGACCATCTTCATGCCATGTAAAATCATATTGTTTTCCATGTGAAGAGATGTCTGTGTACCATACTGAGGAAATTTGGTCTAAATTGGAGGGCTTCCAAATCTTTTTTGCTTGCATGTCCTCTAAAAGAATTTTGAAAAATTACATATCCCCTCACATTTTTAGAGTTCATATTTAAAACACTTTATAAGTTTAAATATTGTAATTCCCAAGAATGTAATAGCTAGTATATTATAACTCAGTTCAGTTCAATCACTCAGTCATGTCTGACTCTTTGCGACCCCATGGACTGAAGCACGCCAGGCTTCCCTGTCCATCACCAAATCCCGGAGCCTACTCAAACTCATGTCCCGGAGCCTACTCAAACTCATCAGTGATGCCATCCAACCATCTCATCCTCTTTTGTCCCCTTTTCCTCCTGCCTTCAATCTTTCCCAGCATCAGGATCTTTTCCAATGAGTCAGTTTTTCACATCAGGTGGCCAAACTACTGGGGTTTCAGCTTCAGCATCAGTCTTTTCAATGAAGATTCAGGACTGATTTCCTTTAGGATGGACTGGTTTGCTCTCATTGCAGTCCAAGAGACTCTCAAGAGTCTTCTCCAGCACCACAGTTCAAAAGCATCAATTCTTCAGTGCTCAGCTTTTTTATAGTCCAACTCTCACATCTGTACATGACTACTGGAAAAACCAAAGCTTTGACTAGACAGACTTTGTTGGCAAAATAATGTCTCTGCTTTTGAATATGCTGTCTTGGTTGGTCATAGCTTTTTTTTTTCCCAAGGAACAAGTGTCTTAATTTCATGGTTGCAGTCACCATCTGCAGTAATTTTGGAGCCCCCAAAAATGAAGTCTGTCACTGTTTCCATTGTTTCCCCATCTATTTGCCATGAAGTGATGGGACTGGATGCCATGATCTTCGTTTTCTGAATGTTGAGTTTTAAGCCAGCTTTTTCACTCTCCTCTTTCACTTTCATCAAAAGGCTCTTTAGTTCTTCGCTTTCTGCCATAAGGGTGGTGTCATCTGCATATCTGAGGTTACTGATATTTCTCCTGGCAATCTTGATTCCAGCTTGTGCTTCATCCA
>SJYX01023714.1:0-26232 GCA_006410675.1 Oreotragus oreotragus
TACATGAGCTTGGGTAAACTCTGGGAGTTGGTTCTGGCCGGGGAGGCCTTGTGTGCTGCGGTTCATGGGGCCACAAAGAGTTGGGCACGAATGAGCAACTGAACTGAACTTACCTATCTTAAATCTTATTTCTGCTGCTGCTGCTGCTGTCACTTCAGTCTTGTCTGACTCTGTGCAACCCCATAGACAGCAGCCCACCAGGTTCCCCTGTCCCTGGAAATCTCCAGGCAAGAACACCAGAGTGGATACTTAGATTAAGTTTTTGTTGGCTCTCTTCAATATATACCCAAATATTTGCCTCNGAGCAACTGAACTGAACTTACCTATCTTAAATCTTATTTCTGCTGCTGCTGCTGCTGTCACTTCAGTCTTGTCTGACTCTGTGCAACCCCATAGACAGCAGCCCACCAGGTTCCCCTGTCCCTGGAAATCTCCAGGCAAGAACACCAGAGTGGATACTTAGACTAAGTTTTTGTTGGCTCTCTTCAATATATACCCAAATATTTGCCTCATTCTCCTCTATCAAAGTTCATCAATGGCTTTTTTTCTTTTTATTTCAACATAGCAGTTTAGTTTTTTCCCAAATATGTGTACTATTTATCCATGAGTTATTCAGTCTATGTATTTAATGCTTATTATTTGCCAGAAATTACTTTGGGTTCTGGAGACATTAAAAATAAAACCTACTCACTCACAAAAGCTCAGTCAAATATCTCAAGTGATAAATATGGGTATGAACTGAGAATTATAATGCAGTGAGTATTAAAGATCGGTATAAGGAATGATGATATCCACAATCCTATTCATATTACCCACATTCCTTGGTTAAACTTCTGATATTGCCATTATTTTAGAGAAAGAGATAATTTATTTTTACTCCACAATATAGATTTCTTATTAGATTTACATATCATAAATCAAATTATAATAAAGCGTACCCATAATTGTGCTATCCAGAAATTTCTTTACCTCAGCCTATTTGTCACTGCAAAATGAAAGTTTTAACCTCTCCAGGTTTATCTTGTTTGTTTTGCCTTACCTGGATTTGTTCTTATGGTTCAGGTGGTTCTCCTACAGTCATTTTTCCAATCATTATTTTTTTGTTATGACCACCTTCAAAAGAGTTTTCACTGTTTTCTTTTACAATATTTACTTTAATCTATTTAACTTTTAAATTAAGACTTTACTTTCTACAGCAGTTTCAGGTTTCAGAGCAGTTCTAGGAGAAAGTACAAAGATTGCCCATATACCTCTTGGCATACTTGTGGAACCTCACCCATTACCTACATCCCCAACCAGAGTGTTACATTTTTTTATGATTGATGACGCTACATTCATACATCATAATCACCCAAAATCTATACCTTCCATTAGGGTTCATTCTTGGTGTTGTACATTCTATGGGTTTGTCACAGAATATATATTTCATACAGACAACAAATATTTGACGTGTACTGGTAGATCATCATGGTATCATATGGAGTATTTTAACTGACCTAAAAGTCTGCTGTGCTCCACTTACCCATTTCGCATCCTCCCAAACTAAAATAAGACATTTATTTTAAATGTTAAGTTAAAATTAAAGTTATAAGTCAGTTTTTCAGTGAATCAAATCAGTTTTCATTTATAACAATGAAATATATGTTCTATTAAAATATATTAAGTACTATTTTCCCCAAGCTTAAACCAATCATGATTCTGCCAGGATCAATCCATGTGAAGCATGAGTGTGTTTTTGTACCTGTACAGGAGCATCTGTACACTCACACAAAAAAATTCTTCAAAAAATTTTTTTAAATTTTATTCCCTCATGAGATTACAGAAACACTGAATAAGCATTTCTAGGTGCTAGTAAATTATCTTTTGTTCAGAAAAATATATTAGTAATAAATAAAAACAGAGCTAAGATGCCTTAGGGAGAGGAAGGACCAAACCGCAAATTACTTCTATACGGAAAAAAATCAATTTAGCTTCATGGACAGGTGCACCTCAGAGATTCAGGCATATGAGTGATTAAAATTAAAGCTGATGATTTAAATATGTCTTAGTAACTCTGATTGATCTTACAGAGCTTCTGTTTACTCTACACCAAGAAACAATTAAGGATCCAGTTTAAAACAAAGTTTATAATCCTTGTTTAATAGATTTTGGTACCTCAGGCAATATAATGCTCTGAAAATGATTAGAATGTGCCCTGTCTTTGTGTAATCAATAAAACCTCTCTAAAATTAGTTAGGTTCTAAGGATTCCTCAGCAGGCTTGACTGTGTCTATGAATCCCAAATCAACCATCTGTCATTATTTCCATACACAAGTTTCATTAGATGTCACCCCCATCTCAGCATTAAAGTCAGTTAAATAATAAAAGTAAGAGGCCATATTTTAACAATATGTACTTAGACCGAAACATGCTACAAAATCTTGACAGAAATATATCAAAATTTAGCATTAAAAAAAATCAGAAAATATACAAATGTGTAAATTCAAGATTATAATGGCAAGATTCTACTGTGACAAATTTTAAAGGGAGGATGAATCAATTAAAAAAGGTTAGGTTGGGAAAATATGGAAGAATAATAATGCCTATTAGATGTGTTTCTTAAAGACATTAATCCTTTTTTATGAAATCTGATAATCGATTTTTAAAATAAAATAATGGACCAAGTTTTGCCTTTGGAATTAAATTTTAATTACATTAGAAATTCATGAGTTTGTCATATATGTATTTATAAAAATGTCATGAAAATTTCTTTTCATTTGTTTTATAGGAATTTAATTTTCATTCACCACTGTTAAAAATGTAATATTATTTATGCAGGTGTTTGTATAACGTATATATAGAGTTGTGATTGCATGAAAATGTTCTCACTGTGTCTTCACTATTTTATAATTTACATAACAAAGACAATATGGAATTCAACTTTTATACATATCAGTTTTATGAAATTACTACATTTTTGTAGATTTACATTTTTGAGCCTAATAAAAACTGTGTATCTCCCTTAGAAAAATGTCAATTTTGGCACTCATATTTCATGAAAATAAATATCTAAATTAACTTATCACCTTTGTAGATATTAATGATTAACCACTTAGCTATTTCTCTTGACTATAGTTATTATAATCACTAAAAGGAATGATGCTAAAGCTGAAACTCCAGTACTTTGGCCACCTCATGAGAAGAGTTGACTCATAGGAAAAGACTCTGATGCTGGTAGAAGGGGACGACCGAGGATGAGATGGCTGGATGGCATCACGGACACGATGGACGTGAGTCTGAGTGAACTCCGAGAGATGGTGATGAACAGGGAGGCCTGGCGTGCTGCAATTCATGAGGTTGCAAAGAGTCGGATACGACTGAGCGACTGAACTGAACTGAAGATTAACTTAGGATTTGTCTTAGCTTGGGCTTCTATAAAAAATTACAACAGACCATATGGTTTGAACAGGGAAAAATTATTCCTCAGAATTCTGAAGATTGGAAGTGCTAGATCAGATGCCCAGCATGGTCAGATCCCAAAGAGAGCCCTCTTTCTCATCATGTCCTCACTCAGCCTTTAATAAAGAGAGAAAATTCCTCTTTTTATGAGGCATGAATCCCATCATGGTGGTTCTACTTTCCTTACCTAATCTAAGCCTAATTACCTTCTAAAGTCTCCATCTTCAAATACCATCACCTTAGCGATTAAAGTTTCTACATATGCATTTTGGAGGGACACAAACATTCAGTTCAAACTAATGTTAAATAATATATTTAACCACTTACACTAGTGTATTTTACTATGTAGTTTATTATCTATATAATATACAGATCTTTCTGTGCCAGGGGATTGAACTCACATCTCCCAAATCAACAGGCAGGTTCTTTGCAACCAGCACCACCTGGGAAATTCATGGATAGGTATATATTCATGGATAGGTGATCCCTGGGTTTGGAAGATTCCCTGGAGAAGGGAATGGCAAACCTCTCCAGTATTCTTGCCTGGAGAATCCCATGGACAGAGGAGCCTGGTGAGCTACAGTCCATGGGGTCACAAAGAGTTGGACACAACTGAAGTGACTTAGCATGCACACATGTGTATATATATAGATATATGTGTGTATTTTATACAGAAAATAAGATAGCAAAATAAACTAGTGTAAATGGTTAAACATATTATTTAACACTAGTTTGGACTGAAAGTTTATGTGGAAATCCATATGTAGAAACTCTAACCCTTAAGGTGATAGTATCTGGGGATGGGGACTTTGGCGGGCAATTAGGCTTAAATTAGATCAGGAAAATAGAACCCCCATGATGGGATTCATGCCTCATAAAAAGATACGTATACCTATGGGCTTCCCTGATAGCTCAGTTGGTAAAGAACTGCTAGGAGTATAGGAGATTACGGCTGGATCCCTGGGTTGGGAAGATCCCCTGGAGAAGGGAAAGGCAACACACTCCAGTATTCTGGTATTCTGGCCTGGAGAATTCCATGGACTGTATAGTCCATGGTGTGGCAAAGAGTCAGACATGACTGAGTGACTTTCATTTTCATACATACATATGTATGTATATATGTACATATATATATACATATATGCACAGTGTTTAGCTGCTCATCATATCCAGCTCTTTGTGACCCCATGGACTGTAGCCTGCTAGGCTCCTCTGTCCACGGAATTTCCTGGCAAGAACAGGGGAGTGGGTTGTTATTTCCTTCTCCAACATATGGGTGTGGGTGTGTGCTTATCATAATTTTATGTAATTTTTCTTATTTTTATGAATCTGCTTATAAAATATCATATGAATAATCATATGACCAACTGTCTTGTATCTACTTGAGGTCTATCACAGAATTATTTTTTATAATTCTTAAATAAAATGAAGATAAACATATCTTATTATTGTATTACTATTATTCTATTGAATACTTTAGCATTGCTAGGTATGTGGTAAATTTAAATGATTTATTGAATATTCACTATTCTAAGAATTTTATATAGATTGCAACATTTAACACTGACAACAACAATCCTGTATTAGATTCTATTAGTAGTTTTATTTTACAGATGAATAAACTGAAATATAGCAGCTGATAAGCAGTTTGCTCAAGAAAGCACAGCCAATAATAGTCAAATCTGAGACGCAAACCTGACCCAATTATTAACTATCTCATGGTATTCTGCTTTGTGATATCCTAAACCACCTGACAATATCCTGCAAACTACAAAAATCCTGAATATATAAACTGGAAAGTCTCAGAGTTTTTTATTGCTAGCAATGGTGAAACAGCATCATATTAGCTCACAGATCCCTGTAGTGTGTGTTACTACAGGGTAAAAACCATTTTCAAGACTGTGTTCCTTCTTTCTACTTTTTTCTTCCCTCAGATTCCTTTCATTTTCTACTATTTTCAAAGCTTCACACATGCTGGAAAGCCTCTTACTTTATATGTGATTATGGTTTAATAAAATAAATGTAGAGAGCATGCAATTCATCTTTATACTTTTTCAATTGCTAGCTTAAGATTAAACTCACCATTTAAACAAAATTGAGGATAACATACTAGAAGTTTAAGGACTGTAAATAACGATTACTTGTGATTTCATAATATAAAACCAATAATTGTATCTCAAGTTAAGTAACATGATCTGATTTCATGCATAAAATGCAAAAGGAGCAACTTATTACTCATCAGGATATTAATTTATTCTTATTTTAAACTTGTTCTTTTATTTTTAAAAAGACCAAGAAAGTGCATTGGAAATCTTATTAATAAAAAGTAATTTTAAATTATGGTAAATAGCAGGATTAATACCCTTATTTTTCACTTTTTCTCCTAGTACGCCTACTTGTCCTGAAGAGGCTGCAATACTAAAAATTATGCATCTTGGCATTTTCATTGACAAATTGCTTTAAACCAATGAGATGCACTCACGTGAGAGTTTGATGGTCTACTAGCCTTCTGCTTAGTTGTTTTCTGTCAACAAACACACTGGTACAGACCTTGTAGAGACTTAGGATCTTAGAGAATAACAGTCCAGGGGCTAGACCCTAGCAAGAGGCAGTGTCTCCTTAATCCCCTCCCTCACAGCAGAGTCAGAAGCAGCAGCTCCTCCAACAAGCACTGTCCTGACATCCTGGAGTTATTCTTGGAGGATTTGCTTAGAACCAATTCCTACATTCTGCAATTAATTCTCAAACTTAAAAAATTTTCTGTTTAAAATATTAAGAAACACTTTCTGCAATGGAATCCTAAAGATGCTAAATGATAAACAATGGTCCAATGTTTATGTTAACACAGAAAACACTTTTTAATATAGAAATATGTAGCATGATATATATAATGGGTTTTATAGTGTTCATATTGTTTTCCATATCATACCTCTTAGCTATGAAATAATTTAAGAAGAGCCTATTATTTGGGTTAAACTTTTAAAATACTTTAGAAGTAGTATTTTCAAAGTAAAATTCCATTTGAAATTAATTAGTACAGCTACTTGAAGAATCTAAATATAAACCTGCATAAATAGTTGGTTATAAACTAGCACAATTTCTTCCAACAAAATAAAGTATATAACCTTCAAGGTGAATTTCCTTTCAAGTTGTTCTTCAAAACAAATAGACAAATATTTACATTGCATTAATACTTGTCAAATGACAGATTAACTTCAATCATAACAGAAACATTTATGTTTCTTAGAAAACCACCAAGCATAAACAAAATACTCGTAATATCCATGTTTAATGGAAATTTGGCACATTTAGATAGTACAATATGTTATTGCCAACATCTAAAATTTATCCCTGCTATTATGTAATTTACTCATATCCCAAATGACCAGATATTGAAATACCACTAATAAATAAATCAGTATGTGTAGAAGTCTGGTCTTCCCAGCTTGCCCAGGGGTAAAGAATCTGTCAGCCAGTGCAGGAGACATGTGTTCAATCCTTGGGTTGGGAAGACGCCCTGGAGAACTAAATGGCAACTCACTGCAGTATTCTTGTCTGGGAAATCCCATAAACAGAGGAGCATGGTGAGCCACAGTCCATGGATTGCAAAGAGTTAGACACGATTTGGTGACTAAACAACAACGATGAATAGAAATCTATCTTCCTGGATCATACTTAGAAAGTTTATTAAGAATCATATGCTATTCAGCCATTAGTATTCATTCATTGGGATCTTTGAGCACTAAGAATATAGGTTCCTTTCCTGGCATTTTGTGAGTCCCTTTGTTACAACAAAAGTGTGGTAAAACATATATATGCACATAAATAAAAATGTAAATATGGCCTAATTATGTCAATAAGAAATTCCTTTTTGTAATAAAATAAAATCTTATACCCCCCATCCTCCTCCGACTATTTTTTTTACGCCCCACCACTTTCTCTTCACCAGCCCGTAATTATACATGGTGAAATGTGCTATCATGAGTTCCTCTAACTAATTTGGTTTTTCACTTCACTGAAGGCAATAAAGTTTGAACATTGATCTGGCTTGCCTAAGGAACAAGAAAGGCTCTCCCATGCCATGCTGACTTGTAACACTGCATATCATAACATCTGACTTCTTAAATTCTGCTTTAATAGTAAATCAGAATTTTAGTAAACCTGAGAAAATACTGAATTTTCACTTTTTTTTTTTCCAGGCTTTGAAGATGTACAAACTATTTGATTTGTCTTTGCTCAAGAGATACTTGAAAATAATTATAAAGGTACTATTGTCTTCAAGTGAATGCATAACATCTAAATATTACCATGGGCCTGATTTTGTTTTGAGATATCTCCAATATTAATATTAATTCTATCCTACTAGGGTCCTATGCTTATGACCTCATTTAACCTTAATTACTTCCTTGGAAGAGCTATCTCCAAATATAGTCAAATTGGGGATTAGGGCCTCAACTATGAATATGCTGTGGGACACAACTCAGTTGATAGCAATAAGATTGCTTCTTATTCTATTATAGAGTTTTGAAATGGAAAGTAAAAAATCCACATTAGTCACAGACCAAATTCTGAAGAAATCTTTGACGATTTTTGGTAATTTTACATCGTTACACCATTGTCCTCCAAACTCCCTCTCTGTTCATGCTTTTTTAGATGCATATATATACATTTTTTTTTTCTTACATACATTTGGGCCCTGTGTGCCTGCATCAGATCCCAGAGAATCTAGGACTATTTTCATTGACTTAGTATTAAGATTCACTCTTCCTAGTCAATGGTTCCGGTAGATGAGAATTGTAACAGCATTCATCAGACTTAGCACACCTATCTGGCTACTGAAACCACTGCTTGCTTTGTTCTGGGTCATAACATAGTTTGAACCCAACTTGAAGCTGGAGGAAAAGTGACTTTAGTTAGTTCAACACACTGGTTTGCAAAAGAAGGAACTAGGTAAGACCGGATATAGAAAGACTCTTAAAAGGCAAACAGAAGGTATCTGGCACACCATTATGTACATATAATGGTAAATGATGCAGGAGTTGTAAGTTAGGAAAAATTTCCTAAAAGAAAAATCATTTCTGTAATCAACACTAGTCAGTTTTAATTCTATTTAATTTCTATCATGGCTATCATCACATCACATAAAGCTAGTAAAAAATATGTTGACATAAAATCTATTCCTTAATCAATTAAATATTTTTTAAGTTGCAGAATATTTGTGTTTAACTCTAAAACAAGTAATTTGATAAAATTTATCTTATCATACATGAACAAAACCTAAAAAAAGCAATCCTTCTGATAATAGAAACATGAGACAATAAAAGGAAATAAAAGGTATATACATCAGGAAGGAAGAAATAAAATTGTCTTTGTTCTCAGGGGGCATGGTTATCTATGTATAAAATTCCACTGAATCAACAACAGCAACCAAAAAAAAAAAAGAAAAGAAGAAGAAGAAAATTTAGAAACTAATAAGTGATTATAGAAGAGTGACAGGATACAGGTTTGTTGTCATTTAGTTGCTAAGTTGTGTCGAACCCCTTTGTGACACCATAGGCTGTAGCCCATCAGGCTCCTATGTCAGTGGGACTTCCCAGGCAAAAATACTGGAGTGGGTTGTCATTTCCTATTCCAGGGGATCTTGCTGACCAAGGATTCAAATCCATGTCTCCTGCACTGGCTGGCAAGTTCTTTACCACTGAGCCACCTGGGATACATGGATATTATGCAGTAGTAACTAATTTCCTATATACTTTGTTATTGCTGTTTAGTAGCTCCATCATATCCAACTCTTTTGTGATCCCAAGGGCTGTAGCCCTGCAGGCTCCTCTGTCCATGGGATTTCCCAGGCAAGGATACTGGAGTGGGTCACTATTTCCTTCTCCAGGCAATCATCCCGACTCAGGGTATGGAAACACATCTCCCGCACTGGCAGCCTGATTGTTTGTCACTGACCTTAGCTACAAACAATTCAAAATTTAAGAAACGACACCATTCACAATAGAATCAAAGCAAGCAAACCAAAACAAAAAGCCCAAAAGATGTATAAAGCCTATGCAGAAAGCTCTACTATACAGTCCGTGGGATTTTCCAGATCAGAATACTGGAGTAGGTAGCCATCCCCTTCTCCAGGATAAAAGTCAATAAATGACATAAAACAAAATTTTAAAAAGTGGAAAAACATATCATTTTCTTGGACTACAAGATCCAATATTGTAAAGATGTCAATTCCCCCAAATTGAGGTGAAGTAACAACTACAACAAAAAACCTTAACATGATCATTTTTTCTACTGGACAGAAAATTATCACTCAGACCTTTTGAATAATAGTACTTCCTTTTTTTTTTTTGGTATTTAAAAATGTGGTTTATATTTTCTCTATAGAACAAGGAGGAATTAGGTGTGTGTGTGTGTGTTGTGTATGTGTTTGTTCATATAGTATAAAATCTTAGGTAGAGAAAAAAATTATTTTCAACCTATGGTGGGACTTTTCTTGTTAGTCTAAGAAAAACTTCTGAACACTAATATATTTATTTATTTTTCGTTTTTAACACTGTCCACTGTTCCACATATGTGATCTTACTTTCTGCAGAATTATTACTGCTGCTCTAACTTTTCTCCTTCTTATGCAGATAAACGACATAATGTTCCCTCATTCTCTGTCCTTGGGGTCTTCATATGCAGCATCTACGGCAGCTGTTACTTCTTCAATTAATTGAAAAGCCTCAAAGAAGATGTCTTTGGCCACACTAATCCCTTAGTGTGGTCATAACACAAAAACTATTATAAGGATATTTTAGAGGGCATATTTATTTTAAGTCAAGCTTCTAGGCTCAATACCAACAGTGCTAGACACTTTTAATGATAAAGAATATCTTGACATTTTCTTTTCGGGTACATGGTGTCATCTGTCATCACAGGAATCTAATGATTCCAAAAGGTAGGTGCTGCAGAGCAGAGGCTGAAGTATTTTTCTGTCTCTGGAAAAATCTCAGTGGAAAGAAGTAAAGATCAAGTACTTTCAAACTAAACTGAAATTCTCTTGTAAATATTTAAGATAAATGANGGATACGACTGAGCGACTGAACTGAACTGAAGATTAACTTAGGATTTGTCTTAGCTTGGGCTTCTATAAAAAATTACAACAGACCATATGGTTTGAACAGGGAAAAATTATTCCTCAGAATTCTGAAGATTGGAAGTGCTAGATCAGATGCCCAGCATGGTCAGATCCCAAAGAGAGCCCTCTTTCTCATCATGTCCTCACTCAGCCTTTAATAAAGAGAGAAAATTCCTCTTTTTATGAGGCATGAATCCCATCATGGTGGTTCTACTTTCCTTACCTAATCTAAGCCTAATTACCTTCTAAAGTCTCCATCTTCAAATACCATCACCTTAGCGATTAAAGTTTCTACATATGCATTTTGGAGGGACACAAACATTCAGTTCAAACTAATGTTAAATAATATATTTAACCACTTACACTAGTGTATTTTACTATGTAGTTTATTATCTATATAATATACAGATCTTTCTGTGCCAGGGGATTGAACTCACATCTCCCAAATCAACAGGCAGGTTCTTTGCAACCAGCACCACCTGGGAAATTCATGGATAGGTATATATTCATGGATAGGTGATCCCTGGGTTTGGAAGATTCCCTGGAGAAGGGAATGGCAAACCTCTCCAGTATTCTTGCCTGGAGAATCCCATGGACAGAGGAGCCTGGTGAGCTACAGTCCATGGGGTCACANCAGCACCACCTGGGAAATTCATGGATAGGTATATATTCATGGATAGGTGATCCCTGGGTTTGGAAGATTCCCTGGAGAAGGGAATGGCAAACCTCTCCAGTATTCTTGCCTGGAGAATCCCATGGACAGAGGAGCCTGGTGAGCTACAGTCCATGGGGTCACAAAGAGTTGGACACAACTGAAGTGACTTAGCATGCACACATGTGTATATATATAGATATATGTGTGTATTTTATACAGAAAATAAGATAGCAAAATAAACTAGTGTAAATGGTTAAACATATTATTTAACACTAGTTTGGACTGAAAGTTTATGTGGAAATCCATATGTAGAAACTCTAACCCTTAAGGTGATAGTATCTGGGGATGGGGACTTTGGCGGGCAATTAGGCTTAAATTAGATCAGGAAAATAGAACCCCCATGATGGGATTCATGCCTCATAAAAAGATACGTATACCTATGGGCTTCCCTGATAGCTCAGTTGGTAAAGAACTGCTAGGAGTATAGGAGATTACGGCTGGATCCCTGGGTTGGGAAGATCCCCTGGAGAAGGGAAAGGCAACACACTCCAGTATTCTGGTATTCTGGCCTGGAGAATTCCATGGACTGTATAGTCCATGGTGTGGCAAAGAGTCAGACATGACTGAGTGACTTTCATTTTCATACATACATATGTATGTATATATGTACATATATATATACATATATGCACAGTGTTTAGCTGCTCATCATATCCAGCTCTTTGTGACCCCATGGACTGTAGCCTGCTAGGCTCCTCTGTCCACGGAATTTCCTGGCAAGAACAGGGGAGTGGGTTGTTATTTCCTTCTCCAACATATGGGTGTGGGTGTGTGCTTATCATAATTTTATGTAATTTTTCTTATTTTTATGAATCTGCTTATAAAATATCATATGAATAATCATATGACCAACTGTCTTGTATCTACTTGAGGTCTATCACAGAATTATTTTTTATAATTCTTAAATAAAATGAAGATAAACATATCTTATTATTGTATTACTATTATTCTATTGAATACTTTAGCATTGCTAGGTATGTGGTAAATTTAAATGATTTATTGAATATTCACTATTCTAAGAATTTTATATAGATTGCAACATTTAACACTGACAACAACAATCCTGTATTAGATTCTATTAGTAGTTTTATTTTACAGATGAATAAACTGAAATATAGCAGATTATAAGCAGTTTGCTCAAGAAAGCACAGCCAATAATAGTCAAATCTGAGACGCAAACCTGACCCAATTATTAACTATCTCATGGTATTCTGCTTTGTGATATCCTAAACCACCTGACAATATCCTGCAAACTACAAAAATCCTGAATATATAAACTGGAAAGTCTCAGAGTTTTTTATTGCTAGCAATGGTGAAACAGCATCATATTAGCTCACAGATCCCTGTAGTGTGTGTTACTACAGGGTAAAAACCATTTTCAAGACTGTGTTCCTTCTTTCTACTTTTTTCTTCCCTCAGATTCCTTTCATTTTCTACTATTTTCAAAGCTTCACACATGCTGGAAAGCCTCTTACTTTATATGTGATTATGGTTTAATAAAATAAATGTAGAGAGCATGCAATTCATCTTTATACTTTTTCAATTGCTAGCTTAAGATTAAACTCACCATTTAAACAAAATTGAGGATAACATACTAGAAGTTTAAGGACTGTAAATAACGATTACTTGTGATTTCATAATATAAAACCAATAATTGTATCTCAAGTTAAGTAACATGATCTGATTTCATGCATAAAATGCAAAAGGAGCAACTTATTACTCATCAGGATATTAATTTATTCTTATTTTAAACTTGTTCTTTTATTTTTAAAAAGACCAAGAAAGTGCATTGGAAATCTTATTAATAAAAAGTAATTTTAAATTATGGTAAATAGCAGGATTAATACCCTTATTTTTCACTTTTTCTCCTAGTACGCCTACTTGTCCTGAAGAGGCTGCAATACTAAAAATTATGCATCTTGGCATTTTCATTGACAAATTGCTTTAAACCAATGAGATGCACTCACGTGAGAGTTTGATGGTCTACTAGCCTTCTGCTTAGTTGTTTTCTGTCAACAAACACACTGGTACAGACCTTGTAGAGACTTAGGATCTTAGAGAATAACAGTCCAGGGGCTAGACCCTAGCAAGAGGGTGAAAGGCCAAGAGGCAGTGGCAAGGAGAGCCTTGCAGAGTCTCCTTAATCCCCTCCCTCACAGCAGAGTCAGAAGCAGCAGCTCCTCCAACAAGCACTGTCCTGACATCCTGGAGTTATTCTTGGAGGATTTGCTTAGAACCAGTTCCTACATTCTGCAATTAATTCTCAAACTTAAAAAATTTTCTGTTTAAAATATTAAGAAACACTTTCTGCAATGGAATCCTAAAGATGCTAAATGATAAACAATGGTCCAATGTTTATGTTAACACAGAAAACACTTTTTAATATAGAAATATGTAGCATGATATATATAATGGGTTTTATAGTGTTCATATTGTTTTCCATATCATACCTCTTAGCTATGAAATAATTTAAGAAGAGCCTATTATTTGGGTTAAACTTTTAAAATACTTTAGAAGTAGTATTTTCAAAGTAAAATTCCATTTGAAATTAATTAGTACAGCTACTTGAAGAATCTAAATATAAACCTGCATAAATAGTTGGTTATAAACTAGCACAATTTCTTCCAACAAAATAAAGTATATAACCTTCAAGGTGAATTTCCTTTCAAGTTGTTCTTCAAAACAAATAGACAAATATTTACATTGCATTAATACTTGTCAAATGACAGATTAACTTCAATCATAACAGAAACATTTATGTTTCTTAGAAAACCACCAAGCATAAACAAAATACTCGTAATATCCATGTTTAATGGAAATTTGGCACATTTAGATAGTACAATATGTTATTGCCAACATCTAAAATTTATCCCTGCTATTATGTAATTTACTCATATCCCAAATGACCAGATATTGAAATACCACTAATAAATAAATCAGTATGTGTAGAAGTCTGGTCTTCCCAGCTTGCCCAGGGGTAAAGAATCTGTCAGCCAGTGCAGGAGACATGTGTTCAATCCTTGGGTTGGGAAGACGCCCTGGAGAACTAAATGGCAACTCACTGCAGTATTCTTGTCTGGGAAATCCCATAAACAGAGGAGCATGGTGAGCCACAGTCCATGGATTGCAAAGAGTTAGACACGATTTGGTGACTAAACAACAACGATGAATAGAAATCTATCTTCCTGGATCATACTTAGAAAGTTTATTAAGAATCATATGCTATTCAGCCATTAGTATTCATTCATTGGGATCTTTGAGCACTAAGAATATAGGTTCCTTTCCTGGCATTTTGTGAGTCCCTTTGTTACAACAAAAGTGTGGTAAAACATATATATGCACATAAATAAAAATGTAAATATGGCCTAATTATGTCAATAAGAAATTCCTTTTTGTAATAAAATAAAATCTTATACCCCCCATCCTCCTCCGACTATTTTTTTTACGCCCCACCACTTTCTCTTCACCAGCCCGTAATTATACATGGTGAAATGTGCTATCATGAGTTCCTCTAACTAATTTGGTTTTTCACTTCACTGAAGGCAATAAAGTTTGAACATTGATCTGGCTTGCCTAAGGAACAAGAAAGGCTCTCCCATGCCATGCTGACTTGTAACACTGCATATCATAACATCTGACTTCTTAAATTCTGCTTTAATGGTAAATCAGAATTTTAGTAAACCTGAGAAAATACTGAATTTTCACTTTTTTTTTTTCCAGGCTTTGAAGATGTACAAACTATTTGATTTGTCTTTGCTCAAGAGATACTTGAAAATAATTATAAAGGTACTATTGTCTTCAAGTGAATGCATAACATCTAAATATTACCATGGGCCTGATTTTGTTTTGAGATATCTCCAATATTAATATTAATTCTATCCTACTAGGGTCCTATGCTTATGACCTCATTTAACCTTAATTACTTCCTTGGAAGAGCTATCTCCAAATATAGTCAAATTGGGGATTAGGGCCTCAACTATGAATATGCTGTGGGACACAACTCAGTTGATAGCAATAAGATTGCTTCTTATTCTATTATAGAGTTTTGAAATGGAAAGTAAAAAATCCACATTAGTCACAGACCAAATTCTGAAGAAATCTTTGACGATTTTTGGTAATTTTACATCGTTACACAATTGTCCTCCAAACTCCCTCTCTGTTCATGCTTTTTTAGATGCATATATATACATTTTTTTTTCTTACATACATTTGGGCCCTGTGTGCCTGCATCAGATCCCAGAGAATCTAGGACTATTTTCATTGACTTAGTATTAAGATTCACTCTTCCTAGTCAATGGTTCCGGTAGATGAGAATTGTAACAGCATTCATCAGACTTAGCACACCTATCTGGCTACTGAAACCACTGCTTGCTTTGTTCTGGGTCATAACATAGTTTGAACCCAACTTGAAGCTGGAGGAAAAGTGACTTTAGTTAGTTCAACACACTGGTTTGCAAAAGAAGGAACTAGGTAAGACCGGATATAGAAAGACTCTTAAAAGGCAAACAGAAGGTATCTGGCACACCATTATGTACATATAATGGTAAATGATGCAGGAGTTGTAAGTTAGGAAAAATTTCCTAAAAGAAAAATCATTTCTGTAATCAACACTAGTCAGTTTTAATTCTATTTAATTTCTACCATGGCTATCATCACATCACATAAAGCTAGTAAAAAATATGTTGACATAAAATCTATTCCTTAATCAATTAAATATTTTTTAAGTTGCAGAATATTTGTGTTTAACTCTAAAACAAGTAATTTGATAAAATTTATCTTATCATACATGAACAAAACCTAAAAAAAGCAATCCTTCTGATAATAGAAACATGAGACAATAAAAGGAAATAAAAGGTATATACATCAGGAAGGAAGAAATAAAATTGTCTTTGTTCTCAGGGGGCATGGTTATCTATGTATAAAATTCCACTGAATCAACAACAGCAACCAAAAAAAAAAAAGAAAAGAAGAAGAAGAAAATTTAGAAACTAATAAGTGATTATAGAAGAGTGACAGGATACAGGTTTGTTGTCATTTAGTTGCTAAGTTGTGTCGAACCCCTTTGTGACACCATAGACTGTAGCCCATCAGGCTCCTATGTCAGTGGGACTTCCCAGGCAAAAATACTGGAGTGGGTTGTCATTTCCTATTCCAGGGGATCTTGCTGACCAAGGATTCAAATCCATGTCTCCTGCACTGGCTGGCAAGTTCTTTACCACTGAGCCACCTGGGATACATGGATATTATGCAGTAGTAACTAATTTCCTATATACTTTGTTATTGCTGTTTAGTAGCTCCATCATATCCAACTCTTTTGTGATCCCAAGGGCTGTAGCCCTGCAGGCTCCTCTGTCCATGGGATTTCCCAGGCAAGGATACTGGAGTGGGTCACTATTTCCTTCTCCAGGCAATCATCCCGACTCAGGGTATGGAAACACATCTCCTGCACTGGCAGCCTGATTGTTTGTCACTGACCTTAGCTACAAACAATTCAAAATTTAAGAAACGACACCATTCACAATAGAATCAAAGCAAGCAAACCAAAACAAAAAGCCCAAAAGATGTATAAAGCCTATGCAGAAAGCTCTACTATACAGTCCGTGGGATTTTCCAGATCAGAATACTGGAGTAGGTAGCCATCCCCTTCTCCAGGATAAAAGTCAATAAATGACATAAAACAAAATTTTAAAAAGTGGAAAAACATACCATTTTCTTGGACTACAAGATCCAATATTGTAAAGATGTCAATTCCCCCAAATTGAGGTGAAGTAACAACTACAACAAAAAACCTTAACATGATCATTTTTTCTACTGGACAGAAAATTATCACTCAGACCTTTTGAATAATAGTACTTCCTTTTTTTTTTTTGGTATTTAAAAATGTGGTTTATATTTTCTCTATAGAACAAGGAGGAATTAGGTGTGTGTGTGTGTGTTGTGTATGTGTTTGTTCATATAGTATAAAATCTTAGGTAGAGAAAAAAATTATTTTCAACCTATGGTGGGACTTTTCTTGTTAGTCTAAGAAAAACTTCTGAACACTAATATATTTATTTATTTTTCGTTTTTAACACTGTCCACTGTTCCACATATGTGATCTTACTTTCTGCAGAATTATTACTGCTGCTCTAACTTTTCTCCTTCTTATGCAGATAAACGACATAATGTTCCCTCATTCTCTGTCCTTGGGGTCTTCATATGCAGCATCTACGGCAGCTGTTACTTCTTCAATTAATTGAAAAGCCTCAAAGAAGACGTCTTTGGCCACACTAATCCCTTAGTGTGGTCATAACACAAAAACTATTATAAGGATATTTTAGAGGGCATATTTATTTTAAGTCAAGCTTCTAGGCTCAATACCAACAGTGCTAGACACTTTTAATGATAAAGAATATCTTGACATTTTCTTTTCGGGTACATGGTGTCATCTGTCATCACAGGAATCTAATGATTCCAAAAGGTAGGTGCTGCAGAGCAGAGGCTGAAGTATTTTTCTGTCTCTGGAAAAATCTCAGTGGAAAGAAGTAAAGATCAAGTACTTTCAAACTAAACTGAAATTCTCTTGTAAATATTTAAGATAAATGGAGATATGTTGACTAGGAGTATATGAAGTTGACCTTTTAGTGGAAATAAATAGCCTCATAATAAACTATATGCTTCGTAGAGTCTCTTTCAATCTAAGATAAGTATTTGATCCATAAATTCAAATAAATGTGGATAATTTTGAGATGGACATTTTAAACCTTAAGATGGCATTTATGCCTATCTAATTCACTTTTCAGAAAGAATATACACAGGATTGTATCTGTACTTCACTATTAACATTTCTGGGTCAATTTGGGTAAATTGTATAACTGATAATGCATCAATTTCATTACCCATAGATTGGGTATAATCATACAAGTCTCATATTATTGAATAATATTAAATAAGAAAATCAATTATAAGATATTTATAAAGTACCAGTTTTATAAATACTCAATAACTTTGAACTATTTGTATTAAAACTCAAAATATATTAGTAATTGTGGAATAGTTTATATAAATTAAAATTTTTCAAATTGNCCCATAGATTGGGCATAATCATACAAGTCTCATATTATTTGAATAATATTAAATAAGAAAATCAATTATAAGATATTTATAAAGTACCAGTTTTATAAATACTCAATAACTTTGAACTATTTGTATTAAAACTCAAAATATATTAGTAATTGTGGAATAGTTTATATAAATTAAAATTTTTCAAATTGGTAATTGGTGAAATCTCATAGGGTGTGACTCTTTTTTGCTGAATTTGAGCCATTATTTCTGTATCATATTTTAGGCTTAAGCTTCCAAAATATACAAGTTTTATATAACTTACAAATATCTAATAAAATCTATAAAATGTTATTTTAAAATATATTACATACATATGTGTACATATGTATGTTTATGTGTATATGTCTTGTATATACATGTGTGTGTGTGTGTGTCTATATAAGTCCAGGGCTTTAGAACATGGAAGCAATAAAAACAGGAATACAGCATCCCATTCTTCCAATATTCTTCTCCCTAGTGCTGTCATACAAAGAAGTCACATAAGGTTCTAAATTTAGCAGATTAAAACCCTCATGCACTTTTGGTGGGAGTGTAAATTGATACAGCCACTATGGAAAACAGTATGGAGTTTTTTAAAGTATAAAACCTAGAACTACCATGTGATCCAGAAATCCCACTACTGGTCACAATACTACTACTACTACTAAGTCGCTTCAGTCGTATCTGACTCTGTGCGACCCCATAGATGGCAGAGAAAAACATAATTCAAAAAGATATGTATCCCCCAATATTCATTTGCAATGAACATCATTATCTTCATTATTTACAATAGTGTAGTACAATTTACAATAGCCAGGACATAGAAGCAACCTCAATGTCTATCAACAGAGGAATATATAAAGAAGATGTACATATGTACAATGGAATTTTATTCAGTCATATAAAGGACTGAAATTGGGTCATTAGTAGTTCAGTTCAGTTGTTCAGTCAAATCTGACTCTTTTGTGACCCCATGAATTGCAGCATGCCAGGCCTCCCTGTCCATCACCAACTCCCAGAGTACACCCAAACTCATGTACCTCGAGTTGGTGATGCCATCCAGCCAGGTCCTCCTGTTGTCCCCTTCTCCTCCTGCCCCCAGTCCCTCCCAGAATCAGGGTCTTTTCCAATGAGTCAACACTTGGCATGAGGTGGCCAAAGTATTGGAGTTTCAGCCTCAGCATCAGTCCTTCTAATGAACACCCAGGACTGATCTCCTTTAGGATGGACTGGTTGGATCTCTTTACAGTCCAAGGGACTCTCAAGAGTCTTCTCCAGCACCACAGTTCAAAAGCATCAATTCTTCGGCGCTCAGCTTTCTTCACAGTCCAACTCTCACATCCATATATGACCACTGGAAAAAGCAACGTGGGTTAACCTTGAAAGTGTCACAGAGTGAAGTAAGTCAGAGAGAAACAAATACCATTTATTAACACATATATGTGGGATCTATAAAAATGGTAGAGATGATCCTATTTGTAAAGCACAAATAGAGACACAGACATAGAGAATACATGTATGGAATCCAAAGGGCAAAGCAGGGGGATCAGAGGAGTTGGGAGATCGGTATTGACATATATATACAAGTGATACTATGTGTAAAACAGATAACAAACAGATAACTTTAATGACAAATTACTGTATAGTACAAGGAACTCAACTCAATCCTCTGTGGGACTTAAATGGAAAGGAAATTTTAAAAAGACGGAATATATGCAAACACACAGCCAGACTACTTTGAGTACACACCTGATTCAGCAGAAACACACAGAAGCAACTATATTCCAATAAAAATTAATAAAAAAAGAATTACTTTCAGTTAATAGATATCACACTGAATAAAAATGTTCCTCAAGTACAGACAGAGCAGTTCAGTTTGCAAATGATTCATTGAGTGCCCTGTGAAAGAGCAGCTGGGCTACATTCTCATTCTTTCTGAAGTTATAATTCCAGGCAAGTGCCATATGGATTGTGCATTAGATAAGGTTTTGTCTGGAACACTGCCAGATGTCATTGCACAGATTTCATGAGTCTTTATTGCAGCATTCTTTATGGATAGATTTCTTTATGGAACTGAGAATGGTTTTTAAAATTATTTCTGAATAAACAAAAATGTAATGGGAATACATTGGTGCTGGCAGACCAGTTTTTTTCTGTTTGTTTACTTTGGTTTAATGTGTTCAATCATCCTGTTTTGGGAGTCGTATAATAAGGATTAATAGGATTGCATTCCATCAATAATTGAAAAAAAATTCTAGATTAGCAACATCAGTTGCAAAAGATATATAAGTTTATAGTCTAGAAAGTGATAGAACCAAATAGCATTGATTTTGACATATTGTACTATAGTCCTCAACCATCTGCTAAGGACCTGATGCAGAGATCAATATATGACTTGCCTGGGGCAGTCCAAGATATCCTCTCCATTTAGACATAGGGAAGCTAGAGTGCTGATGTTATTAAAGGATAATTACAGTCTTTGGGGAATCTTTATTTTATAACATAGTGTGCAAAGAGTTTCCTTCAAAGAATTTTTGCTGATCAACTTTGTTTTTAGTTTGTTGTTTCAGCTCTTGCAGTTCTATTATGAATAGTTCTAGGGTTGTGTCCTCAGAGACTCCCAGCTGAGTCTAATAACGGGCATGTGCTGATTGATTTAAAATCTACCATGAGTAAATATGACACTTCTTAAAACATCAATAAATATTTATGACATATTATTTCATTGCAGTTAGAAAAGTATGCTATGACCTCCCCTTTGAAAAGCAGTTTACTGGTTGCTTTCAACAACTTTTACAGATTTTGAGATTGCTTCAAATATATCTATACTTGTTGATAGAAAATTTTCTTTGTGACTGCACATGAAACTATTAATTCTCTATTTCAATTCCAAAACATGTTTATGACTCTTAAAAAATTGACCAGCTAAAACAGTTTTATGTCTGCAGTCGTTACAACCCAAAACATAGTTTTTCATCAATTAAAAAGCTTCCCTTAAAAGATAAATATTTTTTGTTCTGAATAAAAGCAAAAAATTAAAGTTTACTGTTACTCACTTCTTGATATGATGTAAAAGCATAATGAGTTTTATTTTTCTCTCTGCTCTAAGAGGGGATTCCCTGATGGCTCAGTTGGTAAAGAATCTGCCTGCAATGCAGGAGACCCTGGTTTGATCCCTGGGTGTGGAAGATCCCCTGGAGAAGGGAAAGGCTACCCACTCCAGTATTCTGGCCTAGAGAATTCCATGGACTCTATAGTCTATGGGGTTGCAAAGAGTCGGACATGACTAAGTGACTTTCACTTTCATTGCTCTAAGAGGAGTTTAATAACATGATTCAAGAAGGTAACAGATGATGACTCCTGAAGCCCCTTTCCTAATTATCAGCTCCTTGAGATACATTCTTTCCTATCGCTACTTTCAGTGTTTAAATCGTCAAATCTAGAACAAGTCATCAGGTAAAAATAAGTGTGAGAAAAGATAGTGCTGTGGTGCATAGGCAAAATAAATTGCTAGAAGACTCAGTGGTCAACTTAAAATGTAATATGAAAAAGTGAATTGGCAGTTTATGTGTTAATAAATAATCCAAGGAAAAATGAGCCTACCCACTATGTAGAAAATAATATCATGAGTGAGTAACCTGTTTAATTTTGTATTTACTATGTCTTCAATGTTATTAGCAGTACCATAACCTATAGAATTAAGAACATTATAAAAAAATAAAATTACAACATAAATACAGAAAGCATGTTTTCCTTTTGGTGGAGGGTTCAGTTCAGTTGCTCAGTCGTGTCTGACTCTTTGCGACCCCATGGACCACAGAATGTCAAGCCTCACTGTCCATCACCAACTCTTGCAGTTTACTCAAACTCATCTCCATTGAGTTGGTGATGCCATCCAACCATCTCATCTTCTGTCTTCCTCTTCTCCTCGCGCATTCAATCTTTCCCAGCATGAGGGGGCCAAAGTATTGGAGTTTCAGCTTCAATATTAGTCCTTCCAATGAACATTCAAGACTGATTTCCTTTATGATGGACTGATTGGATCTGCTTGCAGTCAAAGGGACTCTCAAGAGTTGTCTCCAACACCACAGTTCAAAAGAATCCATTCTTTGGTGCTCAGCTTTCTTTATAGTCCAACTCTCACATTCATACTTGACTACTGGAAAAACCATAGCCTTGACTAGATGGACCTTTGTTGGCAAAGTAATGTCTCTGCTTTTTAATATGCTATCTAGATTGGTCATAACTTTCCTTCCAAAGAGTAAGCGTCTTTTAATTTCATGGTTGCAATCACCATCTGCAGTGATTTTGGAGCCCAGAAAAATAAAATCAGCTACTGTTTCCATTGTTTCCGCATCTATTTGCCATGAAGTAATGGGAACAGATGCCATGATCTTAGTTTTCTGAATGTTCAGCTTTAAGCCAACGTTGTCACTCTCTTCTTTCACTTTCATCAAGAGGCTTTTTAGTTCCTCTTCACTTTCTGCCATAAGGGTGGTGTCATCTGCATATCTGAGGTAATTGATATTTCTCCAGGCAATCTTGTTTCCAGCTTGTGTTTCATCTAGCCCAGGATTTCTCATGATGTACTCTGCATATAAGTTAAATAAGCAGGGTGACAATATACAGCCTTGATGTACTCCTTTTCCTATTTGGAACCAGTCTGTTGTTCCATGTCCAGTTCTTCCTGACCCGCATACAGATTTTTCAAGAGGCAGGTCAGGTGGTCTGGTATTTCCATCTCTTGAAGAATTTTCCACAGTTTATTGTGACCCACATAGTCAAAGGCTTTGGCANATAAGTTAAATAAGCAGGGTGACAATATACAGCCTTGATGTACTCCTTTTCCTATTTGGAACCAGTCTGTTGTTCCATGTCCAGTTCTTCCTGACCCGCATACAGATTTTTCAAGAGGCAGGTCAGGTGGTCTGGTATTTCCATCTCTTGAAGAATTTTCCACAGTTTATTGTGATCCACATAGTCAAAGGCTTTGGCATAGTCAATAAAGAAGAAATAGATGTGTTTTTTTTTTTTTTTTTTTTTAACTCTCTTGCTTTTTCCATGATCTAGCAGATGTCGGCAATTTGATCTCTGATTCCTCTGCTGGTGGAGGGTAGGCAAAGATAATTAAATAGGTGACTAGCTAAATCATCTTTTTTTTTTTCTTCCCTTCCTTCCTTTCTTCCTTTTCTCTCTCTTTCTTTTATGTTTCCTATACACTAATGCTCCTCATTATGCATTTAAAATGTTTATGTCTGAGCAACAACAAATTGCCGCAGTTTTGACTAATCAAGTTCCTTCCCTTTATCATTATGTTTTGAATGATTCCAAGTGATTACATTTAAAGCAAGGTACCTCGAAAACAGTACATTTTCCTATTGCATGTTTATTTATTTTTGCCACATTATTTTATAGTTTTGGATAATCTATAAATCTCAATCAAAAGTTATATAGATCATGAAATCATTTAAAGATGTGTTTTATTCAAAACATCAAAGACCATCGAGTATAGACCGTGGATATGGCAATATTAACATTTAACTTACTACTCCAAATCTAGTCAGGTTGACAGGGAATAGAATTTATTTTCTTGGACCAACTAGTAAGTAACTAGTAAGAAATTAGTTGGTGATGTTTACCCTATTCCTAGTGATGGACAGAAGATAGTTAAAGAATATTTTGTGAGGATCCAAAGGTATATAAAGATAAGACAATTGACATAAATGTCTACTTTACAGAAGTCAAAAGTTAAATGGACTTGAGAAATATCTCAACTTTTTTCAGGCAGTACTAACTCAAATTTTGGGTAGAATTCGAATATATAAATGCATACAATTGTATATGCTGTATATTATTCATTTTATATAATCATGAATACATAAATATATACTTATGAATACATGGGGCTTCCCTAGAGGTTCAGATAGTAAAGAACCTGCCTGCAATGCAGGAGACCCGGGTTTGATCCCTGAGTCGGAAAGATCCCCTGAAGAGGGCAATGGCAACCCACTTCAGTATTCTTGCCTGGAGAATTCCATGGACAGAGGAGCCTGGAGAGATAAGAGTCAGACATGACTGAGCAATAAACACTAACTCATGAATACATAATATATATTTTACATGATTATATAAAGATATAAAATATGTAAATATTTAAATATAAATACTCAAATAAGTTAGTCACTAAAATATAAAATTCTATAAATATTTCAAAAGATATAAAATACTACTTGCTGAGTTTCTAGGTGTAGGAATTAGTTTTTTTAATCTTAATATTATTGACCTAGAGTAGGACTGTTTATTAAATAACTATATGTTTTCAGGCATCAAAGCAAAATTTTCATTTGATAAAGTTAAACAGGCATGAAAGCCTTTATTTAAGACTATAGCAATAGAAGAGAGATGTCAGAACCCAGTCTGAGCCCTACTCCATTGAACTAAAGACAGCAGTTTTTTCAAGAGCTGGAGTTAGGAGGCAATCTTAAGCTATCAGTGTTTGCTGACTGACCTTTTCCAAAGGAAAAACAAACTTTCTATTACTTTCATGGCAGGAGGTAGTTTAATGATTTGGAGTAAGGTGTTCACTGAAGTTAAGGTTCTATCCTCACACAGAAACTGGGACAGAGTTGGCACTACCTTTCTTGATGATCATATTTCAATAGCGAGTGGCAGGGGAGCTTCTAGGTCCTTGAGAAAGACAGTTCTGGGATGCAAAACTGCAAAGAAGCTTCTTAAAGACCTGCATCTCAAGAGGGCAGGGGAAAAGTTTACAAGTTTTCCAAAGTAAATGCTCTAAGAAAAGGGAGGTTAGGATCCTAGAGCTGGGAAATTTGTCTTCTATCTAGTCAAACTGAGGGCAACACTCAGGCAACTCTGGTCAGTGTTGTGGTTAAGGAACAGAACCTTCTGTTCAGGAAAATACAGTAATTGATGTAGTATGCAGACTATTTGTGGATGACTCAAAATCAAAATTTCAATGCAACTATCATAGAGTAAAATTTCTAATACATAATATATGGCATAAAATATTCAGGAGATTCTTTGGAGTGTTTCATGGCCTTGGAATTATAAAGTGACTCAAATAACAAAATGTTGTTAAGTATTGAAAGTGAAAGTGAAAGTCACTCAGTAGTGTCCAAATCTTTGTGATCCCATGGACAATAGCCTGCCAGGTTCTTCTGTCTATGACATTCTCCAGGCCAGAACACTGGAGTGTATAGCTGTTCCCTTCTCCAGGAGATCTTGCCAGCCCAGTGATCAAACCGAGGTCTTCTGTATTGCAGGTGGATTCTTTACCATCTGAGCCACCAGGGAAGCCCAAGAATTCTAGAGTGGGTAGCCAATAGGGGACCTTCCTGACGCAGAAATCGAACCAAGGTCTCTTCCATTGCAGGTGGATTCTTTACCAGCTGAGCTACCAGGGAAACCCTGTTAAGTATCAGTTGATATCTTATGTTGATAATACCAAATCATAGAACTGTCAGTTTTCAAGTGAAAGGAATTATTCAAATGTAACTTATACCTAATATATATATGTATATAAATTCTCCAAGCCAGGCTTCAGCAATATGTGAACCGTGAACTCCCTGATGTTCAAGCTGGTTTTAGAACAGGCAGAGGAACCAGAGACCAAATTGCCAACATCCGCTGGATCATGGAAAAAGCAAGAGAGTTCCAGAAAAACATCTATTTCTGCTTTATTGACTATGCCAAAGCCTTTGACTGTGTGGATCACAAGAAACTGTGGAAAATTCTGAAAGAGATGGGAATACCAGACCACCTAACCTGCCTCTTGAGAAATCTGTATGCAGGTCAGGAAGCAACAGTTAGAACTAGACATGGAACAACAGACTGGTTCCAAATAGGAAAAGGAGTA
>SJYX01023717.1:17060-34170 GCA_006410675.1 Oreotragus oreotragus
GAGGGAAGCTCAAGAGGGAAGGGATGTATGTATACATATAGCTGATTCACGTTGTTGTACAGTAGAAACTAGCACAACATGGTAAAGCAATTATACTCCAATTAAAAAATATCCATATTCTCCAGAACCTGAACTGAGTTTTTGCAAGAAGGAATCTGATTGGCCCTAGGGTCTGAAATAATTCAGTCTTGATCCAATCAGCTGAGTAGAAGGGAAATGTTCACATGCACTCATTAAACAAATGCTGACTGAGAGTATCATGTGCTACTTGCTCTTATAGGTTTTATGCATGCTGCAGGGACCATACTCTCCAGTGTCTATGAAGCTTAAAATGCACTGATGCTTGCATTCCATCCTGTGTAGATGTGCATGAAATAGGATGGTATTAGAGAAAGGTGGACAGGCATCCTAAAAGAGTATCCTGTTTGGGGATCTGCCAAAAATAGAGATGTCGCCATCTCTCTGCACTAGGTCATACTTTGATTCTTTTGACTGCAATTGCAAGTTAAGGGATTTGCCTTCCCTTTATTCCATACCAAGTCAAGCAATCACCTCTTTGCCAGAAGGTGAGAAATTACAGTATCATTTATCCTGTCCTGTCCCAGCTAATAAAGTTCTTTATGATGGAAGTAGGTACAGGGAAGGGGCTGATTCACTCTACGGTGAAACCTCAGTTCAGCGGACCAGGCGGTTGTTCCATCAAATAATTGTTAACAATATCAGTTGAATTTTTTGATCATTTGCAATGTTGCTTTGCCGTGGCTTAAGTACTTTATGTCTGTTATCTTGTTTAATCCTTAACAGTCTATGGAGAAAGTCCTCATTTTTACACATGAGGAAACTTAGCAGAGAGGTTGAGTGAGTGGCTCTAGGTCTCTCAGCTGGCAAGTGGTGAGCCAGGATTTAAATGTAGAGTCTGTGGAACCATCACTAAGTCATGCGCTCTCTAAGGCACTCCTGGTGATGGTGATTTTGGGGAGTTTGAACTACTTTTAGTGCCTTTCCTGGTACATAAACAATAGGTCCATGGAGATTGCCAGTCTCAACTTTCATCAGCCTGTCTGTGGGAAAGATGTCAGGCACTCTGCTTCATGGGAATATGTATTTCAAATGAATAAGCAAGCAAGATTTTTTAACCAAAGGGCCTCAAGTAGAGGATTGGTGGGAATTACAAGTTCTTCTCCCTCCAGATATACAGCTTATCCTTTAGAAAGAGTGTGTCAGCCTTTAGAGATAGATACTTCGCTTCAGTGTCTTTCCCAGGTTCTTTGAGCCAGCACGTGATGAAATCAGGATCTGAAACTAGAACCTGTGGTCTTAACCACTAACTTACATTGTCTGAAAGGTACTTGTAGTGATGGTGGTGGTAGGGAATTACAAGAAATGACACAAGTTGTGGTCTCTCAATCACATCTACTTGCCAGTAGAAGGAAAAATTTTGATGTTGTTGTTGGTGATGATGATAAGGAGGTATCCCAGGTCCATTATAGTGAATTTTCCTAAGGGTCTCTTCTAAAATCCTTCAAGACCAACCCTTATAAAGACTTCTATCACCATCCATCCCCTTAAACAGCGTTGATTGTTCCTTTCAAAATCCAACAGTGTCCATTGGATGTATTTCCATTAAAGTATGCAATCTCACTATAATACTTTTTTAAAAAAATTTACAGTCTGTGAACTCTAAAGTCAAGAGATTTTCTCTATTCTCTTCATTACTGAATCCCTACTGCCTAAGTGCTTGTCCTATTGTGTGTAGTGGACACACAGTGTTGTCAACAAAGAAAAAAAGGCAGACAAACCAGTGCTTTACCAATAACCATCTTCTGTAGCTCCTTTGGAAACTTTTTCAATTATTAGTTCCCCTATTTCCAGCAANTTTTTATGCATACATTCTTTTTATGTTCTTTTCCATTATGGTTTGTCCCAGGAGATTGGTATAGTTCCCTGTGCTATACATTAGGACGTTGTTTATTCATTCTAAATGTAATAGTTTGCGTCTACCAACGCCAGCTCCCAGTCCAAACCTCTCCCTGTCACCTTCCCCACAAGAGCCACATGTTACTTCTGTATGTCTGTGAGTCTGTTGCTATCTTGTAGGTAGGTTCATCTGTGTCATATTTTAAATTCCACATATAAGTGATATCATATGCTATTTCTCTTTCTCTTTCTAACATTTCAGTTCACGTGATAAAATCTAGTTGCATCCATGTGGCCGCAGATGGCATTATTTCATTCTTTTTTATGGCTGAGGAGAGAAATAGAAGTTTCTCAAGTGTAGTGCTTTTGAGACGTTATTCCTGAACCGTTAGTAAACTTTGGAAAGGAATAGCTAGAGGAAAGAGGTCAGTCATGGTTTAGTTTCCAAAGAAGGGGAAGGAATGCATGGATATGCGTAAGGTGAATCCAAATGTGAATATTAGGATTATTGGACTATTAAGAATGAGTCTTCTCTTTTTGATGGTGGACATTCTATGGACCAAGATGAAATCATTTTTACTTGAGATCTCACCAGTAGATGGGGCTATATGGGAGAAAAAAAATACCTGGGGAGATAGGTCTTCCAAATTTGGGGGCAGTTCTCTGTATTCAAGGGGCTTCCCGGAGGCTCAGACAGTAAAGAATTCACCTGCAGTGCAGGAGACTTGGGTTCGATCCCTGGGTCGGAAAGATCCTCTGGAGAATTCAAAATGGATAACCAACAGTGACCTACTGTATAGCACAGGGAACTCTGCTCAGTGTNAGGGGCCGTTGGGTATATGTTGGATCAGATCTTACTCTCTCTGGAACCTCTTGTGTGGGATAATAGTTATTATTGATGACAATAGCAACTATTACTTCTTGAGTACTTGCTATGTTCAAGAATTCCTGAGAAGGTTGGATGGCATCACTGACGCGATGAACATGAGTTTGAGTAGGCTCCGGGAGTTGGTGATGGACAGGGAAGCCTGGCATGCTGCAGTCCATGGGGTCACAAAGAGTCAGACACTACTGAGCAACTGAACTGAAGTGACACAATTTATGTAAATACACAACAATCTCTGTGTGTAGGTATTTTATCATCTTTTTCTAAATGAAGGAATCAGTTCAGATAAATAAAATGACCCATGTCTCTTGGGTATTGAAAGTTATAGTTGGGATTTAAACCTAAATCAGTATTATCCCAAAGCCAGAATGCTTATAAACTATGGCATGCTGAAGGAACTCTAGCTGGCTACTTTAGTTTCCTCTGGAGAAGATGCCAAGGGACTAAGAATTTGGGATGTTTTTGGTACCCAAATTCTGCAAAGCATCTTGAGGAGGAAGTTGTCGTGTAACCAGTATTGGCCTGGCTTGAGTCAGTCCTGGAAAAGACAAACGAAGGAACCTGATGGAGCTCTCATTCATCATGAATTCATCTGGACGTTCAGGGCACAGTCTGGATTTTACCCTATGAAATCTAAACTCACCTTAGACAGGTTTCCTCTAGAAGGCTGCTGCTGCTAAGTCACTTCATTCGTGTCCGACTCTGTGTGACCCCATAGACGGCAGCCCACCAGACTCCCCCGTCCCTGGGATTCTCCAGGCAAGAACACTGGAGTGGGTTGTCATTTCCTTCTCCACCTCTAGAAGGCATCTCATGTTTATCCAAGGCCTGGAGGAGAGTTGGTCAGGACGTCAAGTAGTTCCTGGTGACTCAGATGGTAAAGAATCTGCCTGCAATGTGGGAGATCCAGGTTTAATCCCTGAGTTTGGAAGCTCCGGAGATGGGAATGGCTACCCACTCCAGTATTCTTCCCACTCCAGTACTCTTGCCTGGAAAACCCTATGGACAGAGGAGCCTGGTGGGCTGCAGTCCATGGGGTTGCTAAGAGTCAGACACGACTGAGCGACTTCACTTTCACTTTTCTCTGTCATGCATTGGTGAAGGAAATGGCAACCCACTCCAATGTTCTTACCTGGAGAATCCCAGGGGCGGGGGATCCTGGTGGGCTGCCGTCTATGGGGTCGCACAGAGTCGGACACGACTGAAGTGACTTAGCATCAGCAGATTAAGTACAACAGAACATATACGCAGAAGACTGTGAGGGTTCAAGAGAGGGGCCAGTGATCCGGGCCTGAGGTTGGGAATGTTAGACCAGGACTCTTCAGCTGGTTTCAGGAGCCGTGTTCAGAGTTTCAAGACCTTTAACTCATTATTGACTGGGGTATTCTTGCAGAAATTAGTGCCTATGGCTGGCTCCAAATTAATTGTTATTTCACTAACACTTTGTGGGTTATTATATTCAATAGTCACACCTGACACACCTGTACAGTCTTCCAATTTTTGTGAAATGTTGTCTTCAATCCACTCATCTCTAGAAGCAGAGGAGCACTCTCCAACACCATGAGTTTCATTTTCACTTTCCATACCAGAATCAATCACTGTTTTTTTTGTTGGTCTCATATTCACTTCCTCTGAATCAGAACTGTATTCTAAAGAACTAGCATCTTCGGAGACACTAGTATATGTCACTCAGACAATCAGAAAGTATCCGCATGAAATTCACTGAAAAATTCTTCCTCACTCAAAATTTTTCAGTGTGTCACTTTTGAAAATTTTGTGTGTATCCCTGGTGGCTCAGATGGTAAAGCGTCTGCCTGCGATGCGGGAGACCTGGGTTCGATGCCTGGGTTGGGAAGATCCCCTGGAGAAAGAAATGGCAATCCACTCCAGCACTCTTGCCTGGAAAATCCCATGGACGGAGGAGCCTGATAGGCTACAGTCCATGGGGTCGCAAAGAGTCGGACACGACTGAGCGACTTCAGACTTCAGACTATGATATACACAGGGTTGGAACAAAAACCTAATGGAGCAAAATGTGAATGATAACAAAAATCATAAGTTGTATGATGAACCCTTGATCAATTTTAAGCTCTAATGACTTTGCATGGTGCTGTTAATTATATCACTCTCTAAAAACATATTGATATGTCTTTAGTCAATTATACTAGATACTAGATGCTCCCAAGCATGCAGCGGTCATGCCACATTGTTGGTGGTGGTGGTGGTCCCATATGTGAACCCAGAGTCACTGAGAGGAGGGTGGAGAATTCCACATGGCATTATGAGTTTGCCTTTGATATGCTTTGTGATTTGAATATGTCAGTGGGCCTTTTGGGTTTTATCAAGTGTCAGTCTTGTGAGTGCATTTTAAAAAAAGACATTTATTTTTTGAATGCTCTGGATATTCATTGCTGCACCTGGGCTTTCTCTGCCTACTGCACGTCAGGGCTGCTCTTGTTTATGGTGCGGGGGCTTCTCATTGCAGTGGCTTCTGTTGTTGTGAAGCATGGTTTCTAAAGCACAGGCTTAGTAGCTGTGGCATGGATTCAGTTGCTTTGTGGCATGTGGGATCTTCCTGGACCACGGATTGAACCCATGTCCCCTTCATTGACAGGCAGATTCTTAAACACTATCACCAGGGAAGCCCCTTGGGTGAATGCATTTTAAGTCACTTGTGGGATATTAACAGAAGGCAGGAATTCTTCTAGGAGATGATGGGGTCAGGATTCTGTTGGTGCAGAGAAGATTCTCCTGAAATATATACTGAAATAAGACTTCAATCTGATTACATTCTACAATCCTAGAAAACAACAGGAACCAAGCTATGTTAAAATGTAAAAATAATGATTAATATCACCTCTTATAGCAAGTTGTACTTAACCCTTCTCTAAAATTAATTTGTGTTGTTGTTGTTGTTTTAAGTAAGATGTTGATCAAAGGAGAGACAACCACTCTATTTGTTTTCTATCGCTGCTCTAGCACATGATGCTATCTTACAGTTCTGGAGGTCAGACATCTGAAATCACTTTCACTGGGCCTCAGTTAAGGTGTTGGCAGGACTGGTTCCATCTTAGAGGTTCCGAGGGCAACATATTTCCTTGCTTTTTCCAATTTCTGTGACTAGTTTCCTTGGCGTGTAAGTTCCTTCCTCCCTCTTGAAAGTACATCACTCTGATTTACCTTCTGTCATCGTGCCATCTCCTCTGACCCTGACCCTGCCTCCCTCTTACAAGGACCAGTGTGGTTATATTAAGCTGACTCCAGCACTGCAGGACAGGCTTTTCCCTTCATGGTCTTTAATCACATTGGCAAACCCCTTTGCCAAGTAAGGTAACATTCACTAGTTCTGGGAATTAGGTCATATTTGCTGCTGCTAAGTCGCTTCAGTCGTGTCCGACTCTGTGTGACCCCATAGACGGCAGCCCACCAGGCTCCCTCATCCCTGGGATTCTCCAGGCAAGAATACTGGAGTGGGTTGCCATTTCCTTCTCCAATGCATGAAAGAGAAAAGTGAAAGTGAAGTCACTCAGTCTGTCCGACTGTTAGCGACCCCATGGACTGCAGCCCACCAGGCTACTCCGTCCATTGGATTTTCCAGGCAAGAGTACTGGGGTGGGGTGCCATTGCCAGGGACTCATTATTCAGCCTACCATAACTGCTCTTTATGTGTTTCAGGACTGACTTTTAATATTCTTCAAAAATTTATACAGTTCAGATTATTCTGTATATCTATGTTGGTATTATGCTTTTTTAAAATATAGACCATTTTTTAAAGTTTTTACTGCATTTGTTACACTATTGCTTCTGTTTTTTTATTTTCTGGTTGTTTGGCTAGGAGGCATGTGAAGTCTTGGCTCCCCAACCAGGGATTGAACCTGCACCCCCTGCATTGGAAGGCAAAGTCTTTACCACTTGCCCACCAGGGAACTCCCTCAGTTTTATGCTTTTTCACTTGATCCTATATTTTTTATTCATCTTAATATAGTTTTTTGAAAGAATGATTTTTGATAGCAGCATTATTCTTCCACGGGTTATGTCATAATTTTTTTAGCCATTATATTATAATTTTTGTTAGGAACTCTGATTGTAAATAATAGAAAGCCAACTCTAGTTGGTGAAACAAAGAGAAAGTCGGCTCTGGCAGTCTGAAGTGTGAAGGGTTGAACAGCCAGGCTCTGTGGTTTTCAGCAGGGCTTCAGGCACCTTTAAATGCTCTTTCATTGAAGCCTGCTATTTTCCCTCATATCATGATTTCATCCACTAGAGAGGGGCTGGTATATAGCAAATTCTATTTGTTTTATTAAATTTTTTTTATTGTATAATTACAATGTTGTATTAGTTTCTACTGTACAACAAAATGAATCAGCTACATGTATACACATATTCCCTCTTTTTTGGATTTCCTTCCCATTTAGGTCACCACACAGCATAGAATTCCCTGAACTATACAGTAGGTGTAAATTCTATTTAAATGTTAGTTATACAACCTAGTGTAACGCGGTAACCAGCGCATCCATGTAAAAAATGTGCACACATGGCAGCAGGGGGTAGATTAGATTTTATTAAATGCCTCAGTGTCCAAGTGCCATGAGCACTAAAAACGTCACCCTCCTCCTCAGGGCAGGTGACCTGTATGGACAGTTCCCCCAGGGTCCCCTGTTTGGTTTAATGTGCTATGGTCACCATCTTGAAATTCTTATTAATTTTTTTTAACAAGGAACCCATTTTTTTGCACTGTCCCCAAAATGTATGTAGCCAGACCTATCCCTCCTTAATCAAAACTCATGTCCCCTTGGAGAAGGTAAGATGGACTAGTCTCTGCCTCCTCCCTAGTAGCCCTGGGAGTTCTCAAGTAGAGGGAGTTCTCCTCCCAGACTTGGTCTCCTGCGGCCCCATATCTCCTCATTCAAAGATCCTTTCCCACTCTACCCCCACAAGTAATGCTGACCCATAAGTGGAAACCTCCTTGGTTTCATGAGTATGGGTGGGGTCATCTTTAGAGGGTTTTCCTCCAGATTTGTGGGTTTAGGTACTTGTGCTTGATCAGTTTTTTATTAGGCGGAAGAGTTTTTTGGACAAGACCATGGCTCTACTTTGCCACAGTTAAAAAAAAAAGAGCATCTGTGGGTCTTGAAGAAACAGAGGAGGTTCAGAAAGAAAAACCCATAAAATCATTAAACTATCACTTTAGTGGTATTTCCAAGTTGTCAAAACCACTCTGAAGTGTCACTTGCTAAGGAGAAGCATTCTTGGGGTTTTACAGACCCTAGACCGGGAAGGAATTTCTCAGTGAGAGTGCTGAGGTTGTAGTCAGTAAGATGATCCAGTGGAGAAATATTGCCCTTGGACTTGAAGAGTTTGAGTCCTGTTTGTCCAGGTGCAACACTTGTGTGCAAATGTGTGCACTCAGCCGCTCTGCCACTAGGGTCTGCCAAGACGGGCAGGTGTGCCCTGGGCTGGTGGGTTTAGCCTGAGGGTGGTGGGTGGGTTGCACCTCGCACCTCGCAGGAAGGTGGAGGGAGCCTGGGAGGGGGGCATGTGGTTCCTTGTGGAGAAAGGATGTGCCTGGAATAACAAAGGAAAGAAATCAAAACAAAACAAACCCACAGCATAGGAGTTCCAACCAAGCTTAGAAGTGATGAAAGTGAAAAGAAAATTTTAGCTGGAGTTCAAACTGTGGCTAGGGTTATGACAGTTAATAAATCAGTGCATCTGGAAAATGTTCAGTCTCAACAATAAAATTAGGAAGCAATACTTTTCGACTAGTGTTATTAAAAAATAGTAATTATTAAAACATATCTTTCTGCAGGCATCTTTTATTTATTCATCATGAGGCTTGCCCTCTCCAAGAAATTAAGGTGTATTGTGTGTATTGATAAAAATGGATTATGCCACTTACTAACCATGTCGCTTTGGGTGGATTACTTAAGATCTCTGAACCTCTGTAAATTGAATTTCACAATAACTGTAATTTTTTTTACTATTTTAAAACCTTTTTATTTTGTATTGGGGGTTGCAGAGAGTCAGACATGACTGAAGCAACTAACACACTTTCACATGGCTGATAACAATATTGTGACAGGGACAGGTGAACAGCAAAGGGACTCAGCCATACATATACATGTATCCCTTCTCCCCAAACTCCCCTCCCATCCAGGCTGCCACATAACACTGAGCAGAGTTCCGTCTGTTATATAGTAGGTCCTTGATAACTGTCCCTTCAAGTGGTGGTTTTCAAATATTTTGGCAGCAGCCTGGAGTAAAGAACAATCTTTATCACAATGTAATATGCGACATACACCCATATGTGCATAAGCAAAACAAAGCTTCCATACTGCTACTGCTACTGCTGCTAAGTCACTTCAGTCGTGTCCAACTCTGTGTGACCCCATAGACGGCAGCCCACCAGGCTCCCCCGTCCCTGGGATTCTCCAGGCAAGAACACTGGAGTGGGTTGCCATTTCCTTCTCCAATGCATGAAAGAGAAAAGTGAAAGTGAAGTCGCTCAGTCTGTCCGACTGTTAGCGACCCCATGGACTGCAGCCCACCAGACTTAAATTTTTTTTTCATTGCATTTTATTTAAGAAATACTGGTTGAGACCTACTAAACTGATTTCATAGCTTACTGTTTCAAAAATGTTATTATGGGTTCATCTGCCCATGAAATGATGTAATCTCACTATACAAAGAAAGCAGTGATTACATTTTGGTGTGTATATTTCCATTCCTGTCATTAGGTGTGTGTACATGTCTGTGTTTGTATAGTATATGTGTATATGAGAATATTATACTCACAGATTTGTTACCAAGTTTTACATTTAATAATATACCATCAACATACCCTTGTTTTTCTAATTTTTAAAATTTCCTTTATCCTTAAATACTCCCTCAAGTTTGTCTTTGCCTGTCCAGCAATCTGTTACCAGGAATTTTTCACATTCTTTGGTGCAGCAGCCATGCCTTTCAGGGCCATTTATGCCCTCCCCAGATTATAGAAATCATACCATGGGCTGGGCACTTGTAGGTGCTTCATGTACACAGTAGGTGCTCAATGAAGTAACAGGAATTGAACAACTCACTTGTCCCCACAGTGAGCTCAGATGTTAAGGCAGGATGTTTTAAGACCTCTTTCAGGAAATGAGGTCCTAGCTTAGGGCAACTTTTTTAACCAGCAACCTGTAACTCTGGAGTTTGGGTGACATAGCTGAATTTATTTGGTCCACTGACACCCTATATATTATAGAATCCAAGCTCTGCTATACCAGGAGTTTATTCTGTAACCTGAAACTCTGAGTCTTCATCTACTCGTCTGCAGTGAGGACGATCCTAACACCCCACTCACAGGGAGATGACGTAACAAATGAACGCTCTCGAACATCTTGAACATTCTCAAGAGCTGTTGTGAAATGAGTTTTTTCTATAAACCCTCACCTGAGTGGATTTTTGTCCTTTGTAGACCATACTTCAAATCACAGTGTTTTCAAGTTCCTTTTGGTGAATAAGTACACCTGGGTAGACATCCTAAACGAGCTGTATTTTTTTTTTCAAGTTAAAATTTAGATTTCACTTATAAATATTTTTATTTATATTCATGACATAGGCAACCAATGTACGTTTTGGTCTCTTGGAGTCTGGTTTGTTTTATGACAGCATCTTCCAACGGGACTTGATTTGTTTCCGGTGAGAACTCCCCCTAAACACTAGTAGATATACTAGAGAAACCACTAGACCTCTAGACATACTACTGAACATAATTTTAGGTTATGCTGACAGGAAAGGGGATCCTGGAGGCCTGTGTGGTTTATTCATCTATTGGCCTCTGCATTGATTTGTTCAATAAACATTAAGTACTCACTTATTTTTGCCAGACACTGATGCTGCCAGAGGTGCTGGAATAGAGGCAGTAAGGATGGTCTTTGACCCTAGGAACTCACATTTTTGTGGAGGAGGCTGACTCATCAACGGACAACTCTACTATAATATGACAGGGCTGTAATAACACAGTAACTACTTGTTGAGCTCTTCCAACATGCCGGAGACAGTTCTGGAGCTGAGACTATATTGTGTACACACAGCACTTCCCATCGAGAGTTCGTACACTAGTGTTAGGGGAAGAATTATGTTTTGGCAGTTACAGGCATAGAGGTGATGGCAGCTAACTTTCCTTGGGGAAATCATGGAAGACTTCCTAGAGCAGGTGATGTTTAAGCTAAGCCTTAATGGTTGAGTAGGGCTTCCTGGGTGGTTTGGTGGTAGAGAATCCACCTGCAATGCAGGAGACTCAGGTTTGATCCATGAGTCAGGAAGATCCCCTGGAAAGGAAATGGCAACCCACTTCAGTATTCTTGCCTGGGAAATCCCACGGACAGAGGAGCCTGGCGGGCTACAGTCCATGGGGTCGCAAAGAATCAGATATGACTGAGTGACTAAACAGCAATGATTGAGGAGGGTCTTTGCAAATGAAGGCAATGGAGATAGAAGCTATGGGGGAGGGTGGATTGGAGAGAGAGGGCTTTCCAATCAGAGGAAACAGCATCTGCCTATGCATGTGTGGTTACATCTGAGGGGAGTGGGAAGAGATGAAAATATCAAATCAGAAAGGGATTTATGTACCTTAAAAAGTAGTTTAGACTTCATTCTCTAGATGCAGAGGCTCAACATTGTGAGACTTATCTGTTAGAATGATTTTTTAGTAACAATGAGAAAAACGGATTTCTTTGGGACTGAAGTGGACAAGAATGTTGTCAGAAGGAAAGGTTAGGTTAGGAGTCTGATCCAGTTATCCAAAAGGAAATTGATAAGTGCTTGAACTAAAAACAGTAGGGTTGAGAACAGAGAATAAGGGATGGATTCAAGAGAAATATTTGGCCATAAAATCTGTAGACCTTAGAATGTTTGCTGGAGACTTCATTCAGGAGTATTAGAAGGAGTGAATTTAGTGAACCCTAGGTGTCTGGTTTCAGTGACTTAAGTTGTGGATACTTGATGGTATCATAAAGAGACCGTAGGAAATCACCCTGTATGTGCTTTTGCCAATTTTCAGGTTGTTGTTTGAAGAAGTCATCACTGTCCATGGTGCAGGCAGACAGCTAGTTGACTTGTGCAAGTCCTTTTAGGCTTGGAAGATAATTTTGACATATAAGACCTGGGTTCAATCCCTGGGTTGGGAATATCCACTGGAGAAGGGAATGGTTCCCCACTCCAGTATTCTTGCCAGGAGAATCCCATGGACAAAGGAGCCTGGTGGGCTACAGTCCATGGGTTGCAAAGAGTCAGACACAACTTTCACTTTTTTTCAAGTATATATACCTGTATGTATATATATGACCTAACCTAATACTGACTCCTCTTGTTTAAGTGACCACTGCATGTGTTTATAGATATCCCTTTATTTTTTTCTCATTTTAAAATATTTGTTGTGGTTTTCTAATTTCAAAGGTAATAGATGTTCATTATTAACAAAAAAAACCCAGGAAATTTCAGAGAAGTATAACAAAGAATCAACACAGACAGCACCATACAGAGATAACCATATTAAGATTTCCAGATTTTTTTCCATGAAAATACAGACAATGTACAAAATTACAGGTAAGTAAACACTTAAATGTTGCTTCTTAAAATTGAAATTGCATTACTTCATGGGGTTTCCTGCCATTTAATAATCTAGTTTTACATTTGATATTCTATGTACTCACTTCAAACTATTCCCAATTTTAACTTAGAAAGAGATCTAACCCAGACACCTGGTCTTTAAACTCCTTCTACAGTGAGCTAAAGCCCCTGCCCAGTTAGTGCCAGCCATTACTTTTGAAATCTTTTCCTGTGAGATCCCATTTGTTTACTTTTGTAAAATAAGTTTTATTTATTTGTTTATTTTGGGCTATGCTGGGTCTTCCTTGCTGCTGACACTTTTCTCTAGTTGTGATGCACAGGCTTCTTATTGCAGTGACGTCTCACTTCAGAGCACGGGATCTAGGGCATGCAGGCTTCAGTAGTTGTGGCACACGGGGTTAGTTGCTCTGCAGCATGTGGGATCTTCCTCGATCAGGGATTGGACCTGTGTCTCCTGCATTGGCAGGCAGATTCTTTACCACCAGGGAAGCTGATATCACTTTATTTTTAATGACATGTGACTGCAGCAGTACGGTGTGAAGTTAGGTTCCCAGGATCTGGAACCAGACCACCTGGGCACAAACCCTGTCTCCATGCCTCACCTGCAGGCTGATGTGGGGCCAGAAATAGAACTACTTCATTCCCGAGTCTCCCTGCCTGTATTAAATGAATATCACAACTATAGTTGCTTCATAGGGGAATTGTGAGGATTAAATAAGTTAACCTCTGGTAATTCACTTAGAACATGGCCTGCCTGATACATAGTAAGTACTCTATGACTTGCATCTTATTATCGTGCCAAGAACAGCTCCATGAAGCAGCTCCTCTCAGAGTCCCTGATGCTGCTTGAATGGCGTGTGTGCCTATTGCTGACATGCAGAGCCCATGTTCTGTGCCCCAGCTGTGCGTGCATTCCATCCTTCAGTTGCACAGCAGAGTCACGAGGCCCTGGGTTCAGACAATGTTGTGATCCAATGTTAAGTATAAAGACACAAAGGCGAGAGATGGTGAGCAACCTGCCCCATATCCCACAGCTAGTGAGCAGGGGAACCAGGACTGCCTGGCTCGAATGCCCATGGGTATAATCCAGGCTGTTGCTTGGGCAGCCTGTGACCAGAGCAGCCAGTCATTTCTAGTAGCACACTTGTTGGAAGGGTCTCATTATTCCAACAGCAAGAGCTGCCTTGTATTTCTGAGAGCCTGCATCCAGTGCCACACAGGAGGATGCGCTGGGACCTAGCAGGAGTCCTTCCCTCAGTATGCAGGAGAATGATCCCACTTCCTTTATCTCTTCTCCCAGCCGTCCTGTCCATCACGTTGTCTCTCCTCCTCATCCTCTTCTTTCAGGGATTTAGACCTGCTTGTAGAAGCCGCGACACTGTCTAACACACACACACACACACACACACACCCATTTAGTCCTGATAACAGCTCTTTGTGGTAGGTTCTAACATCCTTCCCATTTCACAGATAAGGAAACTAAGGTACCAAGAGGTTGAATGACTTCGCCAAGAACACAGCTAGAAAATGGGAGAAGGAGAATAAAAGCTTATGTCCTTCAGCTCGAGAATCTTCTCCCCTAACTATTGTGCCCTAAAGTATCTCTATAAAATCCTGCCTCACTATTTCTCCCACTTCCATTGCAATGAGTAGGCCCCTCCCTATTTTATTTTTACCATAGCATTTCTCAATGCTGCCGTACTTTATACTTGTTTAATTGTTAGTTTGTTTTCCTTTTTGGTTTATCCTCCTACATTCGAAACATAAGCTCCAAGAGGGCAGAGGTTTCTATCTTCTTTATTTACTGCTGTGTCCCTGACACATTTATGAATTACTAGTAAATATGGAACAGTGCCTCCATGGTAGGCAGCAAATAGCTCTGCACTGAATGAAAATGATTGAATCATAGGCATGTCTGTAAGTTCATCAGAACTGGCCAGTAGTCAGGATCCATCCTGCTGTAATTCTGCTTGCAGTGGTGCTTTTGAATACAGTATAGTGGAATGGTAGGTATATAAAACAGATTCCTCTAGGCTATAGAATGCATAGAGTTGACTCATTGGAAAAGACTTTGATGCTGGGAGGGATTGGGGGCAGGAGGAGAAGGGGATGACAGAGGATGAGATGACTGGATGGCATCACTGACTCGATGGACGTGAGTCTGAGTGAACTCTGGGAGTTGGTGATGGACAAGGAGGGCTGGCATGCTGAGATTCATGGGGTCGCAAAGAGTCGGACATGACTGAGCAACTGAACTGAACTGAACTGAAAGAATGCGTAAGAAGTCAAGAAGTAATCCTTTGTTCCATCAGAGCTTTGGTCCCCGTGTCTTGCTTTCTTTCTCTCTGTTTCTCTCTCTTTCTCTCTCTTTCTCTCTCTCAGGCTGTTTCTTTGGAGTGCAGGGTCCTCTGTGTTCACTTTGCTGCCTGGGCTTCTAAGACCCTCTAGAGAAGGTGCTCTGTGCCTTCACCCCATCGAGAGGGCGCCTGAGGCCTTCTGCATAAACCAAAGAATATCAGCCTCTTTCTCTCTCCTTTACTTTCTTATTAGTCGACTCCAGACCACCAGGTTCCAGTCCATTAAAGACCTTAACAAGCAGCGCCCAACGTGGGGCTTGGTACACATAGGCAGATTCGGACGGAGTAACTCCAGGGCCTATTGAGGCCGATTCGACCCAAGGGGGCCCCCGGCATTCAAAATGGAGATGAAACAAGAACCCCAGGAAGAAGAAATTCCAATATGGGCTATATCCGCTCTAAAGATCTCCAGAAAGCACCACCCTCGGCGGCATCACCCCCTATATGATCCCCCCATTTGGGGACAAATAAAAACCCTTACTAATTGAGCTGAAAATTTGGTCTCTCATCAGGGATTGCCTCGGAGTCCTAAATACACTCTCCTGGCTTCTGGCCTGTACCTCCCCCGGCTGGAGCTTGACTAATACCCAACCCCTCTATTACAGGTGGTTGAATGGACAGAGAGAGGACCAATCGTTTCAACTAATGACTCTATACATATTCCGCCTCCCTAGAACATGAAGGAGCCCTCACACCCTGGGAAGGAAGAAAAACTGATTAACATTTCTTTAGACTATGAAGTCCTTCCATTGTGCCTGGGCCCAGAGAAATTATGCATAAACATCAACCGACAAACTTGGGCTTTTTTCCTGCCTCCAAAAGAAGACTTTTGGACATTGCTTGGATTATTTACTGCCCTTTTTCTGTCTGTAAACCATGTTTATACTACTGAGACTTTAGGGAAAGAGTTAGGAAAAAAATAAAAAAAAATTATACAAAGGGTTTACTTATAAAAACTTTACTTATACTCCTGTTCATTGGGACAAATGTCAAGCCAAATCAAAAAAATCAATGTTTGTGGCTAATCATACAATTGTTGATTAGGGACCCCATGGTATGTGGTTATCTGACTGCTCAGATGATATTAATGACACTGTGAGTGATATGGAAGGTCACTGACACTACTATGGAACATTACTATGACAAAGGACTTCTTGAGTGGCTTGACTCAAGAGTGGATTAACCCCACCTCATCCTAGGATCGTCCTTGATAAACAGAGTACGCCTGAACAATGGGACATTTGGAAACTTGCTGCGAGCACCAGAACACCAAAGAACTTAAAACTTGGACCAAGACATTTGATAGGGACCAGTAGTGGTCATAGTAACTATTTCTTTCGCTATAATCAGTCATATTTTATACAGGCCTGTGTCCCACTTACAAATTTACAGTTTGTAAGACTTTTACGTTCTGGAACTTGTATTAATTGCAAACTGTATACTTGTCTTAACTCCAAAAAAAAAAAAAAAGTCAAGAAGTAACTCAGCTGAGGGGAGGAAAGATACAGAATGGTAGCTGGAAGAGGTATCAGTGGTAGAAGAAGGTGTCTGTGGGTGGAAAGATTTACAGACTAAGAGGAAGGAAGATGTGAGTGGAGGTGATTGATGACTCAGCAAAGGGAGACAGGAACTGGTTCAGAGAGCCAGTGAAGGGGCCAGCCTCAGAGAAGGTGGAAGACTGCCCCTGCTTCTGAAACAAGGCAAGAGGAGATGATGGCTGATAATAATGAAGAGAGATTTGAAGTACAGAGAAATTGACAGAGACCCTATTGCATGCCCTCCCTTGATTTTCCCAGGATAATAGCAGGATGAAGGTCTCTGCAGATGATACTGAAGAAAACTCTGATTTAAAAAATGATGTCATATGGATGGCTAACAAACACATGAAAAGATGCTCAACGTCACTCATTATCAGAGAAATGCAAATCAAGACCACAATGAGATACCATTTCACACCAGTCAGAATGGCTGCGATCCAAAAGTCTGCAAGCAATCAATGCTGGAGAGGGTGTGGAGAAAAGGGAACCCTCTTACACTGTTGGTGGGAATGCAAACTAGTATAGCCACTATGGAGAACAGTGTGGAGATTCCTTAAGAAATTGCAAATAGAACTGCCTTATGACCCAGCAATCCCACTGCTGGGCATACACACCGAGGAAACCAGAATAGAAAGAGACACATGTACCCCAGTGTTCATCGCATCACTGTTTATAATAGCCAGGACATGGAAACAACCTAGATGTCCATCAGCAGATGAATGGATAAGAAAGCTGTGGTACATATACACAATGGAGTATTACTCAGCCATTAAAAAGAATACATTTGAATCAGTTCTAAT
>SJYX01023717.1:46398-79475 GCA_006410675.1 Oreotragus oreotragus
CAATAAATCAAATTTAAAGTATACATTTTGATGAATTATGACAAATATATACACCTGTGAAACTATTGCCAAAATAAAGATACAGAAAATTTCCATCACAACAAAAATTTTCCTATGGACCTTTGCAATCTATCCTTGCTTATTCCCCCAGTCAGGCAAGGCAACCATTTTCCTCCTTTTTTGCCACTGTAGGTTGCTTACTTTTTTTCCAAGTTTTATAGAAACTAACTTATGTAGTGTGTTCCATTTTGTGTCTTTCACTTAACCTGATGCTTTTAGATTCATTGATGTCATCATGTGTATTTATAGTTGAACCTTCTTAACTGTTGAATACTGCTCTGCTGCATAGGTATGACACAATTTGTTGATCCAGTCACCTGTTGATGGCCATTAGAGTTTTTTTCATTGTTAACTAACTTTTATGGGCATTTGTGTATAAATCTATAGATCGACCTATACTTTTATTTTTCTTGGGTAAATACCTGGGATTGACCTTGGTTATATAGTAGGTAAATAACATAGGTATGACACAATTTGTTGATCCAGTCACCTGTTGATGGCCATTAGAGTTTTTTTCATTGTTAACTAACTTTTATGGGCATTTGTGTATAAGTCTATAGATCGACCTATACTTTTATTTTTCTTGGGTAAATACCTGGGATTGACCTTGGTTATATAGTAGGTAAATATCCAAGTTTTTAAGAAACTGCCAAACTTTTCCAGAGGTTTCCCTGGTGGCTCAGTGGTAAAAAAAAAAAATCTCCAATGCAGGAGACATGGGTTCAATCCCTGATCTGGAAAGATCCCCTGGAGAAGGAAATGACAGCCTATTGCAGTATTCTTGCCTGGGAAATCCCATGGGCAAAGGAGCCTGGCGGGCTACATACAGTTCAAGGGTCACAAAGAGTTGGACATGACTGAGCAACTAAGCAGCAGCAGAAGTTATATGTTGCAATATGTCATTGTGGTTTTCATTTGTGCTTTCCTAGGAGAAGGCAGTGGCACCCCACTGCAATACTTTTGCCTGGAAAATCCCATGGGCGGAGGAGCCTGGTGGGCTGCAGTCCATGGGGTCGCTAGAGTCGGACACGACTGAGCAACTTCACTTTCCCTTTTCACGTTCATGCACTGGAGAAGGAAATGGCAACCCACTCCAGTGTTCTTGCCTGGAGAATCCCAGGCACGGGGGAGCCTGGTGGGCTGCTGTCTATGGGGTCGCACAGAGTCGGACACGACTGAAGCGGCTTAGCAGCAGCAGCAGCAGTGAGGAATTATCTTGAGCAGTTTTTCATGGCATTATTTGTTCTCCAGATCTCTCTTCTCTGGTAGATTGCTATTTAAATCTTTTGTCTCTTTTTAACTGGGTTTCTTGTCTTACTGTAGAGTTGTGCTTCTTGTATATTCTGTTTACAAATCTATTTCTATGCGTGTATATATAAAATATCTTCTCCTAGTCTATGATTTGACTTTTCACTTCAACAATTCTTGAATAGCAAAAGTTTATGATATTGATGAAGTTGTTTGTTGATTTTTTAATTTCATAATTCATGCTTTTTGTATTTAAGATGTCTTTGCCAAACCCAAGATCATTGCAGTTGATTTTTGTTTTGGTGTTGAGGTTCATTTTTTCCCTCAAATGGCTTCCCAATTACTCCAACACCATTTATTAGAAAGATTATCCACTACCCATTACATTGTCCTTGTACTTTTGTCAAAAATCAATCTAAACTGTATGTGTTTGTTGGTCTATCTCTGGACTCTGTGCTCCATTCTCCTGATCTGTCTAGCTGGACCCAGTATAACTTGTAACGGTTACTCTCGCTTTGGTTGGTCTATCTCTGGACTCTGTGCTCCATTCTCCTGATCTGTCTAGCTGGACCCAGTATAACTTGTAACGGTTACTCTCGCTTTGCAGTGCCTTTGAGGGCTTCTCAGGCGGCACGGGTGGTAAGGAATCTGCCAGGGCAGGAGACACAGGGCTCGGAGGCTTGACCTCTGGGTTGGGACGGTCCCCTGGAGAAGGAAAAGGCACCCCATTCCAGTATCCTTCCTGAAAAATCCCATGGTCGGAGGAGCCTGGCAGGCTATTGTCCGTGGGGCTGCAAAGAGTCAGACACGACTGAGGACTGAGCACACACATTTTTGAAATTAAAAAGTGTATATTCTTTAACATTTTAATTCATTTGCAAACCTGTTTCTACACTCAGTTCTTTGTATTTCCATATCCTGTGGGTCTTTTGATTGGGACTACCTGGAACTTATATATCAATTTGGGAAAGAACTGATATCTTAACAATGAGAAGTCTTCTGATGCAAGAACACAGTGTATTTCTCCATTTGTTATGTCTTCTTTAAGTTTATACTCCAATACAAATTTTTAAAAAAGAAAAAATTCTCTTAGCAATGTTTTGTAGTTTTCAGCACACAGGTGTTACCTATCTTTTGCCAGATATGTCACTAATTTTTCATATTTTTAAATGCTATTGTCAAAGATATTTTAAAATTTAAATTTTATGATTATATGTTGCTCACACATAAAAATATAAATAATTTTTGTGTATTGATGTTGTTTCCTGTAACTTTATCAAAGCATTTTAATATGTATTTGGGGGACTTTTTTACACAATCATCACCTATGAATATAGCTATAAATTTTTTATACATGCCCTTTATTAGGTGGAGGACATTTTCTTCTGTTCTTAGTTTGCTGAGAATTTTTATCAGGAATAGATTTTGGATTTTGTTAAATGAAAGCCTTTTCAGTAGTTACTGAAATGATATGACATTTTAATTTTAGTCTGTTAGAATGGTGAATGACATTGATTTTTCAAATACTGAAACAACCTTGAGTTTCTGAGATTAAACCCCACTTGGTAATTGTGTGCTATACTTTTTTTATATGCTACTAGATTTAACTTGCTACATTTCATTGAGAATTTTTGCATCTATAATTATGAGAGATATTAGTCTATATTTTTTTGTTGTTGTTAATGTTTTCTCTATTATTTTTCTCTCGACTATTGCATGATTTTCTGCTCCTAATTATTTCCTTTTCTATTTTCACCCCTTTCTTCTCCCCATCAGTAGCCACTGGTTAGTTCTCTGTATATGCAAGTCTGTTTCTGTTTCATTATATTCATTCCTTTCGTCTTTTTGGATTCCACATATAAGTGATAACATAAAGTGTCTGTGCTTCTCTGACTTATTTCATTAAGCATAATATCTTCCAGGTCCATCCATGTTGTTGCAAATGGCAAAATTTTGTTGTTTTTATGGCTAAGTAATATTCCATTATATATATGGACTTCCCTAGTGGCTCAGACAGTAAAGAATGTGCCTGCAATGCAGGAGATCTGGGTTTGATCCCTGGGTCAGGAAGACCCTCTGGAGAAGGGAATGGCTGCACACTCCAGTGTTCCTTATTGGCTAGAAGGAGATATCCCTCAATGGGGTTTAATTTGCTTTCTTCTTCTTATGTGTGAGATTGAAAATCTTGTATTATATTTAAGGGTCATTTGCCTTTCTGTATGTTCCTCTTCTTTGACTTTTTTTTTTCCCATTGAGGAGCTGGCATTTTCCTGTCTTCATTTCTTTGAGTTTTTTTAGATATGGTGATAAGCCCCCTCTTGTTGTAAACCTATTCCAGTGTCTTGTATATATTTTCACTTTGTTTATGGTGTTTTTTTATCCCATGCATATCGTTTTCATTTTTATGAGCTAAAATTTACTCATGTTTTCTTTTATTACATTTGGATTTTGAGTCATATTAGAAAGGACTTCTGGTCCTCATGCATATTTTTAATATCTTCAGAGTTGAAATTCTTTGCCTACTGAGAACGGATGTTATATTGGCCAATAGCCTAAAATTATTTGGAATAAAATCTGATGAATAAGGTAGGACAGCAAATTGAATAATGACAATTTTGATTAAATCACTGTGTTTTTGTGTAGTTAAGAGATTGGCTTTTTATATCAAATGCATACATTTTTTCTGAAGTTGATTCCAAAGTAGAATTTTAGAAATATGTAGCTGGACAACATTTTTAAATATTAACTTTCCCTTCTACTGTAGTTCCTTCCTTCTTTTTTCCCACTTAAGAAGGGAGTCTGGGGACAGTTCTGTGGTTAAGACTTCATGCTTCCATTGCAGGGAGTACGGACTCGATCGCTGGTCAAGGAACTAAGATCCTGCAAGTCATGTGGTGTGACCAAAAAAAATGGAGTCTATTCTATACTTTACAGCCTTGGAGCAAATCTGCTATGACCAACCATGGGAAGGTTGATGGCTCTAGAGAGAAATAGCTATATGATACCTTTTAGCCAGTAAAAGCCTCAGCAGACTTATAAAGAAAAGTTTCTGTGTCTCAAGCAACAGATAACCACTGAACCTGAAGAAGCCATCAGGGAGGAACAGTGGGTGTCATATGGGTGGCTTGTGTGGACACATGATCAACACAGAGAGCCCCTCCTGAATGATGTGAGACTGAGGAAGAACTTGGAATCAAGGAAGATTCCCAGGCTGGTTGGGTAGAAACACCAAGAATGATTGTCATGCGGTTTCTTACCAACTTGGTTGTGTAGAGTCTTGAATCTGAAGTTTAGTTTATAGAAAAATATGGTTTATACATTTAGATGAGATCTACTTTGTTTTTTTTTTTTTTACAAATGTTATGAGCAATGGTTAACATAAATTTGTAGCTTCCCAAGTGAGGGATTTGAAGAGATACATTCATTTGCTTGTCTGCTGAGAGGGCGGGTGGCTCAACTGAATTTGTTTCTATCACCTTATCACAGGGCTTTTAATTTGAATGCTTAGATCCCTAAGTGATCCCTCAGATCACTAGGAAATTGGAAGGCAAAAAGATTACGTCTTCAGTAACTAATAATTGAAATATAGATTTTTTTTTCCTATTATAAATGTTGGCAACAAACCTTAGAAGTGTTAGCAGTATTTATCATTTCATCAACAATAGACCTCACACAGATTTTCATCTCATAATACGTGCAGCTGTATCAACATGCTCTTTGCTACTTCTCGTTGTTTAGTTGCTGAGTAGTATCCGACTCTTTGTGACCCAATGGATTGCAGCACGCCAGGCCTCTCTATCCATGGGATTTCCAAGGTTAGAACACTGGAGTGGGTTGCCATTTCCTTCTCCAGGGGATCTTCCCAACTCAGGAATTGAAACCTCATCTCCTGCAATGGCAGGTGGATTCTTTACCACTGAGCCACCAGGGAAGCCCCAAATTGTGGTAGTTTCTAGATTTATTGCTAGATGTTCTTATTTATTTAACAAGTAAGCACTGTTCAGTTCAGTTCAATCGCTCAGTCATGTCCGACTCTGCGACCCCATGAATCGCAGCACGCCAGGCCTCCCTGTGTATCACCAACTCCTGGAGTTCACTCAGACTCACGTCCATCGAGTCAGTGATGCCATCCAGCCATCTCATCCTCTGTCGTCCCCTTCTCCTCCTGCCCCTAATCCCTCCCAGCATCAGAGTCTTTTCCAATGAGTCAACTCTTCACATGAGGTGGCCAAAGTACTGGAGTTTCAGCTTCAGCATCATTCCTTCCAGAGAAATCCCAGGGCTGATCTTATCACAAATATTTTAAATATTTTGGTAATTTATATTTGAACATAATTTACTTTGTGTGCATATGTTTTGTCTTGAGCATTTGCAAACATTATTCTGACAAATGGCCCATAGGTTTCAGTAGATAGTAAAATATATTCTTGGCATAAACAATTTAGGAGTGCCTCTTTGGTTAAATTCCAGGCTGGAGTCACCTCAAGAAGAAACAAGATAGCAATAAGGCAGCTCCTAGCTTTTCTTTTCCAGCTCCTCCTCACCCAGAAGATTTGAGGATGTAACTTAACTCTGAGAGGATCTGACCTTGTATAGTCATTTCAGGCTCAATAAACCGCAGGAGCCCAGCAGTTTATCTGTCTGACTTGACAGCTTCCACCAGGAGCAGTGTTTACTAGGTCTGAGGGCCTGAAACTGCTCTGCAAGCCTTGGCTGTTGACAGATTTGCCTCTCTTCTTAATTTATGAGCTGGTGCCAAGATGACTTCTCATATCAGTGAAATATCTTTACAGCTGACAGTCTGGGCTTGGGGCCTCTTCTCATTTTACCAGCACCAATTCCATCGTGTCTTTGAATCCACTGCATTCAGGACCCAAGGCCTCTATCGTCTGACTCACTTCTGCCCTCCCAAATGCCTTCTTCTCCGTCCACATCCCCTCCAGCTGTGGCAGGTGATGGTGCCAAGGGGCTGGAGGATTCCAGCATCCAAGACTTGCAGGCCTTTGCCAGGACCAGCTTTCACCATCTGAGAAGAAGAGAATGGAATCAAAATCAGGCCGAAAGCAAAGGCTGTGCTGAGCCGAAGTCTCTGATCTTATCATTTTTTTTTTTTTAACACAAAACAGTCTGATCCAGAACCCCCTTACTTAAAGATCAACTTGATAATAAGACTTTCCAGTCTCTATTACCAAAGAACGTTTTACCGCATGCAACTCCCTCTTCTGTTTTATCTGTAGTAATGAGAACTAACATTTTATGATGTCTGGAGTGCTTTTTAAAATTATTTCGTGGCTGTGCTGGGTCCTCACAGCTGCATGCAGGCTCTCTAGTTGCAGTGGGTGAGGGCTCCTCTTCAGCGTGGTGCATGGGCCTCTCACTGCGGTGGGTTCTCTTGTTGCTGAGCAGAGGCTCTAGGTGTGCGGAGTTCAATAGCTGCAACATGCAGGCTCCAGAGAGCAGGCTGCAGTAGTCGTGGCACATGGACTTAGTTGCTCCATGGGACGTGGAATCCTCCAGGACCAGGGGTTGAACTTGGGTCCCCTGCGTTGGCGGGTGGATTCCTACCCACTGCACCACCAGGGAAGTCCTGAAGTGCTTTCTTAACTATGATTTGATTTGCCCTCAGAGCAATTGTGTCCATCAAGTTTTCTTGCTCCCATGTGTCAGAGGAGATGTCTGAGCCCTGATCGGTTTAAGACTATCTCTGTAAAAGCACTGGCTGGAAGGTAACCCCGGACTTCTGACTCCAGAGGCAATGCCAGTTTCGCTGTCCTGTACTTTCTGCTGTCTGTGTATGTGCCTGCTCAGGCGTGTCTGATTCTTTGCCACCCCATGGACTGCAGCCCACTGGGCTCCTCTGTCCTTGGGACTTCCCAGGCAAGAATACTTGGAGTGGATTGCATTGCCATCAGGGGATCTTCCTGATCCGGGGATCGAACCCCTGTCTCCTGCATTGGCAGGCAGATTCTTCACCAGCTGCGCCACCTGGGAAGCTTTCTACTGTAGGAAAAAGTAAATGCTCAAGCTTGTGCTTTGTTGGCTGTCTGTGTTCTGCACTGAAGTTTTGTTTCTTTCAGACAATGTTTTAAAAGAATTCATGTGCATTCCTAACATGTAGAAATTTGTAAATTTCACGTCAAAATCCAGTTTCCTGAATTTTTCCCTCTCTGGATGAACTAAAAGGTTTGATATGTAGGGTATACAATTCTGCAAGGCAATAATTAACTAGAGCTGAGTAGTGAGGTTTCTTTTAGATGGTGTGTGAATTACCTAGATTGCTGCAGTCCCCACCATTCCCTGTAGAGTCCTGGCATTGAGGCTGAATATCAGTTGTCATTTATTATTCTCTTTGTCCTATTTTTCTTGTAGTAGAATTAAAAGAGAAATGGAAAACAACTCTTAAACTCATATCTCAAAAGTGGAAAAGAAATCTAGGCCAATTGCCTAGGTCATGTACGAATTTGAGTGTGTGATTCCTTATGGAGACAGTTGTTTCCAAATCTGGATGCCCATTGTAAACATTCTGGAAGATTTTTAAAAATACATGACTCTGGGCTGTGCCACAGACAGACCTATTGAGTCAGAATTTTCAGGTGTGGGCCCTAGGATTGGGAATGATTGAGGCAGAAAGAGAAGAGGGTGACAGAGGATGAGATGGTTGGATGGCATCACTGATTCAGTGGACATGAACTTGGGCAAACTCCAGAATATTGTGAGGGACAGGGAAGCCTGGCATGCTGCAATCCATGGGGTTACAAAGAGTCAGATACAACTTGGCAAATGAACAACAAGACCTTGGTCTGGTCAGGTCTCCTGAGGCTTGAACCAGCATATAGGGTGGAGTTAACACCAGGAGAGTAGGGTGGAGGGACCTAGCTCCAGCTTCTGGGGGCACCTGCCGGGAACTGCCTTATGGAGGCTTCTGGGAACAAGCTATGCCTAGTAAACAAATAAAAGTAGGGAATGTAATGAATGATTATGACATTTCATTTGGAGTTACTTTCCAAAGCAATTTTGTGTATGTGGTTTTATTTCATGCTCAGGTGTGTATACTACAGATAGCTTAAGTAGAGATTCTGTACTTACAAGTGGGTCAGGGGTTGTTAATAGCTGCTGTGTGTTATGTTCCCCATAGACTGTCAAGAACCCCTTCCTCCCTACTAAAACATTGTAAAAAAAGAAAAAAAAAAAGTCACTTAATAGGGACTTCTCTGGCAGTCCAGTGCTTAAGACTCCACACTTTGGGGCTTCCCTGGTGGCTCAGGTGTAGAGAATCCACCTGCCAATGCAGGAGACATGGGTTCGCTCCCTGGTCTGGTATGATCCCACGTGCCTCGGAGTAACTAAGCCTGTGTGCCACGACTACTGAGCCCACACGCTGCAACTACTGAGCCTGTGATCCCCAAGAGAAGCCACCACAATGAGAAGCTCTTGCACCGCAACTAGAGAGTAAGCCCTGCTCACCACAACTAGAGAAAAGCCCATGAAGCAACGAAGACCCAGTGGAGCCAAAAATAAATAAAAACTGTAAAAAAAGCTTCTTCACTTCTGCAGGGGGCGTGGATTCGATCCCTGTTTAGGGAACTTAGATCCTGCCTGCCGCATGGAGTGATCAAAAGTATTTAAAAACAAATAAAAATTTAAGAGAGGAATGATGGAATAAAAAATAATATTAAAAATCAGTGTATAGTATTCATACTGAAGATAAGTTTGGCAGAGTATTGACATTATGTGAGCATCATCATAAAAGTGGCTTGGGGTGGGATGAAGGCTGTTGTGCTAAAAGTAAAAATTTGGTTTGAACCTAGTTGGTTGATGAGTGAGAGGCTAGTAGATTATGGCAAACTTGGTCAAACAAATGTAAATGTTGCAGAGAAAAAAACTAGGGTGGTGTTAGAAAACAAGATGGAGAAGGCAATGGCACCCCACTCCAGTACTCTTGCCTGGAAAATCCCATGGACGGAGGAGCCTGATGGGCTGCAGTCCATGGACACAGAGTTGGACACGACTGAAGCGACTTAGCAGCAGCAGCAGCAGAAAACAAGACAGGCAGCTTGAAAAGGAATTTAGTTATATGCCAAAGGGAACAGAGGGTTCGAACATAATTGCCCTGGATTATACTTTACAATATGATCCTCTGGGCTTCTGTGTAAGGATAAGCCTGTATCATGTTAATGGATTTTTGATAGAATACAAAACTTTTAAAGTAACAAGGCTGTGCTTCTATCAAGAAGTAATTCTCCTGGTAACTCATTTTTTATTTTAATGTTCTGTACAGTGACTTGCTCATCACTCTTTCTTTTTTTCTGTCTCTTAACGATCCTAAGTGTATATTTCCAAACAGCGGCCACTGACAACCCTAAAGCCACTGATCGGAGTTCTGGCTCCTGGGAGCCTCTCAGGTGGTACTGTCCCTAGGATTAGCTGTCCTCTTTCTTACCCCGTCATTCGCTTTCTTGGCTGCCAAGCATCTTCCATTTATCTGTCTCCTCTCTCTTGTGTCAGGCCTTTCTGAGTGGTAATTTTTCACCCTGTCTGTTTCCATATCCCAGTAGCCCATTCATTTCCTTCAGGCTCCCTTTCCTTCCTCCTCCATGCCCCACTTCCTGACAGCACTTTCTCTAGTGAAGTTTTGAAGCATTTCAAGAGTTGACAGCTGAAGATGGTGATGTGGCTGAATGAGAAGATGAGCTTATTGACTAGCAATCCTAGGGTTTCATATTAGAGCTCTTGGTGGCAAATGATGGAAAATCCACTCAGCTTAAGGAAGGAATTCCCAGTAGTAAAGACTTTGTATGCCAGTGCAGGAGACACAGGAGACGTGGGTTTGATCCCTGGGTCGGGAAAATCCCCTGGAGGAGGGTATGGCAACCTGTTCCAGTAGTCTTGCCTGGAAAATTCCACGGACAGAGGAGCCTGATGGGTTACAGTCCATTTGATCGCAAAGAGTCAGACATGACTGAACATGCATGCACATAGCTTATGAAAAAGGGAATTTATTGGTTCACGTGTCAAAAGGGGTAAAGCAGGATAGGAGGGATTACTGTCAGAACCTGGACCTCACAAACTAGAACCAGAATTCAGTGAATTTTTTTTTTGATGTTTCATTCTATAGGTGGGTTTCCCTTATGTGCTGGGAAATATGGCTACTGCCTCTCAGCTCCAGATTCATATTCTCCAGCAGACAAAGGGCTTTCTGTCTCCTGCCTACCCACTCCAACTGCAGATCCATATATCATTCCCAGGGAAGGCATTTGATTGGTCATGGGGTTGGGGGAAGGGACTAGATTATGGCACTGACAGCCTCACCAGAACCATCGACAGGGAGAAGAAAAGAGTGGTTCTTGAAAGGATTCTAGGACAATAAAAATAGTACATAAGCACTATAGAATTACAGCAACTTTTAATAAATTTTTTCTTAGAAAATTATACAGGAAAGAAGTCCCTTCCTCTGTAGTAACCCTAATAATTTAAAAAATTGCTTTGAAGAAAAGATTTATAGTACAGGTGTTCCCAACTACAGGGCTTTTTGTTTTACTCTAACATCATGTTAGATTCTTTTAAAAAAGTCTAGCATGCATGCATGCTAAGTCGCTTCAGTCATGTCTGACCCTGCAACTGTATGGATCAGCCTGCCAGGCTTCTCTGTCCATGGGATTCTCCAGGCAAGAATACTGGGGTGGGTTGTTATGCTCTCATTCAGGGGATCTTCCTGACTCAGGGATTGAATCCACATCTCTTCACCACTAATCCATTAGCACCACTAATCCATACTGGTTGAGTAGTTCCCTCCCGCACTGACTCTGGGCTTGGTGGTTTGATTTGTTCTGGCCAGTTGGACAATAATACAAAACAGAAGCTTGAAACATGTGGGCATTGGGGCTTACCTTCAGCAGTAGCTCTTGAGAACCCTGTTAAGACTGGTTAGTGTGCTAGATTATGAATGGCGTGGCCTGGTTATACCCATTGTCTCTACAAACAGTGAACCATTGAGGTCATTGAACACCAGTTGACCATGAAAGCAGGAGTGAGCAAAGATGACACCACGTGGAGCAGAAGTGATCTATTCCTACTGAATCAAGCCTTAAATTCTGAGGATGGTGAGGCAGCAAACCATGTGGTCATCTGAGGGGAAGCCATTCCAGACAAAGAAGGTTCAGTTCGGTCACTCAGTCGTGTCCGACTCTTTGTGATCCCATGAATTGCAGCATGCCAGGCCTCCCCATCCATCACCAACTCCCAGAGATCACTCAAACTCATGTCCATCGAGTCGGTGATGCCATCCAGCCATCTCATCCTCTGTCGTCTCCTTCTCCTCCTGCCCCCAATCCCTCCCAGCATCAGAGTCTTTTCCAATGAGTCAGCTCTTTGCATGAGGTGGCCAAAGTACTGGAGTTTCAGCTTTAGCATCTTTCCTTCCAAAGTACACCCAGGACTGATGTCCTTTAGAATGGACTGGTTGGATCTCCTTGCAGTCCAAGGGACTCTCAAGAGTCTTCTCCAACACCACAGTTCAAAAGCATCAGTTCTAAGTTACCAGCATAATATTCCTGGAGTATGATGGGCCTGACTTGGTCCAGGCATAACAAGGAAGCCAGAGTGACTGGAGTGCAGTGAACAAGGGGAAAGGAAGTAGGAAATATGATCAGGGAGGTAATGGACGAGAGTGAAGTTACCTGGGACCAGTGCCATTACAGTGACTGGCCTTTACTCTGAGCGACATAGGAAGCCATTGGAAGGTATCGAACAGAGTCGTCATCCATCTGGCAGAGGTTTCAACAGGATCACTCTGGCTTCTCCCTTGAGGACGGTTTGATGCGGGGGAGTTGGCTAAGGTGAAAGGGAAACCAGCTGGGAGGCTATGGCAACGATCCAGGGAAAGCGATAATGGACACTTGGATGATAGCCATAAAGGTGGTAAAAGTGGTTGAATTCTGGCTGTATTTTGAAAACAGAATAGCAGGATTTGTTGGAGGGTATGATGTAAGATGTATGAGGGAGACTAAGGAGTCAAGGAGGGACCCCAAGGTTGTGGGTTTGAGGAAATGGTATTTCCATTGACTTTGATGATGAAGTTATAGGAGGAACTTGTTTGTAGGTGAAGCTCAGAAGGTCAGCTCTGGACATGTTAAATTTGAGATGTTCGATAGATATCTCAGGGAGAGGTCAAGCGGGCAGCCAAGAGCTAAAGATTAAAGTCAACTAGAGGTATAGGGTTCAGCGTCATCAGCATGGGGTGCTATTTAAAGCCAAGAGACTGGAAGAAATTACCAAGGGAATGAGCACAAATGAAAAAGACTTTCAAGGACTGAGCCTTGAGGTATTCCAATGCTAAAGATAGGGAGATGAGAAATTAACAAAGAAATCTGAGAATGAGCTTCTAGTGAAGTGGAAAAAATAAACAGCAAGAGAGTGAATGTGAAATACCCCAGAAGCCAGGTCAGGAATATATTTCAAAGACGAATCAAGTGGTCAAATGAGCAAATGTGCCAACAAAATCATTGTTGTCAGGCCAGCAAAATCATTATTGACCATGTGATAATTATATTGCTGAGTATAAAATGACAAACTGGATTTCTGGTTCAAATCTTCTGTGAGTTGGATACTCCAAGTTGAACCTAGAGCAATGAAACTGCGTTCGGTCTGTTGACCAAATTGGGTAATAGGAGGGTCAGACCTTGGACTATAGTAAATTTGTGTGACCTTGTGAGGCTATTTGGCAATCCCTCTGTATCTGCTTTTAATGATATTTTGGCTTTGTCACGTGCAGGGCCTGCCTGGGAATTCAGTCTTCACATGTGCCTCTAACAGCCTGCCCTGTCAGAGCTAATCTATTAGCTGCTTTATGAGATACTCCATCTGGGCTGGGTCATTCATGGCTAGGGTTTTGGAGTCATTGCCACACACATGGTGAATGGAGCAGTAGAAACTATGACCTTTATCACAGTTAGATTGGAATCCGTACAGCAGAGACTTGCCTGGGAAGCAGAAGATGTTTCCAGTGCTAACTCCATCACTTACTTAGATCTGTTATTTAGGGTAAGTTACTAAGTTTCTTGGTGTATTATCAGGAAAGGTTAGATTGTACAGCTGTTAATGAATTAGCACTAAAATCTCAGTGGCTTAACACAACAAACGCTTATCCCTTGCTCCTGGTATATATTTATCCCAAGTTTATGAGCAGCCTCTACTCTCCCTACTTACTCAGGGACCAGCCTGATGGAGGTTCCACCAGCTAGTAGCTACTGACACACTTCCACCCTCCTTCATCCCTTGAGCTCAGGGGAAGAGAGGAACAGGACTGGGAGAAGAAAGTGCAAATGGGTTTTTCACTTCCTCAGTTCTGAAGAACTATGCTTCATTTCTGCACAAAGCCCATGGGTGAAAGCTAGTTTTGTGACCTCATCTATCGTCAAGTCATGAAGCATAAAGAAACAAATGAAATCTTCACTGACCATTGTAGTCTAGGTCACGCTAAGTTTCTATATCTGTTGATATGATTAATAGCAATACTGTTGTTATTATCATGGAGATACGAATATTTATCTCATAATAATACTATTTATCTCAGATGTCAGGATTAAGTGAGATAATGCAGGTGACATGCTTAATGTACAGCCTGACTCCTAACAAATGTTGGACAAGCTCTAGACATGACAAATGTATTATTAGTATTAATAGGGCTTTCCTGGTGGTTCAGTTGGTAAAGAAGCCACCTGCAAAGCAGAAGACTGCCTGCAGTGTAGGAGACCTGGGTTTAATCTTTGGGTTGAGAAGATCCCCTGGAGAAGGAAATGGCAACCCACTCCAGTGTTCTTGCCTGGAAAATCTCATGGACAGAGGAGGCTGGTGGGAGTCAGCCATAACTTATTTTTATTATTAAGTGGGCAGTGAATTGTTTTGTTATTATTATTATCATCATTTTGTGATTCTCTTAAGAGCAAAACTGATTTTGCCTAAGCCCTTAATTGTTTGTCACCTTGGGGTCATTGTAAAGTCATTCTTCCCTGAAGTTTGGCTTAGGATCAAGACAAGAGCCGTTGACAAAAACATTCCAGAAAAACTGGAATTGAAGACGGCTTCTCTTTACCTTCTTCCCTTGGCCTACCCTTTTTCCCCAGTATTCCTGGCCACAAATGCCTCTGTTGGCAACCCAGGAAGAAGTCTGAAGATATTGGAAGCATTTAGCTCTTTCTCCTCCTAAGTGATTTTCCAGGGTCCAGAGCACTTCTTACACGTCCAGGCTCTCAGAGTGTGAGACATGGGAGGCTGCAGGGGTGGCTCAGTTTTCCTGGCACTCAGGCTCCCATGTAAACAATGGTGGACCTAAAAACATGGTCGTACTCAACAAGCAGACTTACTCTTGTCTGGAAATGTTTTTCAGCTTTCTCTTTTCTATCTGGTTTGTCGAGCTATGAAGATCCCACATGACCTGATTTAAGAGCAGAAAGGTCTGTTGAGAAGCCCTATTTGTTGTTAAATATAGGGATATGGAGAAGACTGTACTGAAGGAAGGAGAAATGCCAGGTGGTCCTTTGAGCCTAGACTCTCTACAAAATCCAGCAAGACTGAGTAGCCCGAGAGTTAATCCTGCCCACTGCCTGCTACCTAGGCTTCGCTTCCTTACACTTGCCCTTGAAATCAATCCTGCTCTTTTTTACCTCCACGCCCTTCTTTTTTAAAAACTGCATGCATTTTTGGCTGTGCTGGGTCTTTGTTGCTGCCCATAGGCTTTCTCTCGAGGCAGCGAGCAGCAGCTCCTCGCCAGGTGCAGCGCACAGGCTCCTCGTTGCAGGGGCTTCTCTCTCGGGGAAGCATGGGCTCTAGGCCGCGGGCTTGAGTAGTTGTGGTGCTCGGACTTAGTTGCCCCACGACATGTGGGATCTTCCTAAACTAGGAACGGAACCTGTTTTCCCTGTGATGGCAGGCAGATTATTTGTCATTGGCTCATCTGGGATGTTCCCCTTCTTTTTTACGCAATTATGTATTATGTGTGTAATAGGTATCTGTCTATCCTTTTTAATCTATCTATCTAGGCCAGGTTTAGTTGTGCCACGTAGGACCTTTACTCACAGCATGCAGAACTCTTAGTTGTGGCATGTGAGGTCTAGTTCCCGGACCAGGGATCGAACCTGGGCCTTCTGCATTGGGAATGTGGAGTCTTAGCCACTGGACCATCAGGGAAGTCCCTGCCCTGCCCTTCTGTCTATCATCTGTATTCTGCCTGGCAAATGAAATCACACTCATTCTTCAAGGTCTGGTTCAAATGCCGCTCACTGGCTCCTTGAAAGCTTTGAAGATGTCATTGTAAGGATTATGTTTTTGTGCTATTAACAGTGTCCGGTGTTTAATACGTTTAACAAATGTGTGTCACGTTGAAAACCTCCCTCTTCATTTTATCCTTTAGTTTGTGTGTTTGGAAGCCATCGACTATGCCAGGGTTTGTGGAAAGTTGTTTTTGCCCCAGAATCTCATCAGGAAAAACATTAAATGTTGAAATTCCCCCAAACTTTTAAGTTTATAAAACTTGAAATAGTTACTCCCAGACATCGTCCCTAACTACATGGTACTCCCTCGCCTTCTGTGAAATTGGCTTGTAGATCAAGGCTTAACCTTCAGTTCAGTTCAGTTCAGTTGCTCAGTCGTGTCCGACTCTTTGTGACCCCATGAACCACAGCACGCCAGGCCTCCCTGTCCATCACTAGCTCCTGGAGTTCACCCAAACTCATGTCCATTGAGTCAGTGATGCCATCCAACCATCTCATCCTCTGTCATCCCCTTCTCCTCCCGCCCTCAATCTTTCCCAGCATCAAGGTCTTTTCAAATGAGTCAGCTCTTCGCATCAAGTGGCCAAAGTATTGGAGTTTCAGCTTCAACATCAGTCCTTCCAGGGAGCAGCCAGGGCTGATCTCCTTCAGAATGGACTGATTGGATCTCCTTGCAGTCCAAGGGACTCTCAAGAGTCGTCTCCAGCACCACAGTTCGAAAGTATCAATTCTTCAGTGCTCAGCTTTCTTTATAGTCCAACTCTCACATCCATACATGACCACTGGAAAAACCATAGCCTTGACTAGATGGACCTTTGTTGACAAAGTAATGTTTCTGCTTTTTAATATGCTGTCTAGGTTGGTTATAACTTTCCTTCCAAGGAGTAAGCGTCTTTTAATTTCATGGCTGCAGTCACCATCTGCAGTGATTTTGGAGCTCCCAAAAATAAAGTCTGACACTGTTTCCACTGTTTCCCCATCTATTTGCCGTGAAGTGATGGGACTGGATGGCATGATCTTAATTTTCTGAATGTTGAGGTTTAAGCCAGCTTTTTCACTCTTGTCTTTCACTTTCATCATGAGGCTCTTTAGTTCTCCTTCACTTTCTGCCTTAAGGGTGGTGTCATCTGCATATCTGAGGTTATTGATATTTTTCCCAGTGATCTTGATTCCACCTTGTGCTTCCTCCAGCCCAGCGTTTCTCATGATGTACCCTGCATAATAGCTAATAGATAAAGAGCAGTGACCGCAGGCCAAGCACTGTAAGTGCTTTGCTTGCATCATATTATTTAATCCTCATAGGATCCTTGACTAGTTTTTGCAGTAGAGAACCAAGATATAGAGACGTGAAGGCAGTCCCATGGTTGGTTTCTAGTTAGAGACAGAGCTGTTACTCAATTCACCTCTTATTCCAATTTAATGCCCTCAGCTCAACCAAACGCAGCCTGCCAGGCTCCTCTGCCCATGGGATTTTCCAGGCAAGAGTACTGGAGTGGGTTGCCATTGCCTTCTCGGCAATAAAGAGAAACTATCAATTAAAAAAAAATGTGTTGGAGTTTAGTTGATTTACAACATTGTATTAGTTTCAGGTGTACAGCAGAGTGATTCAGTTATACAGATGCATATATTTATTCTTTTTTAGATCCTTTTCCCCTAATAGTTTATTACAGAATATTGCCTTGAGATCCCTGTTCTTGTTGGTTATCTATTTTATATATAGTAGTGTATGTTTATTCCAAGCTCCTAATTTATTCCTCCTCCCCCAACGTGTTTCCCCTTTGGTAATTATAAATTTGTTTTTGAAATGTGTGAGTCTATTTCTGTTTTTTAAATAAGTTCATTTATATCATTAAATTAGGTGCTTTGTATGGATTATATCATATGACATTTGTGTTTCTCTGACTTAGTATACCTGTCAATGTTTTGATGATTGCTATTGACATGATTATTATCCATCCATGAGTTGGTTCTCTTATTTATTTTCCTACTGTGTAGGAGACTGCCAGCAACTGTGATAATTAGAGTGGGACTTGAGAACCCCTTTGGCCAGATGCCCTGTGGAAATAACACTGTATAAGTCCACTCAACTTGGACAGCCTCATTCCATCTCTGAATTGTGTGGGAATTTCCCACTGCACAGCTGTTGGCCATTTGAGAACTAATTAGTCCTAGAGTATCAATAATAACCGACCACGGGGAGGGCTCTTCCTCCTTCCAGTTGGGGCTCCAGATGCTGGCCAAGTGTTTGACATGGCAACTCTAAGGCTGGGGCTAACTTGTGGTATCTGAAAATATCATCTGGGAATTGCTTGTCTCAGAACCACAGGAATGCTTGTTAAAAATGCAGATTCCTGGGCCAGATTTCAAGCCTATAGATTCATAATCTCCTACATGCCTCTTGCATTCATAACATCTGAGAAACTGCATTGTTGGGCTTTTGGAAGTTTGAGAGGGTGAGACTGTTGTCTCTATGTGTGACTTTTTTCTAGCCCTGCTTCTAAGAAGAGGTTTCTGTTAGGTTATATGCTTATATAGTGGTTATATAGTGGTTTTCATGAGCTGAAGCATAAAGTCAAGTAAGAATTCTCCTGTTAGGCTTGGAGGAGAAAATAAAGGCCCTGGGAGAAACAAAGACAATGTTATTTAAAGAGGAAGCAGCCAGCCTGTGGTCTTTGAAGCGGTGACAGAGAAAACAGTCCTGGAAGCCTTGCTTTCCTTCCAGCTTTCATACTCCACGCAACAGAAGCCACACAGCTGAGGCTGGATCTGCATGATGTTGGAAGCAATTTTGGATCATATATCATATTTAAAAATCAGTGTTCAAGAAAATCTGGATTCATGGACTTTCTTGATAAACCCCTAAATGTGGCATCCTTGGGTCCTGTTTTCTGAACCAGCAGTTGATGAGATTTTAACAGACACCACCCACCCCTCTCACTTCTGTTTGTCCAGTTCACCACTATTCTCCCCCTGCAGCCTTGCTGCACACCCACCTTGTCACTCATTTCCATTACCTGCCGGACGTGCCTAAGCACGTACCCTCCTGGCAATGCATGGCTGGGAGAGAAATGGGAAGAATACTGAACAGGAAGCAGAGGCTCCTGGAAGCGTGTTCTTGGAATAAGAGCCCCCCACCATCTTAAATTCCTATGTTGACTCACTAGTTGAAAAAAATGTAAATGTTTAGAGGAAACAGCATGAAAGTAAGATGACAAGGCAGGACCAGAAGGTAGTCAAAGTAAGTGGCTCCAGTCACCTCCTAATGCCCAGGGCCTTCAACTCACCTGGGAGGTCACATCCAGGGGTCGCTTCCCATATTGAGGAGCAAGGCTGGTTGTCTGTGTATGTCCTTGTCCTCTAGGTTCTATAAGTGATAAATTCTTCTTTTTTAAATTGGAGTATAGTTGCTTTTTGGGCTTCCCTGTGGTAAAGAATCCGCCTGCAGTGTGGGAGACCCGGGTTCAACCGCTAGGTCGAGAAGATCCCCTGGAGAAGGGAATGGCTCCCCACTCCAATATTCTTGCCTGGAGAATTCCATGGACAGAGAAGCCTGGCAAACTACAGTTCATGGGGTTGCACAGGGTTGGACACGACTGAGTGACTGACACACACACACAGTTGCTTTACACTGCTGTGTCAGCTTCTGCTGTACAGCAAAGTGAAGCAGCCATACATGCATATTTATTTCCTCTCTTTTGGATTTCCTTCCCATTTAGACCTCGCCAAGCACTGAGTAGAGTTGTCTGTACTATACAGTAGATTCTTATTGGTTATCTATTTTATATGTGGTAAGTGCATATATGCCAATTCCAGTCTCCCAGTTCATCCCCCACACCCTTGGTGGCCCTACATCTGTGTCTCTTTCTGCTTTGCAGATAAGATCATCTATGTCATTTTTCTAGATTCCACATATGTGCATTAATATAGAGTATTTGTTTTCCTGAAGTGATAAATTCTTAAATTACATTTATGAAAGTGTTAGTTGCTCAGTTGTGTCCAACTCTTTGCGACCCCACAGACTGTAGCCCACTGGGCTCCTCTGTCCAAGGAATTCTCCAGACAAGAATACTGGAGTGGTTGCCATTTCCTCCTCCAGGGGATCTTCCAGACCCAGGGATCAAACCCGGGTCTCCCGCGTTGCAGGCAGATTCTTTACCACCAGGGAAGCTGTAAGTTACTTTTATAGAAGAGACTTAGAGACTTGTAGAAATGAATTTGTGTGTGTGTGTGTGTGAGATAATGTGTATATAGTGACAAAAGAAAAACGTTTTGATGCAGGTCGTTACATACTTCCTGATACTTTCTAGGCACCAGCTGTTGGTCTGGCTTGATTCTTGTTGTGTTCATAGAGTGTGTTATTTGATTCTCACAAACCCCATGAGGTAGATCTTGCTACCCAACCTTAAAGACGAGGAAACTGAGGTTCAGAGAAAAGAAGAGGTTTGCTTAAGGCATATTAGTGGGAAGTGACAGTTGTTCAGTCGCTAAGTTGTGTCCAATTCTTCTCGACTCCACAGACAGCAGCATGCCAGGTTTCCCTGTCCCTCACCATCTCCCGGAGTTTGCTCAAGTTCATGTCCATTGCTCATGTCAGTGATGCCATCCAACCTTCTCATCCTCTGTTGCTCTCTTCTCCTTCCTTCGATCTTTCCCAGCATCAGGGTCTTTTCCAACGAGTTGGCTCTTTGCATCATGTGGCCAAACTATCAACAAAGCTTTCAGCATCGGTCCTTCCAAAGAGTACTTAGGGTTTGTTTCCCTTAAGGTTGACTGGTTTGATCTCCTTGCTTTCCAAGGGACTCTCAAAAGTTTTCTACAGCACCATAGTTTGAAAGCTTCAGTTCTTCAGCACTCTGCTTTCCTTATTGTCCAGCTCTCACATCTGTACATGACTACTGGAAAGACCATAGCCTTAACTATATGGACCTTTGTCAGCAAAGTGATATCTTTGTTTTTAACACACTGTCTAGGTTTATCACAGCTTTCCTGGCAAGAAGTAATTGTCTTCTAATTTCATGGCTGCAGTCACCATCCACAATGACTTTAGTGCCCAAGAAGAGGAAATCTGTCATTGCTTCCACCTTTTCCCCTTCTATTTGCCATGAAGTGATGGGACTGGATGCCATGATTTTAGTTTTTTAAATATTGAGTTTCAAGCCGGCTTTTTCACCCTTCTCTTTCACTCTCATCAAGAGGCTCTTTAGCTCTTCTTCATTTTCTGCAGTCAGAGTGGTATCATCTGCATATCTGAGGTTGTTGGTATTTCTCCTGGCAGTCTTGATTCCAGCTTGTAACTCATCCAGTCTGGCACTTCACATAATGTGCTCTGCATTTCAGTTAAATAGAGTGACAATGAACAGCCTTGTCATACCCCCTTCTCAGTCCTGAATGAGTCAGTTGTTCCATACAGGGTTCTAACTGTTGCTTCTTGACCTGCATACAGGTTTCTCAGGAGACAGGTAAGGTGATCTGGTATTCCCATCTCTTTAAGAGTTTTCCGCAGTCTGTTACGATCTACACAGTCAAAGGCTTTAGCATAGTCAATGAAACAGAGGTAAATGTTTTTCTGGAATTCCCTTGCTTTCTCTATGATCCTGTCAGAAATTTGATCTCTGGCAATTTGATCTCTGGTTCCTCTGCCTTTTCTAAATCCAGCTTGACCATCTGGAAGTTCTCGGTTCTTGTAGTGCTGAAGCCTAGCTTGGAGCATTTTGAGCATAACCTTACTCACATGGGAGATAAGTGCAATTGTACTAAAGAACTGAACATTCTTTAGTACTTCCCTTCTTGGGAACTGGGATGAGGATTGACCTTTTCCAGTATTGTGTCCTCTGCTGGGTTTTTCAAATTTGCTGACATGTTGAGTGTAGCACTTTAATAGCATCATCTTTTAGGAATTTTTTAAGTAGCTCTTCTGGAATTCCATCACCTACACTAGCTTTACGGGCAGTAGTGCTTCCTAAGGTCCACTTGACTTCACACTTCAGAATGTCTGGCTCTGAGTGAGAGATGACATCATCGTGATTATCCCGGTCATTGAGATCTTTTTCATACAGTTCTTCTGTGTAAAAAGGTAAAGTGACAGAGCTGGGGTTTTAAATTCAACTGTGTTTGGTTATGAAGTCAGTAGTTTTTCTACCAAGGAGTCTAATGTTATATTTTCTCATTTTTTTTCATGGTTTCAAGAGACATGTTATGGTTGAAGACATATATAATGGTATTTATTGGATTGTGTTATACTAACCAGTAGGTCATGCCACCTTAGAAATTTAACATCATTTTTCTAAATGATAGGAATGTTTACTTGCTTTTAGGTTAGGACAATCACAGGTGACTCATTCTAACTTCTAAGAATTTATAATTATTTTTCAATTATTTAGCATTGTATGGTTTAATGTTTTTGGAAAAAGATCCTTAAAAGAAAGTGTATTAAAATCTGCAATTTCTTTCAAAGAAAGTGAGAAAGTTTTGCCAATTAACTATAATGATCATTCTTTCATTTCATTCATTTTTTTCTCTAAATTTATTGAGATTATATTGATATATAACATTGTACAAAGAGCACAGCATATTGATTGATACTCCTATCTATTACAAAATTATTACCAATATGGTGTTCATTCGTTCTGCTATCTCTTCACATAATTACCATTTCTTTTTTTGTAGGGAGGATATTCAATATCTATACTCTCAGCAACTTTCAAGGATATAATAAAATTTTATTAATGATAATCACCATCATATACATTAGATTCCCAGACTCATCTCATAACTGAAGTTTATTCTCTGATCAACAACTCCCCTTTTCCCCCACCTCTCAGCCTGTGGTCCTACCATTCTACTCTGCTTCTGTGAGTTCAGCTTTTCTAGATTCCACACTTCAGTGATATCATACTGTGTCTTTCTCTGACTTACTTCACTTAGTATAATGTCCTCAAGGTCCATCTATGTTGTAGTAAATAGCAGGATTTCCTCATTATGATTGAATAATATTCCATTGTGTGTGATGTTTATTTACATACATTTGTATTTACATTGTATATTCACATTTTCCCCCCATTTTTGTTGTTGTTGTTGAAAAACACTGAAGTGGTTTCCATCAGTTCAGTTCAGTTCAGTTGCTCAGTAGAGTCCGACTCTGTGACCCCATGAACCACAGCACGCCAGGCCTCCCTGTCCATCACCAGCCCTTGGAGCCTACCCAAACTCATGTCCATTGATTCAGCGATGCCATCCAACCATCTCATCTTCTGTCGTCCCCTTCTCCTCCTGCCCTCAAATCTTTTCCAGCATCAGGGTCTTTTCAAATGAGTCAACTCTTTGCATCAGGTGGCTAAAGTATTAGAGTTTCAGCTTCAACATCAGTTCTTCAAGTGAACACCCAGGTCTGATCTGCTTTTGGATGGACCGGTTGGATCTCCTAGCAGTCCAAGGGACTTGCAAGAGTCTTCTCCAGCACCACAGTTCAAAGGATCAATTCTTCTGTGCTCAGCTTTCTTTATAGTCCAACTCTCACATCCATACATAACTCCTGGAAAAACCATAGCCTTGACTAGACGGACCTTTGCTGACAATGTCTCTGCTTTTTAATATGCTATCTCAGTTCAGTTCAGTCGCTCAGTCGTGTCCAACTTTTTGCGACCCCATGAACTGCAGCATGCCAGGCCTCCCTGTCCATCACCAACTCTTGGATTTCACTCAAACTCACGTCCATCGAGTCGCTGTCTAGTTGGTCATAATTTTCCTTCCAAGGAGTAAGCCTCTTTTAATTTCATGGCTGAAGTCCATATCTTGGCTTATTCTTTGGTGATAGCCATTCTAGCTAGTGTGAGGTGATATTTCTTCGTGGTTTCTATTTTTTCTTTTTTCCTTTTGAAGTTGTATGACTTCTTTGTATAATTTGAATATTAACTTCTTATCAAACAGATGATTTACAAATATTTTCTCCAATTCTGTAGGTTACTGTTTCATTTTTTTTTTTGATGGTTTCCTTTGTGCAGAAGCTTTTCACTTTGTAATCCCACTTAATTTTGCTTTTGTTGCTTTTGCTTTTGGAGTCAAGTCCAAAAAATTGCCAAGACCAATGTCAAGGATTTTACACCCTGTGTTTGTGTCTAGGAGGTTTACAGTTTGAGGTCTTAAGTTCAAGTCTTTAATCCATTTTTAGTTGATTTGTCTGTGTGGTATAGGAAAGGGGCCCATTTTCATTCTTTTGCAGATTTCTTGGGAAATCTTATAGACAGAGGACCCTGGTAGATTGCAGTCTATGGATTGCAAAGAGTTGGACATGAGTTAGAAACTAAAACAACAACCACCCAGCTATCCGACTGTTATTTATTTGATGCCTTTGCTGTAAATCAAATGATTTATATATGAGTGAATTTATCTCTGAGCTCCGTATTCTAGTTCTTTGATCTGTTTGTTTTTATTGCCAATACTGTATTGTGTTAATTACTATAGCACTGAGATATAACTTGAAATCAGGAAGCATGATTCCTCCGGCTTTGCTCTTCCTCAAAATTTCTTTAGCTACTCGGGTCTTCAAAGTCAGTTTCCCTGAGGTTCTCAGGCCCTCTGCCAGACCCTCAAGTTGGGAAATCTGTTGTGGGGCCTAGAACTTTCTTAACAGTATGAGAATTTATTTGGTATAGCTGTTCTGCAGTTTGGGGGTCATCTGCTTGGTGGCTCTATGGTAGGATTGATGGCAACCTCCTCCAAGAGGGCTTATGCCACACCCCGGACCGCTGCATCCCTGCGGCAGGCCACTGCTGACGCACACCTCTGCAGGAGACGTTCCGATACTCAAAGGGAGGTCTGGCTCAGTCTCTGTGGGGTCTCCTGGTGTCCACAAGGTTTTGTTTGAGCCCTCCAAGCGTCTTTGGTGTGTATGGGGTTTGATTCTAAGTATAATTTCGCCCCTCCTACCGTCTTGCTGGGGCTTCTCCTTTGCCCTTGGACACGGGGTATCTTTTTTTGGTGGGATCCAACATTCTTCTGTCGATGGTTGTTCAGCAGTGAATTGTAATTTTGGAGTTCACAGGAGAAGATGAGCGCATGTCCTTCTACTCTGCCGTTCGTCATTCCATACAGATTTTTCAGTTCATTTCAGTTCAGTCACTCAGTCATGTCCGACTATTTGTGCCCCATGGAGTACAGCACGCCAGGCTCCCCTGTCCTTCACCATCTCCTGGAGTTTGCTCAAACTCATGTCCATTGAGTTGGTGATGCCATCCAACCATCTCATCCTCTGTTGCCCCCTTCTCCTCCTGCCTTCTCTTCTTGCCAGAGTACTGGAGCTTCAGCTTCAGTCCTTCCAATGAATATTCAGGGTTATTTCCTTTAGGATGGACTGGTTGGATCTCCTTGATGTCTAAGGGACTCTCAAGAGTCTTCTCCAGCACTACAGTTCAGAAACCTCAATTCTTTGGCGCTCAGCCTTTGTTATGGTCTCACTCTCATATCCGTACATGACTACTGGAAAAACCATAACTTTGACTATATGGACCTTTGTCAGCAAAGTGGTGTCTCTTCTTTTTAATACACTGTCTAGGATTGTCATAGCTTTCCTTCCAAGGAGCAAGCATCTTTTAATTTCATGGCTGCTGTCACCATCTGCAGTGATTTGGGAGCTCAAGAAAATAAAATCTGTCACCATTTTTACTTTTTCTCCATCTGTTTGCCATGAAGTGATGGGACTGGACGCCATGATCTTAGTTTTCTGAATGTTGAGCTTTAAGCCAACTTTTTGACTCTCCTCTTTCACTTTCATCAAGAGGCTCTTTAGTTCTTCTTTGTTTTCTGCCATAAGGGTGGTGTCATCTGCATATCTGAGGTTATTGATATTTCTCCCAGCAATCCAGCATTTCTCCAGTGTCTCTCCATATAATTTAAATAAGAAAGGTGACAATATACAGCCTTGATGTACTCCTTTTTCTGTTTGGTACCAGTTTGTTGTTCCATGTTCAGTTCTAACTTTTGCTTCTTGACCTGCATACAGATTTCTCAGGAGGCAGATCAGGTAGTCTAGTATTACCATCTCTTGAAGAATTTTGCAGTTTGTTGTGATCCACACAAAGGCTTTGGTGTAGTCAATAAAGCAGAAATAGATGTTTTTCTGAAACTCTCTTGCTTTTTTGATGATACAACAGATGTTGGCAATTTGAAATCTGGTTCCTCTGCCTTTTCTAAAACCAGCTTGAACATCTGGAAGTCCATGGTTCACGTACTATTGAAGCCTGTCTTGGAGAATTTTGAACATTACTTTGCTAGCGTGGGAGATGAGTGCAACTGCACAGTAGTTTGAGCATTCTTTTGCATTGCCTTTCTTTGGGATTGGAATGAAAACTGACCTTTTCCAGTCCTATGGCCACGGCTGAGTTTTCCAAATTTGCTGGCATATTGAGTGCAGCACTTTCACAGCATCATCTTTCAGGATTTGAAATATCTCAACTGGGATTCCATCANTTGAAGAATTTTGCAGTTTGTTGTGATCCACACAAAGGCTTTGGTGTAGTCAATAAAGCAGAAATAGATGTTTTTCTGAAACTCTCTTGCTTTTTTGATGATACAACAGATGTTGGCAATTTGAAATCTGGTTCCTCTGCCTTTTCTAAAACCAGCTTGAACATCTGGAAGTCCATGGTTCATGTACTATTGAAGCCTGTCTTGGAGAATTTTGAACATTACTTTGCTAGCGTGGGAGATGAGTGCAACTGCACAGTAGTTTGAGCGTTCTTTTGCATTGCCTTTCTTTGGGATTGGAATGAAAACTGACCTTTTCCAGTCCTATGGCCACGGCTGAGTTTTCCAAATTTGCTGGCATATTGAGTGCAGCACTTTCACAGCATCATCTTCCAGGATTTGAAATAGCTCCACTGGAATTCCATCCCCTCCACTAGCTTTGTTCGTAGTGATGCTTCCTTAGGCTCACTTGACTTCACATTCCAGAGTGTCTGGCTCTAGGTGAGTGATCACACCATTGTGAGGATCTGGGTCGTGAAGATCTTTTTTGAAGACTTCTTCTGTGTATTCTTGCCACCTCTTCTTAATATCTTCTGCTTCTGTTAGGTCCATGCCATTTTTGTCCTTTATTGTCCCCATCTTTGCATGAAAAGTTCCTTTGGTATATCTAATTTTCTTGATGAGATTTCTAGGCTTTCCCTGTCTTTTGTTTTCCTCTGATTATTTTATTTCTGTTGGAAAATTGTTAGGGATTACATTGAATCGGTTTATTGCATTAGGTAGTATGGATATTTAATAATATTCTTCTAATTCATAAGCACAGAGTATCTTTCCATCTATTCATGTCTTCAGTTTTTCTCATCAATATTGTATAGTTTTCAATGTATGCTCTTTCACTTCCTTAATAAAAGTTATCCCTAGGTATTGTATCCTTTTTGATATAATTGTAGATCAGATAATTTTCTTAATTTCTCATTCTAATAATTTATTGTTAGTGTGTTGAAATGAAACTGATTTTTGTGTACTGATTTTGTATCCTACAACTTTACTAAATCTGTTTATTATAACATTTTTTTTTTTGAGAGGGAGAGTCTTTAGGGTTATCTATATATACCCTGGTTATTTAACTTATATGCAGAGTACATCATGAGAAACGCTGGGCTGGAAGAAGCACAAGCTGGAATCAAGATTGCCAGGAGAAATATCAATAACCTCAGGTATGCAGATGACACCACCCTTATGGCAGAAAGTGAAGAGAAACTAAAAAGCCTCTTGATGAAAGTGAAAGAGGAGAGGGAAAAAGTTGGCTTAAAGCTCAACACTCAGAAAACCAAGATTATGGCATCTGGTCCCATCACTTCATGGGAAATAGATGGGGAAACAGTGGAAACAGTGTCAGACTTTATTTTTCTGGGCTTCAAGATCACTGCAGATGGTGACTGCAGCCATGANAAGAACTAAAGAGCCTCTTGATGAAAGTGAAAGAGGAGAGGGAAAAAGTTGGCTTAAAGCTCAACATTCAGAAAACTAAGATCATGGCATCTGGTCCCATCACTTCATGGGAAATAGATGGGGAAACAGTGTCAGACTTTATTTTTCTGGGCTTCAAGATCACTGCAGATGGTGACTGCAGCCATGAAATTAAAAGACTCTTGCTCCTTGGAAGGAGAGTTACGACCAACCCAGATAGCATATTGAAAAGCAGAGACATTACTTTGCCAACAAAGGTCCGTCTAGTCAAGGCTATGGTTTTTCCAGTGGTCATGTATGGATGTGAGAGTTGGACTGTGAAGGCTGAGCATCGAAGAATTGATGCTTTTGAACTGTGGTGTTGGAGAAGACTCTTGAGAGTCCCTTGGACTGCAAGGAGATCCAACCAGTCCGTTCTGAAGGAGACCTGTCCTGGGTGTTCATTGGAAGGACTGATGCTGAGGCTGAAACTCCAATACTTTGGCCACCTCATGCAAAGAGTTGACTCATTGGAAAAGACTCTGATGCTGGGAGGGATTGGGAGCAGGAGGAGAAGGGCACGAAAGAGGATGAGATGGCTGGGTGGCATCACCGACTTGATGCATATGAGTTTGGGTGAACTCTGGGAGTTGGTGGTGGACAGGGAGGCCTGGCGTGCTGCAGTTCATGGGGTGGCAAAGAGTCGGACAGGACTGAGCGACTGAACTGATACATACTATCATGTGTAAGTAGATACAGCTTTACTTTTAATTTTCTGATTTGGATGCCTTTTATTTTTTATTTTATTTTGCCTAATTGCTCTGACTATTGTACTGTTGTACTGTTTTTAATAAAAAGTTCAAAGATTGGGCGTTCTTGCCTTGCTCTTCATCTTAGAGAAAAAGCTTTCAGCCTTTCACCATTTAGTATGATGCTAGCTGTGGGCCTGTCCTATATGGGTTTTACTATGTTGAGGTACATTGCCTCTATAGCCATTTTGTTGAGAGTTTTGATAATGAAAAATGTTGAATTTTGTCAAATGCTTTCTGTATCTCTGTGGATTTTTACCCTTGTTACTGAAGTGTATCACATTGACTGATCAGCAGGTATGGATCCATCCTTACATCCCTGGGAAAAAACCTAACTTGCTTGTGGTGTATGATCCTCTTAATATACTGTTATAATCAGTTTGCTAATATTTTGCTATTTTTGCATTTATATTCCACAGGGTTACTGGCCTATAGTTTTCTTTCTTATAGTGTCCTTGCTTGTTTTGGGTATCAGGGTAATGCTGGCCTGGTAAGATAAATTTGCACGTGTTCCTTCTCCTCTATGGTTTGGAAAGGTTGAGAAAGTTTGGTGTTAATTCTTCAAACGACTGATGGAATTCACCAGTGAATCCATTTCCTCCTGGGCTTTTTTTTTTTTTAGTGGATTGTTTTTGATTACTGATTCAATCTCACCACTTGTGATTTTTCTATTCAGATTTTCTATTCCTAATTCAGTCTTGTAGGTTCTAGAAATTTATCCACTATTCTTAAGTTGCCATGTATTATTTATAATATTCCCGTATAATACTTTGTATTTCTGTTATCAATTTGTCTCTCCTTTCATTTCTAATTTTGAGTCCTCTCTTCTTTATTAGTAGCCTAATAAACAGACATTTGTCTGTTTTGTTTATCTTTTCAAAAAAAAGCTTAGTTTCATTTTTTCCTCTAATATCTTTTTTAGTCTCTATTTCATTGATTTCCACTTGAATTTATTATTTCCTTCATTTTATTAACCTTAGACTTAGTTTTTTCTTTTTTATAGTTTATTAAGATGTAAAGTTAGGTGGGCTGTTTGAAATCTTTCTCTTTCTTATGTAGGTACTTTAATTTACTGCTGTAACCTTCTCTTTTACAACTGCTTCTGCATCCCGTAAGTTTTGGTTTTATCTGTTTCCAGTTTTTATTTGTTCCAATTTATTTTTTATTTCTCTTTCAATTTCTTGTTTAACCCATTCGTTGCTCAAGGGCATTTTGTTTTATCTCCCCATATTTGTGAATATTCTAGTTTCCTCTTACAGTTTATTTCTAATTTCATACCATTGTTGTCAGAAAAGATGCTTGATATTATTTGTTTTCTTTAGTTTGGTGACATGTTTGATGGTCTAATACATAGCTATTCTTGAAGAATGTTCCATGTGTACTTGAGAAGAATGTGTATTCTGATGGAATGTTCTGTAAATGTCTAAATCCATCTTGTCTAATGTATCACTAAGTCCAACATTTCATTTTTTAATTTTGGTCTAGGTGATCTATCCAGTGTTGAATGTGGGTACGAAACTCCCATCTATTACTGCCTCCTTCTCCCTGCAGAGATGTTTATTATTTGCTGTAAAGCAAGGGCTTCCCAGGTGGTGCTAGTGGTAAAGAGCCCACCTGCTAATGCCAGGGACGCAAGAGACTTGGGTTCGATCCCCGGGTTGGGAAGTTTCCCTGGAGGACGGCATGGCAGTCCACTCCAGTATTCTTGCCTGGAGAATCCTCATGGACGGAGGAGCCTGGAGGGCTACAGTCCACGGGGTTGCACAGAGCTGGACACGACTGAAGTGACTGAGGATGCGTAATGTGTATATTTGGGTGCCTGGATGTTGAGTATGTGCATATTCATAATCACTATGTCTTGATGAATTGAGCCCCTTTATCATTATACGTTGACCTTCTTTGTCTCTTATTAATGTTTTTGGCTTAAAGTCTCTTGTGTTTGGTACCAGATTAGTTGCCTCCACATGCTTTTTGTTTCTACTTGTAAGGAATATCTTTTTCAATCCCTTCACTGTGAAGTGAGTCTGTGTAGGTAGTATATATATTTGGGTTTAGATTTTAATCCCTTCAGCCATTCTGGGAGTTTTCCTCGGTGAATTCAACTCACACATATCTAGAGTTATTATTGATATGTAAGGACTTAACTAATGCAGCTTTATTAATAATTATCAGTTTGTGTTATATTTCCATTGTTTATTTTTACCTCATTTCTGGCTACTTTTGTAAATTGGTGATTTTTTATGATCATATGTTCTGTTTCCCCTTTCTTTATCTTTTACACTTTTACTATAGGCTGTTGCCTTGTGGTTACTAAGATGGTTACATAAAACGTCTGAGAAATAAAACAGTCTATTTTAAGATGATAGAAACTGTAATTGTCTACAAGAGCTTCACCTTTTTGCTTTTCCACCTTTAAATTTTTGATGCATTATTTACTTTTTATATAGTGTGTTCATTAACAAATTATAATAGCTATAATTATTTTTAATACTCTTTTCTTTTGATGTTTTTGACTTCCCTGGTGGCTCAGATGGTAAAGCGTCTGCCTACAATGCGGGAGACCCGGATTCAATCCCTGGGTCGGGAAGATCCCCTGGAGAAGGAAATGGCAACCCACTCCAGTATTCTTGCCTGGAAAATCCCATGCATGGAAGAGCCTGGCAGGCTACAGTCCATGGGGTTGCAAAGAGTCGGATACGACTGAACAAATTTCTTCTTCTTCTTCGATGTTTATACTGTAGTTAAGTGGCTAACACATCATCCTACTACAGAATTAGTTTTCTAAGTTTGAATGTTTACTTTTACCCATATGCTGTATACTTTTGTACATTTTCATGTTACTGATTGGCATTATTTCATTTCAGCTGGAAAAACTACTTTTAGCATTTCTTGCAAAGCGGGACTAGGGGTGATGAGCTCTGCCAGATTTTTTTTCTGCTCTAGAAAATTTTGAGCTGGCAATTATTTTTCTTTCAACTTTGAATATGTCATTGCATCTCTCCTGACCTAGACTTTTAGCTGAGAAACCTGCTCATTGCATCTCTCCTGACCTAGACTTTTAGCTGAGAAATCTGCTTAGAGCCTGATGGGAATTTCTGTATAGGTTATTATCTTTTTCCCTTGGCTGCTGTTAGGATTATCTCTTTATTTTTGATTTTTGACAGGGTCATTATAAAGTGTCTTAGATATGGTTTTATTTGCACTGAGTTAATAGGGTTATATTAGCTTTGTATACTTGGATATGTAATTCTCTACCCAGACTCGGAAAGTTCTCAGCTGTTATTTCTGTTTTAAATTGAGGGGTTGTTATCTCTGCAACCCCGTGGACTGCAGCACCCCAGGCTCCCCTGTCCTTCACCATCTCCTGGAGTTTGCTCAAACTCATGGCCTTTGAGTCAGTGATGCCATCCAGCCATCTGATTCTCTGTCGGCCCCTTTTCATCTTGCCCTCAATCTTTCCCAGCATCAGTGTCTTTTCCAGTGAGTCAGCTCTTTGCCAAAGTATTGGAGCTTCAGCTTCAGTCCTTCCAATGAATATTCAGGGTTATTTCCTTTAGGATTAACTGGTTTGATCTCCTCGCTGTTCAAGGGACTCTCAAGAGTCTTCTCCAGCACCACAGTTCGCACCACAGTTCAGAAGCCTCAATTCCTTGGTGCTCAGCCTTCTTTATAGCCCCATTCTCATATCCATATATGACTACTGAAAAAACCATAGCTTTGACTATATGGACCTTTGTTGGCAAAGTGGTATCTCTTCTTTTTAATACACTGTCTGGGATTGTCATAGCTTTCCTTCCAAGAAGCAAATGTCTTTTAATTTTGTGGCTGCAGTCACCATCTGCAGTGACTCTAGAGCCGAAGAAAATAAAATGTCACCATTTTTACTTTCTTCCATCTGTTTGCCCTGAAGTGATGGGACTGGATGCCATGATTTTCATTTTTTGAATGTTGAGATTTAAGCCAGGTTTTTCACTTTTCTCTTTCACCTCTCATCAAGAAGCTCTTCAGTTCTCTTCACTTTCTGCCATTAGGGTGGTATCATCTGCATGTCTGAGGTTGTTGATATTTCTCCCAGCAATCTCGATTCCAACTAATGCTTCATCCAGTCCAGCATTTCGCATGATGTATTCTGCATATAAGTTAAATAAGCAGGGTGACAGTATGCAGCCTTAATGTACTCCTTTCCCAATTTTGAGCTAGTCCATTTTTCCATGTCTGCTTTTAACTGTTGCTTTTTGGCCTGCATACAGGTTTCTCAGGAGACAGGTCAGGTGGTCTAGTATTCCCATCTCTTTAAGAATTTCCCACAGTTTATTGTGATCCATGTAGTCATAGTCAGTGAAGAAGAAATAGATTTTTTTTTAAAAATTCCCTTGCTTTTTCTATGATCCAGCGGAATCCAGCTTGTACATCTGAAAGTTCTCAGTTCACATACAGTTGAAGCCTAACTTGAAGGAATTTGAGCATTACCTTGCTGGTATGTGAAATGAGTACAGTTGTACAGTCATTTGAACATTCTTTGGCTTGCCTTTCTTTGGAATGAAAACTGAGCTTTTCCAATCCTGTGGGCAATGCTGAGTTTTCCAAATTTGCTGGCATAATTAGTGCAACACTTTAACAGCATCATCCTTTAGGATTTGAAATAGCTCCGCATGAATTCCATCACCTCCACTCACTTTGTTCACAGTAATACTTCCTAAGGCCCACTTGACTTCACACTCCCAGATGTTTGGCTCTAGGTAAGGGACCACACCTAGAGTGATCATGGTCATCTGGTTCATTA
>SJYX01023717.1:81537-124918 GCA_006410675.1 Oreotragus oreotragus
TCACAGTCCAACTTTCACATCCATACATGACCACAGGAAAAACCATAGCCTTGACTAGACGGACCTTAGTCAGCAAACTAATGTCTCTGCTTTTGAATATAGTATCTAGGTTGGTCATAACTTTCCTTTCAAGGAGTAAGCGTCTTTTAATTTCATGGCTGCAGTCACCATCTGCAGTGATTTTGGAGTCTCAAAAAATAAAAGTCTGACGCTGTTTCCACTGTTTCCCCATCTATTTGCCATGAGTGATGGGACCGGATGCCATGATCTTCGTTTTCTGAATGTTGAGCTTCAAGCCAACTTTTTCGCTCTCCCGCTTCACTTTCATCGAGGCTCTTTAGTTTTCTTGCCACCTTTTCTTAATTGCTTCTGTTAGGTCCTTGCTGTTTCTATCCTTGATTGTGCCCGTCTTTGCATGAAACGTTCCCTTGGTGTCTCCAGTTTTCTTGAAGAGATCTCTAGTCTTTTCTCATCCTGTTTTTTCCTCTATTTCTTTCCATTGTTCACTCAGAAGACTTTTTTATTTCTCCTTGCTTTTCTTTGGAATTCTACATTTACTTGGGTTTATCTTTCCCTTTCTCCTTTGTCTTTTGTTTCTCTTTTCTCAGCTATTAGTAAGTCCTCCTCAGACAACCACTTTGCCTTCTTGAGGTGAATGTATCATTAGTTTCAAGTGCACAACATAATGATTTGATCTTTGTATATATTGCAAAATGATCACAGGTTAACATCCATCACCATATGTAATTACAAATTTTTTCTTGTGACAACGTTTAAGATATACTATTAGCAACTTTCAGTTATGCAGTACAGTATTAACAACTGTAGTCACTGTACTATATATGACATCCCTATGACTTATAACATGAAGTTTATACATTTTGACCTCCTTCACCCATTTCACCCATCCCTCCTTCCCCATGTACCTTTGGCAACCACTAATCTGTTCCTTGTATCTGTGAATTTGGGAGTTTTTGTTGTTTTAGATTCCACATATAAGTGATATCACACGGTCTTTGTTTTTTTCTGACTTATGTCATTTAGCATACTGTTCTGAAGTTCTGTTTTTGCAAATGGTGAGGTTGCATGTCATTTTTTATGGCTGAAGAATATTCCATTGTGTCTGTGTGTGTATAAAAGACACAGTTTTTATCTGTTCACCCATCATAGACACTTAGGTTGCTTCCATATGTTGCCTATTATGAATGATGATGCAATAAATTTGGATGTGTGTCTTCTTCAGTTAGTGTTTTTGATTTCTTCCTATAAATATGGAGAAGCAGATATGCTGGATCATATGTCGACTCTATTTTTAATTTTAAAGGACCCTCCATACTGTTTTCCATAGTGGGTGCACCTACTCAGTCTAACAGCATACCAAGTATTCCCTTTTCTCCACATCTTCACCAACACTTGTAATATCTTGTCTTTCTGATAATAGCCATTCTGACAGGTGTGAAGTGCTATCTCATTGTGGTTTTGATTTCCATTTCCATGATTATTAGAGATGATGATCTTATTTTTTTCATGTACTTGTTGGCCTCTGTATTTCTTTTTTTTTTGGAAAAATGTCTGACACTCTCCCCATTTTAAAATGGTTGTTTTGCTATTGGGTTGTATTTCTTCAAGTTTTACCTATTAATCTCTTATCAGATATAGAATGTAAATGTTTTCTCCAATTTTGTTTTCAGTTTTCTGGCAGTTTCCTTTGCTGTGCAGACACTTTTTGGTTTTAGTCCTACTTGATAGTCTTGTTGCTTTCTAAGGTCAGATCCAAAAAAGTCTTAGTTGAGACTGATTTCAACGAGCTTATCACCTGTTTTCTTACAGGAATTTTACGGCTTTACGTGTTATATTCAAACTTTACTTGATTTATAGTAAATTCTGTAATTTCCAGCTTCATTCTTTTGTACGTGGTGGTGGTTTTCCCAATACCATTTTTGAAGAGACTGTCATTTCCCAATCGTGTATTCTTGGCTCCTTTAAGTTAACTGGCTGGTAAAGTTTGTATCTAGGCACCTTCCAGGTGGGCATTTTGTCTGCTCCCTCTGATTTGGGCCTGGGTCTGTGTGCAGGTTCACTCCTGAGTCAGTTAATTCCTTTGCTTTTGCTACAGTCCTGTGAATGTCAGCTTGTGAATCCTGTTGGTTATTAGAATTAGCTCATGAAGGGTCCTTCCCTCAGGCAGCAGCCATAAAAGCTGGGGCATCAGACATGTGTATGATCTCGTCTCAGGGATATACTGGTGACTTGAAGCAAGCTAGAGGTGTCTGTTGGTTTTCCTAGTCTCTGAAGAGGATCACAGTCAGCCTCTACAGGAGTGCTAAATTAGAAGCCTGAACCCTAAGCATCAGCTTTTTTTCTCTCCTCTATTTATATTAAAAAAATATTTTTGAGTATAACTGCTTTACAGAGTGTTGTGACAGTTTCTGCTGTACAGCAACGTGGATTAGCTGTATGCATACGTACATCCCATCCCTCCTGAGCCTCTGTCCCACCTTCTAGGTCATCACAGAGCACCGAGCTGAGCTCTGTTATGTAGCAGCTTCCCACTAGCTACTTCACACGTGGTACTGTATATATCTCAGTGCTCCCTCCGTTTGCTCCACCCATCTTCTTCCCCTGCTGTGTGCACAAGTGCTCTGTACCTCTGCATCTCTACCAGGCATCAGCTTTAAAATAGAAGCTTTTGTCTGTTTCCTGAGTGCATGAAGTCTTAAGTGTCTTAAAAGTTCGCAGTTGGTGGTGGGACAAGTCAGATGCTTGAATGGAAAGATGGGTTCTTTGCAAGTTACTTATTGAACACCCTGGCTAAAGTAGATTTCTCAGATGGATCCAGCAAATCTCCAGGATATTGTTAATTGGCTATGTTTGTTTAGATCCCCAAGGACACACCCCCTCTCCATGTCATAATTTCTATGTACTTAGCAATTACAAGACTATAACTATGCCCCAAAAGATTCCTCAGCATCAGCCATTTATTGGTTTCGTTTTAATACACCTTGTAAAGATTTATTATTTTGTACTCTATCTCTAGAAAAATTCACTATTTGTGTGGATAATTATTTCTAGTTAAAGGCAAAAAAGATGAAGCAATATTCTTGGGGGATGCCACCAACTGAATATCAATACTCCAAAATTTACAGCTTATAACACAACTTTTATTAGAAAAGTTATACATAACATAGCATCAACTATTTTCAAGAACAATATTAAACCCGATAAGCAACAAAAACCAGACTAACAAAATGTGTAACAAGAAACTAATGACCTTTCTATAATCAAACATTCAATTATCTACAATGTCTTTATACAAAGGGAGAAAAATCCATGGTTTACAGGCACATGATACTGAAATAAAGCGGCAATAGCAATTTTGTACAATTACCATTCTCAAGAAACTGAATCATCAAAACAGGAATTACAAGGTCACAAATTTAAAACATCTCACATAATTTAAAATTATTGGGTATACACTGAAGTCTGAATGATTTTTTTTTTCCATACAAGTGCCAACACTTCTTAAGCTAGAACTTTTAGTGTGTAATTTTGCCCTAAAAAGTTAAGACATGTTTTGATAATCATAACAGTCACATAATTTCTGGTGCTACCTGGTCTGTTACTATTTAAAGCCTTTATTTGGATGTTTTTCTTCACTTAATTTATAGGAAACTATTGGATTTCTGTTGCAAAGCTATTACAGTTCCAAACAAAGGAGTGTGCAAGCTTTGGAAAAAAAGATCAGTACTAAAACTTACAATAAATATCAAAGAAGCCATTAGTTTTTACAGCACTGTCTGCTTAAAGGTTAAGTCCACCAGTTGTACAATTTCCCATCAGTCTGTCCTTTCAGTTAGCATAGCAATTTCTATTTTCATGATCTGAATACTCAAATATGTCCAAACATCTTTTTAAAACCTTGATATATAGCTCCTGGAAAATTATACATGCTTTTTATATTCATTCTACTCTAAAAAGTCTATTTCTGCTCATTTTAGAGTCTCACTAAAACAACAGATTTCAGCATAGTAAGTCATTAAAAAGTTTCAAATGGAATGATTTACAAAATAGGGCACTTTAAACCAAATCCTGTCTTTTTATAGTTACAGTACAATTTCACATACCAACCCCCACCCCCGATGGTGAATTGTGAAATTATACTTTTTTTATTTTAAAACTTATCCCAAGAAGACAGTCTGTTTGGGGCACCATCCCCGAAGGACAATGCTCTAAGACTGCTGGGTGTTGCTGATGGGAAAAGACAATTTCTGTCAAAGATTCACACTACTGTTCTTAACTGTCAGATGTTATAACGCAGTAATGGAGAACTAAGATAAAAACTCCAACCTTCCGTTGCTACTCAATTATATGCGCCAATATTGCACACATCTGTTGCGGACTGATCTTGGGGTGCTTGCTTTCTCCACCAGAATACAAACACCATACAAGCAGTTCTGCTTAAAGAGGAAATGGGTAAAATACTGGAAAAAATGAAAAAAAGGCAGAGACTTTGTACAGACAAAAATCTAAATTTTCTGGAAGGGTTTTGTGTGCCCTACACATGGGGGCAATTTGTACACACTAGTGAAATGAACACTAGCTCTAATGCTTCTAGCTGCTCAAATAATATGGAACCTTGGTCCCGGTGTTGCAATGATGTCACTGTATGGTTCTTCCTGTGTCAGCTCAATAGCTTGCTGCTTTTTAAGAACCAAGAAGCTGTAGAACTTTGCTGCAGCTTGCTTTCTGTTCGTGTTTCGGCACAACTCAAGCAAACTGATAGATTCAGCTCCAGTTTTAGCGAGAGCTCGCTGAAATAAAACAAAAGAGGAGGGATTAAATGAAAGTAATCAATCAGCAGACCAAATCGGTAATTTTAGAAGCATACTATTTTTGTATATTATGTGAATGTTTCTCATGTTAAAAAAAAGCAAAAGGACAATGTTAACACAGACTCATTTCTTTGTAGATTTAATTGAACTGATAAAATAGTAAAATATAGCACTTACAGTTTCACAAGCTTTCAACTATCCTTTGAATCTGTTTTAGGAGACCCTGAGCATCTTGCCTGGTATTTCAGACACTCAAGCAATCTCCTCTGTACCTGATACATGAAGGCCCAAGGATAAGTGACACTCTAGCCTGTACAATGATTTGACAAATGTAATGATTCAACATATTAAATCTGCTCAACCAAAAATAAGATGTATACACACACCAAGGAGCTCTGCTTTGCTGAGTAACAATGGGAAAGTGTTCACCTGGATGCTTTCCAGGCTTGATTTTAGCCTAACAGCTTATGTATTAAAGTAATTTAAGGTATGTGGTTTTGGAAGAAGTTTCACAAAAGGCAGACTTGCTGGTTATGTAGCATGTAACTTTTCCTTTTAAGGAAACAATCCCAAAGCCTTTGATGAAATTTTTTCTCTAAGCCTTCACTGGCATACCTGAAGACCATGAAGCATCTGCTGGGTCCTTTTGTTCCATCTTCTTTCCTCTTGATCCTGATCACCCCCTGAAGCATCTTCATCCTAAGGGAAAATGACCCCACACAAAACTGACAAAGCTGCTACAAAAAGAAGCATTTCTGTTACCCCCTGAAAACTCTAAATTGTTTATTTTGGTTAGTGGAAAAAACACTTTTAGCATTTTTTGTTCAGTCCTGTGCATTTAGCTGATTATTGTTATTCTGTACTGATCTAGAAGCATGGGACCTACACAGTGTGGTCCATGGACTAAGGCTGGCAAGCAATGGGTTACTGGCCGCTGCTAAGAAACTTATATGAGGTGTTTTAAAAGAAATGGGCTATAATTTATAATATATATTTAACTGTAATAGCCTGGTTCCCAGTCACCTGCCACCTACAAGGCTGAGGTTGGCACTGGGCCTCTTGCCGAGATACTCCCAAACTATGCTGGAACTATACATAATATCCAAAGGACCAGGAGTTAACAATCTCAAAAATATCAGAAAGTATAATTTTAAATACTAATTGAACACAGTCTGATATACTCTAGAACACAGGTTGAAAGAACTCTGGGGTTAAATTCTCACTTTAAAACAATGTAAGGCTCATAATCAAGCCCCAAATGGCTATGAAATCTATGCTGGCATAAATTACAAATATGAACAGATGGTAATGAGAATCAGTCTTGGAATAAACTTTAAACATAACNAATATCCAAAGGACCAGGAGTTAACAATCTCAAAAATATCAGAAAGTATAATTTTAAATACTAATTGAACACAGTCTGATATACTCTAGAACACAGGTTGAAAGAACTCTGGGGTTAAATTCTCACTTTAAAACAATGTAAGGCTCATAATCAAGCCCCAAATGGCTATGAAATCTATGCTGGCATAAATTACAAATATGAACAGATGGTAATGAGAATCAGTCTTGGAATAAACTTTAAACATAACGGTTTAAATGAAATATTTGATAGGACATCAAATAGAAAAATATCTAAGTCTTCTATAACAATCTTAAAGACCCAACAAAGGTGGGGCGGTGGGGGGGTTAGGAAAACAGAAGAATTTGGCTAAGTTTTGCTTTTATCCAAACATTTTTCATCACTCTGATAATTAACTCAGCTCCAATAAGAAAAATAACATCAAGCTAGTGGAAGATTCTCACTAAATCTGGACGGGAATGTACCCATCAGATCTTTTTACATGTCCTTACCTCCTCCTCCTCCTCCTCTTCTTTCTCCTTCTCCTTCTCCTTCTCTTTTTCTGGTAAAAGTTCTAACTCCGGAATTAGCTGACAGATATTTGGAGGTTCTTCTGGGGGCAGCTCTACAGGAGGCATTTCCATCTGCTCTGCCTGCTGAGGCTTAAAGCAACAAAAGCAAAGAGATGTAAGGAGGCACATTTTAAAGGCAGCTTCTTAAAGTATGTAGTTGCTGCAGTTTTCAAAATGAAAAGAAATATTGGGGTTACACCTCCACACTTCTTCATAATCAAAAACTGATTACAAGTCTCAACATTAGTTTACAAAAGAAAATCCATTCACTGTCTTATTATCCTAGAGCAAAGGTGCTTTGTTTTTATACTTACTATTTGCAAACACTTAACAAAAAACCCTCAAAACTTTCTGTATTAACATTTTAGGAATAAATAGAATCCACTGACTCCAGAGCAATGCAAAAAGACTCTAACATTAATTAGCCTGGCACAGGCAACCATTACTGTGTAAAACTGCTTTAAGGTTATTGCAACTCAGCTTGAGTGCTAAATAGGCCTTTGGGCTCTTCCTGAAGCAAGTAATACAAATGAGACTATTTTTCTGGATCCATTTCTTGTATTTTCTTCTCTGACTTAATACAAACAAATGAGAACATTAAAATACTGACAAGGGAACAATTATCCAGAGAGTGGTGCTAAAGCATCCCACCTATTACCTGTTCCCCTTCCTGAACTCACAAAGAAAAATGTGCCCAGCCTTTCACAATTCCTTAACACCAGGGGGGATTAGAGAACTAGTTCTTAAAATCTGCAAGGAATACTCTTTTGCCAGTGTCTGGATAGAGGCTGAACCAAGAGCCTAAGGTACCCGAAAGTCTCCCTTTGTTCAAATTAATGTATTCTATAGACTTAAGCTTGGGAAGCTTCAAACCAGACCACCTCTCTTTTCACTTACAATAGGACACTGAAGTGACCTTAATGGTAGCCAGTTTAAATGACGAAGCAAGATGCTACTTTACTTTTGGGACAACGAGACAGCCTGAAACTACTTTGTACTATAGGTNCTTAAAATCTGCAAGGAATACTCTTTTGCCAGTGTCTGGATAGAGGCTGAACCAAGAGCCTAAGGTACCCGAAAGTCTCCCTTTGTTCAAATTAATGTATTCTATAGACTTAAGCTTGGGAAGCTTCAAACCAGACCACCTCTCTTTTCACTTACAATAGGACACTGAAGTGACCTTAATGGTAGCCAGTTTAAATGACGAAGCAAGATGCTACTTTACTTTTGGGACAACGAGACAGCCTGAAACTACTTTGTACTATAGGTAGGCAGGAATGTTTGCTAAACAATAAACCAGAATCTGGAAGAGAACAGAGGCCTAGGGATAAATCTACACTATATGGTCAACTAATTTAGCACAATGGAGCCAAGAGTATACAAGGAGAGGGCAATCTCTTCAATAAATGGTGTTAGGTAAACTAGACAGCCACATGTATAAGAATGAAATGGATTAAAGACTTGAATCTAAGATTTGAAACCATAAAACTCCTAGAAGAAAACACTGGTAAGAAACTTATTGGTTTTGACAGACCCTTTTGGATTTGACACCAAAAGCAAAGGCAATAAAAGCAAAAANTTCGTGTCCTTGTATATCCTCCGCTTTAGGATGGGCTGGACTTACTTTCTGCTAATGAACTGAATATGGCCAAAGTGATGGGCTGTCACCTCTGAGTGTGCGTCCTCAGTCACTTCAGTCATGTCTGACTCTTTGTGACCCTGTGGACCATGCCTGCCAGGCTCCTCTTGCCACGGGGTTTTCCAGGAACGAATACTACAGTGAGTTGCCATGCCCTCCTCCAGGGGATCTTCCCAACCCAGGGATCGAACCGGTGTCTCCTATATCTCCTGCATTGCAGGCAGATTTTTTTACCACTGCACCACTGGGAAGACCGTCACTTCTGAGATTAGGTTATAAAAAAAACTATTACTTCTGTCTTGGGTGCTCTTTCTTGGGTTGCTGGTCTCATGGGAAGGCAGATACTATACCATGAATCAGTCCTGTGGCGAGATCCATATGGCGAGGGGTCAGTGCCCACCAACTACCACATGCATGTGCTTGGAAGGAGATCCTCAGTGAACCTTCAAATGGAATTACAGTATCTGATGACTAGTTGGAATTTCATGAGAGATCTTGTGCCAGGAGCATCCAGATAAACTAAACCCAGATTCCTGATCCACGTAAGCCGTGAGATAATAACTGTTTATTGTTTTAAGTTGGTAAGTTTTGGGGTCATTGGTTATGCAGCAATAGATACCTGGGGCTTCCTTGGTGGCTCAGATGGAAAAGAATCTGCCTGCAATGCAGAAGCTGCTGCTGCTGCTAAGTCACTTCAGTCGTGTCCGACTCTGTGTGACCCCATAAATGGCAGCCCACCAGGCTCCTCCATCCATGGGATTTTCCAGGCAAGAGTACTGGAGTGGGGTGCCATTGCCTTCTCCAGCAATGTAGAAGACCTGGGTTCAATCCCTGGGTAGGGAAGATCCCTTGGAGAAGAGAATGGCTACTCGCTGCAGTATTCTTGCTTGAAGAATTCCATGGACAGAGGAGCCTGGTGGGCTACAGTCCATGGGGTCACAAAGAGTCACACAACTGAGTGACTAACACTTTCACTCCAATAGATAACCAATACATGCTCTAATAAGTTATTACTGTTATTATTATTACTACCATGGTCCTTACTCTTCCTGTTTCTATTCCAGATTTATCGGAGCCCAGATTATGATACAGGAATAATCTCTGTGTAGCTGAGCAGGGAGTCAGGCACTCTGCCCAGCACTTACTTTCATTTTCTCATTTGATCCTCACAACAACTCTGAGAGGGAACAGTACTTGTCCCTCCTTTCCTGACCAGGAAAGTAAACCTCAGAGAGGAAAAGGGCTTGAGACAGAGTCGTATGGAAGGGCTGGGGTTTGCATCAGGCACTCTGAGCCCAGTGTCCCAGGTCTTACCAGCGTGATACCTCGGAGACCTGTCTCTGCCCACCCCCAATCCTCAGCCACGGTCATGGCTCCACCCTTCTCCTTGGTTCCATTCCTGCCTCTTCTTTCCTGTACCCCCCACTTCTGACCCTGTGTCACATCCAGCCTGTGCCCAGTTCAGCCATGCCCCAACTGACTTCCTATCAAAGATGTTAGCCCCACTGCCTAGGTTGAGATGTTATATATGTCTCACCTTGTCTCACTGATCCCCTCCCTTCCTGATTTCCTCTCTATCCCAGCAACTATTATTCTCCTTTAGTCACACGGAAATAGAAAGATTTTCTTTCTAAAAAACCCCAAATACAGTGAATGTGAATTTATATTTGAAGAGTAAATAAAACAGTGTCTGACTGAATCACCCACTTGTAAAGAGAGGCGCCCAGGGACCAGAAATGAGCTTGTCCTTTGGCTTCAAACCCGCATTAGAATTTTAGCACTGCTCCTCCTTGACTGTGATATCCTGGCCATGTGACTTCACTTCTCTGTACCACTGGTTTCTCAAAACGGGGATGATAATTGTTTTGTCAGAAGATTGAAAAAGAAAGGGAAGAAAGTGAAGTTGCTCAGTCATGTCTGACTCTTCGTGACCTCACGGACTGTAGCCTACCAGTCTCCTCCATCCACGGAATTTTCCAGGCAAGGGTACTGAAGTGGGTTGCCATTTCCTTCTCCAGGGGAATCTTCCCAACCCAGGGATCGAACCCAGGTCTCCCGCATTGCAGGCAGACACTTTACCGTCTGAGCCACCACGGAAGTCAGAGGATTAGCTGAGATAATATATGTAACAGCCCAGTGCCTGGCACAATGTAGTTACTCCATTTATTATTGTTGTTGTTGCTTAATTCTTATTTGCAGATTCTCCAATGTCTTCCNCTTCCCAACCCAGGGATCGAACCCAGGTCTCCCGCATTGCAGGCAGACACTTTACCGTCTGAGCCACCACGGAAGTCAGAGGATTAGCTGAGATAATATATGTAACAGCCCAGTGCCTGGCACAATGTAGTTACTCCATTTATTATTGTTGTTGTTGCTTAATTCTTATTTGCAGATTCTCCAATGTCTTCCCCCAAAGTTCAGGAGCTCTTCAGTGAAAAAGATGGTCTCCACCAGCAGTCTCCTCCTCTGGGTACTCTTGAAGATAAAAGATTCTCTGCTAAGACCTGGCATACTCTTTCTTTGGGATGGTACACAGGTCTAAGAGTATGGCCTATGCAGTGAGAAAAACTTGTTTTCCAACTCTAGTTGTTCTGCTTGTCCACCTGATGACCTTGGGCAAGTTAGGAGCATCACCAGGCCCATTGGTAGACTTGGTAAAATGGGGATAACATTAGCCCCAGCCTGATGGCACTCTGGTGAAAGTGGTTCAGTCACGTTATTGCTGTTCAGTTGTTAAGGCATGTCCGACTCTTTGTGGAAGTTGTTCATTTGTGTCTGACTTTGCAATCCCATGGACTGTAGCCTGCCAGGCTCCTCTTTTCATGGAATTCTTCAGGCAAGAATATTGGAGTGGGTAGCTGTTCCCTTCTCCAGGGAATCTTCCCAACCCAAGGATTGAACCTAGGTTTCCTGCATTGCAGGTGGATTCTTCACCATCTGAGACACCAGGGAAGCCCAAGAATACTGGAGTTCGTAGTCTATTCCCTTTCTAGGGGGTCTTCCTGACCCAGGAATCAAGCCAGGGTCTCCTGTATTACAGGCAGATTCTTTACCAACTGAGATACAGGGAAGACCCAGTGAAGGTTAGTAGAAATAATTAATGCATGTAAGGTGTTTAACGTGGTGCTTCTGGAACACAGTGATAACCCAGCAAATGAAAGCTCTTCTTCTTCTAGGCTTTGATGGAGAATGCTGAGGCAAGAGGTCAGCCCTCCTCCAGATTTCAAAGTCCGGGTATTTAGTCTTAAATGTTTTGGAAGCACCTGTCCGGATTTCTATCTCATGCTATACCGTGGACAGCTGTGGTCCATTTGAATCAGTGGAAAGCTCCCTTCCCCTTGTTCTTCCTACCCTGGGGGTTTTCTTTTCCACTTGTTGAACTCCTATTCATGGATCATCTGCCAGAGACACGGACCAAGAATTCTTACTCTTAACAGATTTTCTTCCCTTAATGGTCCTGTTCTGTGTTGTCATCCAGACACCCTCCCTCCCTTTCAGCCCTCAGCAGCTGGCAGGAAATGTTTATAGAAGAAGCTTTTCTTTCTCTTTTTAATAGCCTCCTAGGCTGCAACCTCCCAAATGAGAACCTTGTTAACCAGAAGGACTCTAGGCTACTGATTTATATTCCAGTCATATTGAGAGGAAAAAAAAAATTACAAAGGGAAAAAGAAAATGCCAGCGGGTCCATGGACTAGTTCCAACACCCTCTCTGATGAGGAGTGTATATTTCTATTTATGCCCTGGGTGCTAAGGGATTCCTTCCAGATTTTAGTTTTGACCTGTTATCCTTGGATCATGTAGATTCTTGTGGGTTTTCTGGAAACTAGAGTAAAAGTTCCATTCTTCTGCTGTTTAAACCTGAGAGTTGTTACTTTCAAATAACAAAGTCACTCGTTTCAACAGAAATGTCAATATCTTAGTAAAGATGGACCCAAGGCTCATGGAGGCTTCAGAGGATGGCTAAGGGCTCGCTTTCTACCATCCCCGTACAAAGAGGGGTGGACCAGCATCCCTCTAGGTAGGTAAAAGCCTAAAATGTACAAGTAAAAGCCTTTGTGGTCAGAATGCTAGTTTGATGATCCAAGGAAGGGCTTCTAGGAGGAGAAAGTACGTTTGGAACTGAGCTAGGAAAAGTTGGTGTCATAGGAAGTGCAGGCTGTCTCCCAATATTTATTCCCATCTATCTCTATAGTAATAGAATCCCTAGCTTTTAGCTGGGTTCTCACCCCCTGTCACACACAGAATAAAGACTACAGTTCTTTGGAAAATTGCTTGCACCAATGATCACAACTTCCCTCTTCTATAGGCAGATCCTTTTGCATGTAACTAAGTTTCATCGAATGACACACACATAAATGAAATGGTGTGTGTATGTTTGTGTGTGTGTGTGATTTTCGGAGAGTCAGGCTCTTCTTCCAGGTTCCTTCCTTCCTAATGACTAGAATGAGAATGTAATAGCTGGAGCTTCAGCAGCCATCCTGGACGATGAAGTAAAGTTGGGAATGGAAGAAACCCATGGCAGAACAATAAACTAGGAGGGTCTCATTTCTATGAAGCCATAGATTACCTTTGCAATCTTATTCTGACTACCTCTAAATGTATTAAACGAAAGAGTTAAATAAACTTTTATCTTGTTCAGGCCCCTGTTGTTTTGAGTTTTACATAGCTGAACCTAATAAAAAATAATACAGATGGTCAGAATTTAGCTGAGCAGAGATGGCAGAGAGGAACACTTATGTCAGAGGGAACATCATGGATAATGTCACAGAAGAGCTAAAAGAGTGGGTAAGGGGTGGCTAACGAATTCCATGGTACTGCCCAAGCGGAGCAATGGCTGATGGGACTAAGAATGGTCTGGGGCCAGCTTTTGAAAGGCCTTGAAGGGCAAGCTAATAGAATTTGGAGAGTGTAGTAAAACAGATGTCTGAATGTCATGCAAATCAGAGTAAGAAAGTCATATATTCTCTCTCTCTGTTTTTAATCCCTTGAGTAATTTCCTCTGGGAAGTTTATATTCTAGTGAGGGAGACAAGACAACAACCTCATAGAGCAACTACAGGTTGTGACTAATGGTCTGAAGTAAACAAACTGTATGACGTGGTAGAGATTAACTGTTGGGTAAAGGTGGCTACTTCAGAAAAGGAGTTTTTGAGCTCTTGAATTCTGTTCCAGGCATGATGCTGAAGTCTAAGGACACAGGGATGGATAACACATAGTTCCTGTCATTGAAGAGATCACAGTCTACAGTGGGGTGAAGTTAATCAGGAACAATCTCCTACAAGAGGTGAGAGAGAGCCAAAGGAAGTAATTTAGTTTCCCCATATGTATCAGGCAGATACAGCTGCAATAAAGCTGTGTAACATGTATCCCTCCAAATCTTTTTCAGGCAAGAATGGTTTTTCTTACCTCTCACTCACTGATTTGCTTGTACGATCTGGTTCAGCTGGGCTCTGTTAGATTAGCTGGGCTTGATTCCAGGCTATGGGTTGGTTCAGGTATGCTTTATATATCTCCTTGTTTTAGGGCCAGTGGCTAGTCAGGATAATCTTTGCTTGGTGGATGGCAGTTGTGCAGGAGATCAAGCTAAATCCTAGAGGCACAGTTGAAGCCTTTGCTTATGTCACATCCACTAATGCTACTAGTCAGAGCAAGTCACATGGCCAAGACTGCCATCAGTGCCTCAGGAAGAACACTCCACCCACAGCAGGAAGATTATAAAGACACAAGGATGTTTCATTCTATTAAAAAGGGAGTGAAGAGTTGGGGACGATAATTCAACCTATCATACTGCACAAAGAAGCAGTGTATGTCTTCATAAATGTCTGATAGTTTTACTATTTTTTCTAAGAAATCTTTTCTGTTTCTTGTTAAATTTCTTGCAAGTCACCATACTTCTTTTTGTTTAAAATTTTACTTAAAAAAAAAATCACAAGACTTCCCTGGTGGCTCAGTGGTAAAGAATCCACCTGCCAATGCAGGAGACATGGGTTTGATCCTTGATGTGGGAAGATCCCCTATGCNTTTTAGTGTGTAATTTTGCCCTAAAAAGTTAAGACATGTTTTGATAATCATAACAGTCACATAATTTCTGGTGCTACCTGGTCTGTTACTATTTAAAGCCTTTATTTGGATGTTTTTCTTCACTTAATTTATAGGAAACTATTGGATTTCTGTTGCAAAGCTATTACAGTTCCAAACAAAGGAGTGTGCAAGCTTTGGAAAAAAAGATCAGTACTAAAACTTACAATAAATATCAAAGAAGCCATTAGTTTTTACAGCACTGTCTGCTTAAAGGTTAAGTCCACCAGTTGTACAATTTCCCATCAGTCTGTCCTTTCAGTTAGCATAGCAATTTCTATTTTCATGATCTGAATACTCAAATATGTCCAAACATCTTTTTAAAACCTTGATATATAGCTCCTGGAAAATTATACATGCTTTTTATATTCATTCTACTCTAAAAAGTCTATTTCTGCTCATTTTAGAGTCTCACTAAAACAACAGATTTCAGCATAGTAAGTCATTAAAAAGTTTCAAATGGAATGATTTACAAAATAGGGCACTTTAAACCAAATCCTGTCTTTTTATAGTTACAGTACAATTTCACATACCAACCCCCACCCCCGATGGTGAATTGTGAAATTATACTTTTTTTATTTTAAAACTTATCCCAAGAAGACAGTCTGTTTGGGGCACCATCCCCGAAGGACAATGCTCTAAGACTGCTGGGTGTTGCTGATGGGAAAAGACAATTTCTGTCAAAGATTCACACTACTGTTCTTAACTGTCAGATGTTATAACGCAGTAATGGAGAACTAAGATAAAAACTCCAACCTTCCGTTGCTACTCAATTGTATGCGCCAATATTGCACACATCTGTTGCGGACTGATCTTGGGGTGCTTGCTTTCTCCACCAGAATACAAACACCATACAAGCAGTTCTGCTTAAAGAGGAAATGGGTAAAATACTGGAAAAAATGAAAAAAAGGCAGAGACTTTGTACAGACAAAAATCTAAATTTTCTGGAAGGGTTTTGTGTGCCCTACACATGGGGGCAATTTGTACACACTAGTGAAATGAACACTAGCTCTAATGCTTCTAGCTGCTCAAATAATATGGAACCTTGGTCCCGGTGTTGCAATGATGTCACTGTATGGTTCTTCCTGTGTCAGCTCAATAGCTTGCTGCTTTTTAAGAACCAAGAAGCTGTAGAACTTTGCTGCAGCTTGCTTTCTGTTCGTGTTTCGGCACAACTCAAGCAAACTGATAGATTCAGCTCCAGTTTTAGCGAGAGCTCGCTGAAATAAAACAAAAGAGGAGGGATTAAATGAAAGTAATCAATCAGCAGACCAAATCGGTAATTTTAGAAGCATACTATTTTTGTATATTATGTGAATGTTTCTCATGTTAAAAAAAAGCAAAAGGACAATGTTAACACAGACTCATTTCTTTGTAGATTTAATTGAACTGATAAAATAGTAAAATATAACACTTACAGTTTCACAAGCTTTCAACTATCCTTTGAATCTGTTTTAGGAGACCCTGAGCATCTTGCCTGGTATTTCAGACACTCAAGCAATCTCCTCTGTACCTGATACATGAAGGCCCAAGGATAAGTGACACTCTAGCCTGTACAATGATTTGACAAATGTAATGATTCAACATATTAAATCTGCTCAACCAAAAATAAGATGTATACACACACCAAGGAGCTCTGCTTTGCTGAGTAACAATGGGAAAGTGTTCACCTGGATGCTTTCCAGGCTTGATTTTAGCCTAACAGCTTATGTATTAAAGTAATTTAAGGTATGTGGTTTTGGAAGAAGTTTCACAAAAGGCAGACTTGCTGGTTATGTAGCATGTAACTTTTCCTTTTAAGGAAACAATCCCAAAGCCTTTGATGAAATTTTTTCTCTAAGCCTTCACTGGCATACCTGAAGACCATGAAGCATCTGCTGGGTCCTTTTGTTCCATCTTCTTTCCTCTTGATCCTGATCACCCCCTGAAGCATCTTCATCCTAAGGGAAAATGACCCCACACAAAACTGACAAAGCTGCTACAAAAAGAAGCATTTCTGTTACCCCCTGAAAACTCTAAATTGTTTATTTTGGTTAGTGGAAAAAACACTTTTAGCATTTTTTGTTCAGTCCTGTGCATTTAGCTGATTATTGTTATTCTGTACTGATCTAGAAGCATGGGACCTACACAGTGTGGTCCATGGACTAAGGCTGGCAAGCAATGGGTTACTGGCCGCTGCTAAGAAACTTATATGAGGTGTTTTAAAAGAAATGGGCTATAATTTATAATATATATTTAACTGTAATAGCCTGGTTCCCAGTCACCTGCCACCTACAAGGCTGAGGTTGGCACTGGGCCTCTTGCCGAGATACTCCCAAACTATGCTGGAACTATACATAATATCCAAAGGACCAGGAGTTAACAATCTCAAAAATATCAGAAAGTATAATTTTAAATACTAATTGAACACAGTCTGATATACTCTAGAACACAGGTTGAAAGAACTCTGGGGTTAAATTCTCACTTTAAAACAATGTAAGGCTCATAATCAAGCCCCAAATGGCTATGAAATCTATGCTGGCATAAATTACAAATATGAACAGATGGTAATGAGAATCAGTCTTGGAATAAACTTTAAACATAACGGTTTAAATGAAATATTTGATAGGACATCAAATAGAAAAATATCTAAGTCTTCTATAACAATCTTAAAGACCCAACAAAGGTGGGGCGGTGGGGGGGTTAGGAAAACAGAAGAATTTGGCTAAGTTTTGCTTTTATCCAAACATTTTTCATCACTCTGATAATTAACTCAGCTCCAATAAGAAAAATAACATCAAGCTAGTGGAAGATTCTCACTAAATCTGGACGGGAATGTACCCATCAGATCTTTTTACATGTCCTTACCTCCTCCTCCTCCTCCTCTTCTTTCTCCTTCTCCTTCTCCTTCTCTTTTTCTGGTAAAAGTTCTAACTCCGGAATTAGCTGACAGATATTTGGAGGTTCTTCTGGGGGCAGCTCTACAGGAGGCATTTCCATCTGCTCTGCCTGCTGAGGCTTAAAGCAACAAAAGCAAAGAGATGTAAGGAGGCACATTTTAAAGGCAGCTTCTTAAAGTATGTAGTTGCTGCAGTTTTCAAAATGAAAAGAAATATTGGGGTTACACCTCCACACTTCTTCATAATCAAAAACTGATTACAAGTCTCAACATTAGTTTACAAAAGAAAATCCATTCACTGTCTTATTATCCTAGAGCAAAGGTGCTTTGTTTTTATACTTACTATTTGCAAACACTTAACAAAAAACCCTCAAAACTTTCTGTATTAACATTTTAGGAATAAATAGAATCCACTGACTCCAGAGCAATGCAAAAAGACTCTAACATTAATTAGCCTGGCACAGGCAACCATTACTGTGTAAAACTGCTTTAAGGTTATTGCAACTCAGCTTGAGTGCTAAATAGGCCTTTGGGCTCTTCCTGAAGCAAGTAATACAAATGAGACTATTTTTCTGGATCCATTTCTTGTATTTTCTTCTCTGACTTAATACAAACAAATGAGAACATTAAAATACTGACAAGGGAACAATTATCCAGAGAGTGGTGCTAAAGCATCCCACCTATTACCTGTTCCCCTTCCTGAACTCACAAAGAAAAATGTGCCCAGCCTTTCACAATTCCTTAACACCAGGGGGGATTAGAGAACTAGTTCTTAAAATCTGCAAGGAATACTCTTTTGCCAGTGTCTGGATAGAGGCTGAACCAAGAGCCTAAGGTACCCGAAAGTCTCCCTTTGTTCAAATTAATGTATTCTATAGACTTAAGCTTGGGAAGCTTCAAACCAGACCACCTCTCTTTTCACTTACAATAGGACACTGAAGTGACCTTAATGGTAGCCAGTTTAAATGACGAAGCAAGATGCTACTTTACTTTTGGGACAACGAGACAGCCTGAAACTACTTTGTACTATAGGTAGGCAGGAATGTTTGCTAAACAATAAACCAGAATCTGGAAGAGAACAGAGGCCTAGGGATAAATCTACACTATATGGTCAACTAATTTAGCACAATGGAGCCAAGAGTATACAAGGAGAGGACAATCTCTTCAATAAATGGTGTTAGGTAAACTAGACAGCCACATGTATAAGAATGAAATGGATTAAAGACTTGAATCTAAGATTTGAAACCATAAAACTCCTAGAAGAAAACACTGGTAAGAAACTTATTGGTTTTGACAGACCCTTTTGGATTTGACACCAAAAGCAAAGGCAATAAAAGCAAAAAAACCCAAGTTGGACTTCATCAAAGTAAAACACACTACAAAGGATACCATCAGTAAAATGAAAAGGCAACCTACAGAATGGGGAAATATCTGCAAATCATTTATCTGATAAGAGACTAATATTCAAGATACATAAACAACTCAACTTAGCTCAAGAGCAAAACAAATTGAAAATGGGCAATGGATCTGAACACACATTTTTCCAAAAACAATATACCTGATGACCAACAGGTACAAAAAAAGGTGCTCAACATATCTCTAATTAGTCAATGTAAATAAAAACCACCTGACACCTGTCTGAATGACTAACCTGTTAGAACACCAAAAAAGATGAGAAAGCAGCAAGTGTTGGCAAAGATGAGGAGAAAAGGGAACCCTCACACACTGCTGGTGCAATATTGGCTCAGCCATTATGGCAACAGTGTGGAAGTTCCTCAAAAAATTAAAACTAGAAATTTCACCTCCAGGTATTTATCCAAAGGAAATTAAATTACTATCTGGAAAAGATGTGCTCACAGCTAAGCTATGAAAACCACCTAAGGGTCCATCAACACATAAATGGATGAAGAGAATATGGTATACACACAGATCTATTATTCACCACAAGAAATTATGCCTTTTGTGACAACACGGATGGACCTGGAGAGCACTACGCCAAGTGAAATGAAAGATGAGTCCTCTGTGACAGCTGTATCACTTATATATGCAATCTTAAAAAGCTGACATTCATAGAAGCAGAGAGTAAAATGGTGGTCACGAAGGCTAGAAGGTGGAGGAAATGAGACGTAGTAGATGTTGGTCAGAGTATACACCTGCAGTTATAAGTAAGTTTGGGGGATCTAATACACAATATGATGATTACAATTAATAACACAATTGTCCCTCCGTATCTGCAAGGGATTGGTTTCAGGATCCCTTCTAAATAGAAAAATTAATGGATGCTCAAGTATCTTACATAAAACACTTATTCCAGACAGCCCTCGGTATATATCCATGGATAAAGAGGTTCAACCAACTATAACAACATACTTGAAAATTGCTCAGAGTAGATCTTGTGTGACAAGAAAAAAATCTAATTTTGTAAAGTGACTGACAGTAACTAAACTTATCATAGTAATCATTTCACAATATATACAGGTATCAAGTCATTATACTGTACACTCCAAACTAATACAATTTATATGTCAATTTTATCTCAGTAAAAAAGGAGGGAAAATGTTTTCCATCTTGCTAACAGTTATCAGCAGGAAGCTTGTTCTATTTTACTCAAAATGTATTTAACAGGTTCCTTACGTTGCTTTTCTTATTCTATCTAGAACTGTCTGATTCACCATGGGCTAATGTTTGAGAAATAAAATTAGAACCTAGTGTCAAGGATTCCATATTAGCCAAAGATGTTCAGGCCACTCTGAAGCAAGACTATCCAAGAAGAGTCATAAAAAACCAAAAACTTCTAAAGACAACTCCCACTCAGGGCACACTGTGTTTAGATCCCTGGCTGCCATTCTTTCTCTCTGGATCCATTCCTTGCTATTTTCTGCCCAAACCAAGATACTTCAAAAGGTCTCCTTAAATAACACTTGCTACTAATAGGGATCCTTAAAATACTGTCTGAAGATCCCAAACATTTTTGATGGAGAGATGTGCTTACAGGGATCACGGGTTCTGGGTCAATTTGTCCCGCTTTTCGTTTAACTCCCTGAGGTGGTGGTGGGGGCATGGCTGACTCATCCAAGTTTGTTCTGCTGGTCTCCATCGACTCCTGGAGGCGGCTGGGCTCTTCCAAAATAGGCTCATCTACAATTGGTCATATGAAGGGAAGACTTACGTCATACAGTCCTTAACAATATTTTAGAACCATTTAATATTAATATGCTACAACATAGGTACTTTCCCTAGTAAGGAAGACAGAATAAAATTTTACCTCCACAAAAGGTACTCAATTTATAACAATACATTTAAAAGTAGGAGGGAGCTTTAAAAGGTCAGATGCCACTTCCAGTCCAAGGCAGGACAATCCTTTAGCAGACTAGCACTCAGCCAAGTCCTAAACCTCTATGCAATCACAGAATATAAAGCATGTATTTCCCTGTTCAAAATTTGAGTACACTTCTTCGTTCCTGATTTCTTTTACTTTGGCAATATATAGGTAAAATTTAAGCCAAATGTTCACTTAAACTTTATGAGGGAACTATTCTAATAAAACAGACCGATAACATCACGCTGCTGATGTTGCTGCTGTTGGTCCTCTCTGGGAACCTCTGGATTTTCAAATTCTTTGAGGAATTCATCCAAATTATCAGCCTCTCCTCCTTTCCTCCTTTTTCGAAGATCTTCTGGTACTAGTGGTGTAAGACAGCGTGTAAAGAGCTATAAAAAATAAAAAAATCAATTATATAATCTCTACTACAAATCACAAGAAATGAAAACCTACCACTAACATTACAATGTTTTAATAGATGGTGTATATATACATAAAATTGAGCACGATTTCTACTTAATGTTATACCATATTCACACTCCATTCTATAATTTGAAGTCCTGTAAAATTTTCATTGCAGCAATTTTAGAAAATTTGAGGATGAAATTTTTTTTATCCATTGTCTAACTCGGAGGTTTAGTTTTAAATTTATTGACCTGCAGTTTATTTTCACATTTGTACACTTAAAACTCAATCTAACTAAAATCATACCCTATAGCTTTACATGGTATCCTTTTCACTTAATGATATGGTAATTTTATTAACTGTTATTTCTAGTATTTTTAATGACTGAATATTCCACTGAGTGGAAATATATATGGGTGTGCATATATAGGCCACGTTTGAAAGATTTTTTTAATATTTTAAAGTTTTTTGGAAAAATTTAACTGTAGATAATAATTATTTAACATCTTCATGGAGTAGTTTTTTTCCCCATATTTTAAATTATCTCCTCAGGAAAAACTACTGACAATGAAACCACTAAATCAAAACAAAAAACAAACAAAAAGAACCTTAGGAACCTTCCAAATGACTGTGCGTCCGAAAAAACAGCAGTTTTAACAAAGTTTGCTGCTTTAGAGACTTTCGATGATTTAAAAAAAAAAAAATCGGTTCTAAGAATATTTCAACTCTAGAAAAGGGCTTGAAAATGAAAAGAAATTTTCATAAAGCCAGAAATCTGTATTGTGGGTAAAGTAGAAGCAAGCCATGTTTTAGCCAGAAAGCACCATCTACAGAATATAGACTTGAACCACGGTACACACTAAGGCAACAGAACTAGTAATTTATCACAGGAAGTTGAGGAGAGAGAACTATTACTAAAAACACCAGTGGCCTTTTAGAATAGTGAAAATTCATTCACATCTTTTAGAAATGTAGGTGTCACTTATCATAATCTTTCAGATCAGGTTTATGTTCAGTATACCATGCTTTAAGGGAGAAAACAGAAGATGGCCATATGGCTGGCTGAACAATACCTGATCAAAAATGATAAAGGAAAGGTTTTAAAGTTTATTTTAAAAAATGATTAAAATCTGTATGAAATTTAAAATCCTGCAAACACTATTACCTTCAGTAGTCTGTTATTCCATAAAGGCTGAGCAGGTAAAGAGAAGAGCTTTTCCACTCCTCCTGTCTCTTTCCACATCATCAATTTCTTGGTGGGTGGTGCCAGATCCAAAGTAGTAACAATATCAGAATAATCACTAAGCTGGGCTCTAATTGTCTTGCTATCCAACTCTTTGACACTGTCAACAATGAGCTTCCTCTTCCTCTTGGCTTTTGTTTCTTTGACTGGCATGATAAAAGAAAATAAGGTCATCTTTCTGAGAGGCCAGCAAGAACTGTACAACTTTGGTCTCACTGTATTTCTGCCTTTCTACATGCCTAGAAGAAATGTTAAACTTTCATGAGTACACAATCTATTTTAACTGATGTTTCTCAAGCACCATATAGAAGCTGACATATGATAAATATTCAATAAAAGTTTGCGGAATGAGTATGTATACACTTTCAGCACAAAATCGGTAAAAAAAAATTCTAAGAACCAATTCATTTTTGCCCATGTAGTTTTATACTGTAAACACGAAACATATCGCACCTCATTCAGAGTTAGACCCAAGCGCTAGGTTTTGCCAATTAGGTAAGTGACCATTAAAAAAAATTAACTTTACTTTGCTAACCTCTTTATTTTCTCATCTGAAATATGGCCAACCATTTACAAGGGATTGTAAAATAATTAGTATAGTGTCTGGCATAGATTGAGGACTCCATAAATGGTTGCAATTACTATGACTTTTATTAGAAAAGTTACAATTCATATATGGCAGCTGCATAAGCACCTTGATGAAGTGAAACAAGCCCAAACCCAGTTAAATGAACCTGAAACTCCATCCTGTATACTTTTTGTGTTTTCATTTCTAATCCTTACTAAATGCTTACAAAGCAGGTAACATTATCTCAAGTTTCTTAAGATACAGAAACGCTCACGGTATTAAATAAATTCCTCAAGATTTCATTCTGTCATACGTTATATAACTCTATTGGTTTTAAAGATAAAATATGCACGTCGTTCAAAATTCAAGAAGCTGTTACACAGTGACAGCCTCTGTCCAGCCCCTGTCCTCCAGCTACTGAGTTCCCTTCCTTAAAATTAAAAGTTCAAGTTCTTGTAACAGCTGGCTAAACTCAGTTGTCTTAAACAATGCAGTATTTGTCCTTTTATAGATCTCTGTGATATCTGTCAATAATACAGTACATAATTTACTTAATTACCCAGGTTACCCTACTATTGAAGTTCCGTGAGGAAAGACTTGTTCATTTTTATATTTTCAGTTCCTAAATCGAGTTTGTTACACAGAAAGTACTCTTTTTAAACCAGAAGCCATGTGCCAATTTTGGTGATCAGATTCTAAGCAGAAAATCTCGAAAAGTTAATCTTGTTTTAACTTAAAAGTAATAACAATATCTTGAGTCACACTATAAATAACTTATTGCATCCCACTGTACCCAAAAACCATTTAGAAATTTTTAAGTTTCACATCCAAATTACATATTGCCTCTTCACCTCCAATTATACTTTGCTATGCTTCTTATTTAAGCACTATAACTGATTTAGTCAATCTTGTTATTTGCAGGAAGCCTGTTTCATCCTTTGGAAAGTTATTTCACAACAACTTGTAAAAACATTCTAAGATACTAAAATTGTCATTGATTAAATATTCTACGATAGATGTTGGACAAAGGAGAAAAGTTATTTAAAATGAGGAGATTACTGGAAAGTGTGTTTGCTCACCAGTGATATCAATAGGTTCCAAAGCAAAGGCTTCTTCCTCATTTGGAACAAGCGTTGTCTGATCAGTCATAGTTGGCATTGGTTCAACAGGATCCACTGAATCAGGACTATCAGGCCCACCCACTATAAAAGCAGAAAGTTGGTCACAAAAGGCTTGGAATTTACTATACATCCAACAAATGGCAGGGGAAAAAGCCCTGTGAGTAACTGAAAGAAACCCACTGGTACCAAAGAGAAAACAGTTTTCTAATTATAAGGTCTTTCCAGTTGACCTATTGGCCAAAACACAGGGAGGAGCACAGGGTTAAACACGTAAGAGACTCAACCATAAGCACTTTTAAAGATTCAGTTCATTAAAAGCGGAAATGTTTAGTTTTTGGTCTTCTATATGAAATATGTTTTTGGATGCCATACAATCACATGCAATCACTGAACATGATAAATGCTTACTTGACACGTTATCATCCTCGTCCATATCATCATGTGCAGGCTGCTCTGGCAACATCACCCCCGCCTCAGACAGGGCAGGGGGGTCGTCAAAGATACCGCCATCATTATTACTAATCAGCTTGTCATCTGAAATAGGGAATGTAACTTAGTTGCAGTTTAGAAAAGAAATGCTGAAAGATCAATAGCCAATCACTGGGAAAATAAAATTATGTTAAAATGGATTAAATTTTTAAAATTTAAATCTGTGTTCAATATGCATCTATTCTCTTCATGGTAGTATATGGAAGTATTAAATACTTCCACACATGGGAAACTTACAGACACAAATAGAGAAGCCTGAAGAATCAGTAAAACTTAAAATTCCAAGACAAGCACTTATAAACAAAATTAGGTATTGCTAACATTTTAAGGTTACAGGCTTACAGAAAACTTCAACTGAACCAACTGGTCACGATTCACAAATATATATCTATAGAGATGCTCAAGACAGAATTAGCAGGCACTCTGAAACACTGCAGCTAAATGAAGAATTCATCACCTTGTAGTGACTCACCTAATATACCACCATCATTTCCTTCTCCAAAATTGTCATCCTTATATTGGTCTTCATATTCTAAATGGTTAATTTTCTCATTAAGATTGCTGGTGCTCTGCTCAGGCTCCAACAGGAGATTAGAAGCACCAGTGCTTGCTAACATGTCATCATCCTCGAAAGCGCTGCCTTCTCTCATTATCTCACGATCATCCATTCCAAAGTCACCTAAACAAATTTTAGTCAGTCATTAATTGAAAAAAGTTAGTAATACTGCTGACACAAAAGAAAATGCCTTATGATTTAATTATAATGCCATATTTGCCTAATAAAGTCTTATGTATCTTTGAATATTGAAACATCTGGTTTAAACTTTAAATCTTCAGCATCTACATTGCATAAACCGATTCTACGCTGTGATCAGAAAATTCAAAAAAGATCCAAATTTAGGTTATCCCAAATATGTTTAGTGACATAACTTTAACATTACAGCTAGTGGCTAATGATTTCCTTCTCTATTACCAAAATCATTTTCTTGTAGAATACTGATGTTTCCAACTTCTTCTCTCATGGTTATCTCTTCCACTCTACTCTGGTTCAGGCTGAACTGCTGGGCCACATCGATGTCACTATAAAAGAATTCCAAAAACACTTTAGTCTCAATTCTCACTCTCAAATTCTATTCTATCAGGGGGGAGAAAAGCAAACACACAACCTATGGATTCTAAATATTTGACATTAAATACAATCCAAGAATCTAAATGATTTAGAAGTGAATTTCATTTGTACCTAAAATTTAAAAATGTTAATGACCAGTGAGCAAATATAGTATGCTGAAATCACTACATAAAGCAACATGGTATACAGAGAGGAAGAACTTAGAGATGCCTGGGTTAGAGAACCATGGGTTTTCATCAGGGCCCTGCAATTTATAGGCTATATGAACACTGACATTAACTGCTTTTTCTGGAACTCTGTTTAATATGAACCAACCTCAGATTGGGTGATAGTGCAGCATGTATTTAGTGGGGGAAAAAAACACCTGAACATAAGCAGATCCTTGCAGGTGAAACTGGTGTTAAGTGTCAACTGTACACATTATATGGGACAGGGGAGCCTGGTGGGCTGCCGTCTATGGGGTCACACAGAGTCGGACACAACTGAAGTGACTTAGCAGCAGCAATACACATTATATAAAACTGGTGATGTATTGATAATGAAAGAAACTGGATCATCAGTACCTGGAGTTCATAATACTAATCACTCTTACTTTTTAGCTGTGTTAAAAAGGAAAAATTCCACCATAAAAATAAAAACAAACAAACAAAAAAACAAAAACACCAAAGTATAAAGAGAAAAAGTAAAGCAGTCAAATAGTGCTGAGCACTAATTAACACAATAAATTCAAAGTAAGTAATAAATTTACATTTAAGCCACAGATTTTTTTAAAAAGCAAAAAAAAAAAATTGTTAAACAATAAATGGGGCTTGATGTAGAGGGTTTCTTGGTTAATTGTGCTACTTAATCACTTGGCTACAGTTGCGTTCCCTGTCACGGTCATGAGAGCTGGCTTCTGAAGACTTGAGAAGAGGCAGACAACCCAGCAAAGCACGCGGTTACAATGGCCAGCTCTGTACATCTTTCTGTTCTCAAATTTGTGTTGTGACAATGACCTTCACTCACTCTTTGTATAAAGTTATCTCACATGTTTATTAAAAAAAGAAAAGAAAAAAACTTGTGGCTGAGTATAGCTTGGTCAAGATGATAAAATGCTAGATAAAATGCTCTGGGAAAAAGTCATGAAGCTACAGTTCAAGTTTATATTGATATCATCATGGAAAGCAAACAGCTAGACAGCTGTTCAATTTACATAATGGCCTAAGCAAATCAAATTCTCCTTAGCAGTGTTAAAGCTGACATCGTTTACATGGTTTCTTACAGAAGAAACACTTCTGGGTTGTATGTTTCATATTTATATACTATCATAAATACAGCATATGCATTTTGGCTACATGTTAACTCACTGTCAAAACACCCCAAGAAAACTATGTATCTGTAAGCCAGTAATGTTTTTTTGGTACAAATCAATAATTAAAAAGAAAAAGAGAGACATACTCTAAGTCAGGCAGTGGCTGATCAAAATCATGAAATTCTTCAGGTAAAGTAATGGCATTGTATGCAGCTTCTCGATTTTCCTCAGGCAGGTCAACAACACCTGGAAAAGTAACAGTAAGCTTCAAGCCCTGGCTATACCAAAGATTATCAAGGGGTCAAGGAAGGTAAAATGCCAGTTTAGTTTCCTAAGGTTAGATACCAGGAGGGCTGCTTCAGTACCACTGAAGCACGAGTACTTTAGGTTTTCCTATGATCATAATTCACACTACTTGAATCACAAGAAAAAGGTCAAAGCACTAATTAGGAATTAAACTNAAGATCCAAATTTAGGTTATCCCAAATATGTTTAGTGACATAACTTTAACATTACAGCTAGTGGCTAATGATTTCCTTCTCTATTACCAAAATCATTTTCTTGTAGAATACTGATGTTTCCAACTTCTTCTCTCATGGTTATCTCTTCCACTCTACTCTGGTTCAGGCTGAACTGCTGGGCCACATCGATGTCACTATAAAAGAATTCCAAAAACACTTTAGTCTCAATTCTCACTCTCAAATTCTATTCTATCAGGGGGGAGAAAAGCAAACACACAACCTATGGATTCTAAATATTTGACATTAAATACAATCCAAGAATCTAAATGATTTAGAAGTGAATTTCATTTGTACCTAAATTTTAAAAATGTTAATGACCAGTGAGCAAATATAGTATGCTGAAATCACTACATAAAGCAACATGGTATACAGAGAGGAAGAACTTAGAGATGCCTGGGTTAGAGAACCATGGGTTTTCATCAGGGCCCTGCAATTTATAGGCTATATGAACACTGACATTAACTGCTTTTTCTGGAACTCTGTTTAATATGAACCAACCTCAGATTGGGTGATAGTGCAGCATGTATTTAGTGGGGGAAAAAAACACCTGAACATAAGCAGATCCTTGCAGGTGAAACTGGTGTTAAGTGTCAACTGTACACATTATATGGGACAGGGGAGCCTGGTGGGCTGCCGTCTATGGGGTCACACAGAGTCGGACACAACTGAAGTGACTTAGCAGCAGCAATACACATTATATAAAACTGGTGATGTATTGATAATGAAAGAAACTGGATCATCAGTACCTGGAGTTCATAATACTAATCACTCTTACTTTTTAGCTGTGTTAAAAAGGAAAAATTCCACCATAAAAATAAAAACAAACAAACAAACAAACAAAAACACCAAAGTATAAAGAGAAAAAGTAAAGCAGTCAAATAGTGCTGAGCACTAATTAACACAATAAATTCAAAGTAAGTAATAAATTTACATTTAAGCCACAGATTTTTTTAAAAAGCAAAAAAAAAAAATTGTTAAACAATAAATGGGGCTTGATGTAGAGGGTTTCTTGGTTAATTGTGCTACTTAATCACTTGGCTACAGTTGCGTTCCCTGTCACGGTCATGAGAGCTGGCTTCTGAAGACTTGAGAAGAGGCAGACAACCCAGCAAAGCACGCGGTTACAATGGCCAGCTCTGTACATCTTTCTGTTCTCAAATTTGTGTTGTGACAATGACCTTCACTCACTCTTTGTATAAAGTTATCTCACATGTTTATTAAAAAAAGAAAAGAAAAAAACTTGTGGCTGAGTATAGCTTGGTCAAGATGATAAAATGCTAGATAAAATGCTCTGGGAAAAAGTCATGAAGCTACAGTTCAAGTTTATATTGATATCATCATGGAAAGCAAACAGCTAGACAGCTGTTCAATTTACATAATGGCCTAAGCAAATCAAATTCTCCTTAGCAGTGTTAAAGCTGACATCGTTTACATGGTTTCTTACAGAAGAAACACTTCTGGGTTGTATGTTTCATATTTATATACTATCATAAATACAGCATATGCATTTTGGCTACATGTTAACTCACTGTCAAAACACCCCAAGAAAACTATGTATCTGTAAGCCAGTAATGTTTTTTTGGTACAAATCAATAATTAAAAAGAAAAAGAGAGACATACTCTAAGTCAGGCAGTGGCTGATCAAAATCATGAAATTCTTCAGGTAAAGTAATGGCATTGTATGCAGCTTCTCGATTTTCCTCAGGCAGGTCAACAACACCTGGAAAAGTAACAGTAAGCTTCAAGCCCTGGCTATACCAAAGATTATCAAGGGGTCAAGGAAGGTAAAATGCCAGTTTAGTTTCCTAAGGTTAGATACCAGGAGGGCTGCTTCAGTACCACTGAAGCACGAGTACTTTAGGTTTTCCTATGATCATAATTCACACTACTTGAATCACAAGAAAAAGGTCAAAGCACTAATTAGGAATTAAACTGAGAAATCTTTAATAAAAGGACATAGCAACAAATAAGTACTAGTAATAGCTTTCTATATAAGCATGAAATTTATGATGAAAAGGAATGACTGCAAAAGAGTATCCCAAATGTTAAGAGGAATTAGTTATTTTAGAAAAGTGGGATTAAATTATTTTTTATTTTCTTTACATTTTCCCCTATATTTTAAAGTGGTCTGTAATAAACATACATTGATTTAAGATAAAAAGAAACAAAATGTTATTTTAGCAAAATACGCTTAGTAGCCACAAAGTAGAAAACAAGTATCATGTCCTCTGCCTAAACATTTTACTTTTAATCAAATCTTAGAATCTCAAAGATGTCACTATTCTTGTTACAATAATTTGAAATAGAAGAATACAACATCAGTAGAAATTAACAGTATAAAGCAGCTCTCCTACACACTGAGATTATTTTAATCAGAATAAAATTTCATCAATACTTAAAAAAAAAATTATACAATTGTAATTATCTATGCAGATGGAAGTTTGGTTCCAAGGGTTCAGTTTTAGAAATCAACTATTACCTAAAACAAAACAACAAAGAAATACAGAGAACATTTAATAAAGTTTTAACAACTTCAGTTAAAAGTGAATTTGATTTTAAGACTACATTAAAATTTTAAGTTTTTCTGAGCTGTATTTTTAAAAACATAGAACAATGAGTTTTCAACACTTCAACCTCTGATGACTGCTGAAAAAGGAGTTAAAGGGTAGCTCCAAAGGAATAACAAAAAAGGTCTGCCGTAATTCCATCCACAGAACAAAACTGAAATGGGCTATCTCCCTTGAAACACTGCCTCTCCAAGCCCATTTTTGAAGGGCTCCTTGTACTGCAATTAAACTATGCCCATCTAGAAATACATGCTTGGCAGTTTCTCACCCTGAACACAATAAACTTCAAAGTTAAAACAAAAAAGTCAACAATACCTGGCCGAAAAGCCATCTTTATCTTAATGAATGCCTCATTACAATCTGCCAGGAGGTATTTGGCTTTCCTGTGATAGATTCGAACTACTCCCAGTAAGAGATGTCCTGACGTTCGGAGTGCCATCTTCACCTGCGAATTAACAATAATTTATATAGCAATGTTCTGGTTTTATAGAAAATTTCAAAGCCTGTAATTTATAGGCACTTTATATCTCTTCATACTTTTAACCATTTATTTGAAGTTACCTCATAATCACGACTAAGCGACTTCACTTTCACTTTTCACTTTCATGCACTGGGGGAAATGGCAACCCACTCCAGTGTTCTTGCCTGGAGAATCCCAGGGACGGGGGAGCCTGGTGGGCTGCCGTCTATGGGGTCCGTACAGAGTCGGACATGCCTGAAATGACTTAGCAGCAGCAGCGTAATCATGTATATTTTTTCTCACCTGTAAATTTCCTGAGCATACCCGAAGAACAGACTGACAGAAATCCATGAATGAACATGGTTGTGAATGTACATATTAAGCTAGTATTAAGGCAACCCATGAAGAGTTATCATTAGCACATTAAGTATGTGACACTTTTGGATGCCAATAGAGAGTCACTGCTCCCTGTCAATTAACTGAACTCTGATTTTATGTGGGAAGTGAACATTCCCAGACTTGAAAGATGATGGTCTCGTTCATCTCTGCTGATGCTTGTTTCTGAGTGGGCATATAACCTAGTTCAACTAACAAGGTGTATTAAGTAGGTCAGAGAATTCTGAGATTTTCCCAATTAAAAAAAACAAAACAAAAATCTCCACAAAAAAACTGAACATTTTCTTCCTTCTCCCCTCCTGCACTTTGAGTAGGTGGAGCTTACAGCTGCTTGCAGTAGCCCTGTAACCACAGGGGATAAGCATGAGGACAAGGACAAGAAGCCAACAAACTAAGAAAGGTTGAATCTAGGTGAGTCCTTAGATGACATGTTTGAACTGCTGAACCAATCCTAAATCTTCCTACTTCTAAAACTTCTAGTTAAACAAGACCACTAATTTCCCGTCTAAGCCATTTTTAGTTTTTATTACCTGACTGGAAAGTATACTAACACATAAAGGATAATAGTACTTTTTTTTTATATAACAAGAAATCACACTCCTCAGCCTGTATTTTATCAAGGTGGATCTTGACCAGTGTTTATGGGCCGGGGGGGGCGGGGGGTGGTGGTGTCTAGACTGGGGTCCTATCACTTCACAGGAAATAGATGGGGAAACAGTGGGAACAGTATCAGACTTTATTTGGGGGGCTCCAAAATCACTGCAGATGGTGACTGCAGCCAGGAAATTAAAAGCCGCTTACTCCTTGGAAGGAAAGCTATGACCAACCTAGATAGCATATTCAAAAGCAGAGACATTACTTTGCCAACAAAGGTCCATCTAGTCAAGGCTATTGTTTTTCCAGTGGTCACGTATAGATGTGAGAGTTGGACTGTGAAGAAAGCTGAGTGCTGAAGAATTGACGCTTTTGAACTGTGGTGTTGGAGAAGACTCTTGAGAGTCCCTTGGACTACAAGGAGATCCAACCAGTCCATTTTAAAGATCAGTCCTGGGTGTTCTTTGGAAGGAATGACGCTAAAGCTGCAACTCCAATACTTTGGCCACCTCATGCAAAGAGTAGACTCACTGGAAAAGACTCATGCTGGGAGGGATTGGGGGAAGGAAGAAAAGGGGAAGACAGAGGATGAGGTGGCTGGATGGCATCACCGACTAGATGGACATGAGTTTGAGTGAATTCAGGGAGTTGGTGATGAACAGGGAGGCCTGGCGTGTGGTGATTCACAGGGTCGCAAAGAGTTGTACACGACTGAGCAACTGAAATGAACTGAACGGATGGGCTCCACTAACAAATTGAACATCTACTGTTAAGACAGCCATTTTGCTTTTTTGCATTTCTTTTCCATGGGGATGGTCTTGATCCCTGTCTCCTGTACAATGTCATGAACCTCCGTCCATAGTTCATCAGGCACTCTATCAGATCCAGTCCCTTAAATCTATTTCTCACTTCCACTGTATAATCATAAGGGATTCTTATGAAGTTTAGAGTTATAAATTCTTATTTAAAACTGTAATAAATTTCTGACTAAACCTAACACACATCCGATGATGAATCTCTTACCCAATTAAAACACTGCTCTTAATTGAAAAATGAGACTCTCCCTTTATGGCTTGCCTTAGGAAATTTGAAATTAATAATGACTACGCCTAACCCTTCACGTGAGAAAANCTTATGAAGTTTAGAGTTATAAATTCTTATTTAAAACTGTAATAAATTTCTGACTAAACCTAACACACATCCGATGATGAATCTCTTACCCAATTAAAACACTGCTCTTAATTGAAAAATGAGACTCTCCCTTTATGGCTTGCCTTAGGAAATTTGAAATTAATAATGACTACGCCTAACCCTTCACGTGAGAAAAAAGGAGGCAAAAAACCCAACCATGGAATGCCATTACCTTGTCCAGAATTAGCAACTTTTAGAAGGGGGTGTACAGAAAACAGAGTAGTGGTTACCTTAGAAGAAGGGGATGGGGGAGAGGCAAAGGGGCAGAGGGATGTTCGGGAGTGGATGGAAACAAAACTTTAGTGGTGAGCTTGGTGCACGGGATACAAAAGTAGAAATACTACGTAAATATTACGTAATGTTATAAATCAATATTAACTCAAAGTAAATTACTTACAAATGAATATAATAGTTTTAAAAAATGTAGTGTTTGGGCAAAGGCTTTCTTTCTTTCTAGATTAGTTTGGTTCATAATTTAGTCTAGAAGGAGGTAAAATGAGGTGTGGAATTTTTGCTGCTGAGCTTACTCATTATTAAGCATGTAGGTATGATCAAAACACGGGCTATATACATCCAAGGACAGCTCTACAGGGACTAAGAGGGACTGTTCCAACCAGAGTGGGGAAAGGCATGGAGTTCTGAGTGTACCATCTGTCTGACACTTGTTCTAAATGACTAAATCAACATTTCCCCATAAGAACTGCACAACCAGAGCAAACATTAGAAATTTTTAGGTCATTTCACTCTGTGGAGGTATCTATTCTGATACATTCGATCACAATAAGCCAACATCTAGGAAAAACAGACTTAGAAATGATTTTAAAGTTCTAAGTGTCCCTAATGGTGTACAAAGTACTCTGCCCGTATTATGAAAAAAAAAAAAAAATTTCTTTAAATCAGCTTCAGTATTTGCTTATGGATTTTGTTAAAGATTAGCCACACATATCCATTTCCAGAAAAGAGTGCAATTTTTCCTTTTTCCATTTACTTAATTCAGTAAGCATACCTATAAAAAGAAAACATTTCTCAATTTGACCAGCAGTGCACACTGGTACAACTTCCCCACAGAATACATTGTTAATGCATCAGATATCTTAAAAATAAGTATATCACCTGCTCCAACAATCATATTCCTAAAACATCAACATTAAAGAAAACACAGAACAAAAGATTTTACAAATAACGGTTACCAAATGGTTGTTTTTTAAAGAGCAAAATAAAAACTTGTAATCACACCACTTAGAGCAAGCTTTAGTAATATTTTAACACGCCTTCCAGGCTTTTATATGTGCACACACACAATTTTCCTTTGTGTGTGTATGTGTACATAAAACTGCATATTGTTTTATAATGAGCCTTTACCCAGGAAAAGCTCTGTCTATAGTATTATTGTAATTTTTAATGGCTGCATTAAAAAAACAAAGCAATTCAGAAAATTTGGGAAAAACTATGGATTAGCTCCCTCCTTTCAAAAAATGCAGCTGGTAAAATAAATCATGCATAATCACAACTATAAATTACAAGTCCATTATCCTTTATCTGAAGTTCTAGGGGTCAAATGTGTTTTGAAATTCAAAGCTTTTTCGAATATTATAAAGTCAGTGCAGTACACATGCCATTTATCAAAACATTCCCAGAAGTGTCTGCAACAGCGCCACCCCCACCACCAAATCATACACTACAGTGAATTTATGAAAACACAAATGACCTCACTTCAATTACAGTCAAGTGTGTTTCTGGGTCTTTCTCTGTATTTTAAGTTCTGTGCAAAGACACTATGACATTGTACAATAGAACTGCTAAAACGATGACAGAGTTATGAATAGAGCTTTTCCCGAACGCAGTCTTGTTACAAAACATACAATGCAGTTTTTGTATACATTCATTAAAAGGGAGAAAATTACATGTATAACACATGCACCCATGAAAGTCTAGAAGGCATACCAAAATACTAAAGGTTTCTCTAGGTGGTAGAACTAAAGGTCACTCATTTTCCCATTTGCAGAAAGTTTTCTAATTAGTATTGTCTTAGAAATAAGAAAACATCTTTAACACCAATAAATTCTACATTAATAACTCTAAAGCTGGCTGAAGTTCCATAGAAACTTTATAATGTACTCTAATTCCAAATCAAATTTTCACTTCTCCCCTGTAAAACATTTTTCCACATAACTTTTCTGAACAAGTCTCTGCTACATCCCAGCTTTATTCCTGGATCCTCTTGCTCTTTCAGCAATGAAGAACTACTCTCATTTAACTGTCAACTGTACCAGTAGCTCCCAATGCTGATCCAGAGATCTGGAATCTTTAAAAATAGGAAAACTGGTAGATTTATGTAAATGCATATGTAAAAATACAACATACAGGAAAGGACCTTTAAAACACAGACGTAATGCACGTATAAAAAAAATTACATTCAAGGACTATACCTTTATTTTGAGATTAGCCCTTCATACATTTTTAAAATCAACCTGTTTGTTCCTCAATGAAATGCTAATAATGTTAGTAGCTTTGTGTCTGTGTGTTTTAATGGTCCTTCTTTGGCAACACAAAAAACATGTATTAAGTCATACTATTTGTGAAATCCAAGGGTGGAAACCACTGCTTCAGAAGTTTCAGAGGATATCAAGAAAATCTCTAGAAACAGAGCAGCAAACAAGGCAGATAAAGTTAGGACATTCCCAAGCCTTTCATTCTAGGGGCGCACAGTAATTAAATATTTAGGGAAAGTGCATGGCCAAGTACAAAAGATCTATGATGGGAAAAAGGTTGGTATCTTCAAGAAATAGCAAGCAGGCCTGTGAAGCTGAGGTGGAGCAAGTGTTCTGGACACTGTTCACCATATGGATAAACTAGTTAAATCTGGCCCCTGTAACATTTTGCAAATGACGGGTCCTTATTTTGAAAACTTTATATAAATTCTATAAATTCCTCAAACAAAAACACCTATATACATATTTAGTACAAAAACATCTAGAAAGTCAAATATAAAATATTTGGGTACTGCTAGACCATCCTTATCTGTCATTAAAAGAGGCAAATGAAAATTATCTTTGTACTCACAACAGAATTTTTAGAGAAGAGAGTATCAAATTGAAACTCTGGCTAATCTATGGATTTTTTTTTATCCCCAATATACGCAGATGCCTGCCTAATAAATCATTTTTATAAAATTGTATTTCATACATCAGTGAACAATCAACAAAATGAATAAAAATATCAACATCAAACATACCTTTGGTGAGATGATACTCTCCACACTGCTCTCTAAATTACACTCAAACACATGGGCTTTGGTTAGCTTCTTATCCCAGTGGGCCGCAAGCCAAATTTTGGCCAGCGGCCCTCTTTTACTGAGGACAAAATGTGCGTAGAACATTGTTCTGGTTGACTATGAAACAGGAGGAAACCTGAGGGGGAAGAAAAATGAATACAAATGCCACATGAGAACTGAATTATCAAGATGTACAAGAAATCGGGCTTCCCTGACAGCTCAGTTGCGAAGGAATCCACCTGTCATGCAGGAGACCCCGGTTTGATTCCTGGGTCAGGAAGATCTGAAGAAGGGATAGGCTACCCACTCCACTGTTCTTGGGCTTCCCTTGTGGCTCAGCTGGTAAAGAATCCGACTGCAATGAGGGAGACACGCGTTCAATCCCTGGGTTGGGAAGATCCCCTGAAGAAGGGAAAGGATACCCACTCCAATATTCTGGCCTGGAGAATTCCACGGACTGCATAATGGAGTCTCAAAGTGTTGGACACGACTGAGTGACTTTCACAAAAAATCTGAAAAGTCTCCTTTTAAATCAGAGAACTATGTTTGAAAGGCTCAAGTGAAGTGAAGTATAAATTAAAAAAAAAAAAAACCTATTGTTTAATTTTGATAGCATTAAGAAAAAGACTGCTGCCCCCATACTAAGGTAAAAAGGGGACAAAGGTCCGATCACTTTCACGCTACACTGTCACCTTACAATAAAAGTGCTAGTATGTTTTTTCACTTTAAGTAAAAACTGTCATCAGACAACATACTCTTTTTGAAGTTCCATCCAGTGTTAATTCTATTTCAATCCAGATTATTAACTGTGAAAGTAAGAAGTAAGCTTGCTTTTGGCCAAAAGTTAGAAAATTTATTCCTCATGATAAGAAAAAAATGTCCAGAGGAAAAAACACTCAAGCACAGATATTAATCAGTTAGGAAATTTCCATTTTAGAACCCCATTTAAAAATGAGATTCTCAGCCAAATGCATTATACAATAATTGCTACCTCATGTCAAGCATTATACATTTCACCAAGTTGATAAGTAAGTGGGTTGGCCCCATTTTACAAGTGAGTAGTTTAGAAAAGCTGAGCTTTGAAAAGAAGCATTATCTAAGTTTTCTCAACTCAGGAATCTGGAAAGCACTTGCCCTCTTATAATTTAAATACTAAATCGAGACCAATGACACAGTATACAATTCATCATGACTGAAATATTCTTAATAGAAATACAAGTATGTTATTTTCCTTTTAGTAATCTAATGTATAAATACCTAAGGCAAAAAAACAGCCTGAAATACTCTAGCTTAGAGAACACACAAACTGTGTCAAACGGCCATTTCCATTATACCATGTAGTTTTTCTTTTCCACAGATTTTTAAAAATCTTTCACCAAATGAATTTCTAATTTTTTTCTAAAATGTCCGAAACTGGAAAAAGGTAAGTCATATCTCTACAGAAAGCATGAAAAGTAAGTAAAATTTTAAAACTTACTTCACACCTATCCCTTGCTCCCTACCATTCCTAAGTTCTGGCCAAACACCAAATCTTCTTTAAACTTTATCATTTTGAGAATGTTACATAAATGGAATCATACAGTATCTGACTTTGGAATAGCTTTTTGGATTCAGCATCATGTTTAAAAATCTATCAAGGTGTTTGGTGCATGTATTGATAGTTTGTCTCCTTTAGACGCTGAGCAGCATTCCCTGGGATGGGTATGGCACCACAGTTTGCTTAGCCATTTTTCCTACTGAAGCACATCCGGTTGTTTCTAAGTTTTTTGACTATTTCAAATAAAGCTGCTATAAACACTTGTGTATACAGACTTTTGATGAACATAAGTTTTCACTTTCTAAGACAAATAGTCTGAGCTGTGACTGGACAGCACAATAAATATTCCTTTAATTTTTAAACAAACTTTAGCACTGCTCGCATCAAATTCTAGTGAGGCTTTTTAAAATAAGCTACCGACAAGATTTTTCTAAAATTCATAAGGAGAGGCAAAAGACCTAGAATAACTAAAACTAATTTGAAAAACAAAAACTGTGAAGACTCATTCTACCCAATTTTAAGACTTATTTTAGAGGTATAATAGTCAATTACTGTGTGACCAGAAAGACACACAAATCCATGGAACAGAACAGAGAACACAGTAATATACCCACACAAGTAAGTCCAACTGATTCTTCACAAAGATGCAGAGTTCAAAGGAGAGAGGCAGTCTGCTAGTCTTTTTGACAAATGACACTTCAGTGATTAGGTGTCACCCCACAGGCAAAACAAACAGCAACAAGAACGCAAAACTCTCAGCCCGAATCGCAAACATTATATATGAGTTAAATTACAGACTTAAATATAGACCTATAAGATTTTGAGGGGGAAAAGAAACACAAGAAAACACCTTTAACACCTGAAGCTTTGTTTTTAGACATCACACAAAAAACATGTCCCATAAAGGGGAAGAACCTATCATGAAGGAACCCACTGAGGATGCAAAGACAAGAGAGAAGATGAGAAAACATATGTGCAAGCCACATATCTGAAAAGGACCTGGATCCAGAAGATAAATAAAGAACTCTCAAAACTAAAGAGTTAAAAATCCAACTAGAAAAGGGGGGTATTTCAAGGAAGAGAATATACTGAAGGCAAATTAAGAACAAGATGCTCAGCACTGCTAGTTAAAAAAATGCAAATTAAGACTCAATGAGATATCACTGCACATCTCTTGTAAGAGCTAAAATAAAAAATAACGGCAACAGCTCAAGCTGGTGAGGGTACAGAGAAGCCGCATATCTCATAAATGGCTACTGGGAATGCAAAATTTCCTTTTGAATTAGCTTAAGAAAAAAAGATCCAGACTAAGTCAATTTGAATTTTCATGCTTTCATAAAGGGACCCTAACTTTAAATAAGAACTTTGCTTACTGTATTTTCAATTAAAAATTGTGCTCATTCTTTCCAGCGCGGTACAGAAAATACATATATACTAAACATATTCCAGGCAAGAGATTTCACACCTGTCAAAAATGTTTGGGAGGGTGGTACAAGAGTAATAAGGTCAGGTTTGCCTCATCTTGATGCCAATAATTTGATGGAATTTTCATTCTCTGAACCAGATGCTTTCAGGGGATCATAAATTCACACTAGGAAAAATTTTTCAAAAGAAAAAATAGGCTTCATCAACTGCCTAAAGTTGTGAAGTTTTTCTTGCACATGTGCAGTTAAGAAAAGAACTAAAGAATTCAGGTCACTCTAAAGTAAAAGGACTAAACCTCGCCCTGCCCCCATCAAAAAACAAAAAAACAGCACCTCAAGTGTACCTTACACCCTAGTAACTCAAAATATGCTTCCAATAATCAAAAAGAGCCTCCTATGCGGTAGCACTTCTACCTCAAGCCTTAAAGTCTGTTAGTATAAAAATCAGGCTGCCTCTATGGCATTATAAATACAGTCCACAGGATTTTGCAGAAATCCAATATGGCTTTGAAACGTTACTAAAAACACTGACTTAGAAATAAAGTCGGTGATGCACAATAAGCCCCAAGTTTTACTACAGAAGACAGTCATGTTCCAAATAAGTTAAAAGAACTCTTACTATTTAGCTCCTACAAGACTCTGCTGCAGTCAAATACTAAGTATGTATTTAATGAAAATGGAAATGAAATACACCAAGTGATCTCATAATTGATACATGCAAAAAATTTTGGAAATTTTAGAAATTGAAACTGGCATGTCTCAACAGGTGTCAGTAGCTCAATGGCCAGCACTTCAGCTGCTGGTTAAGAGCTCCATGCTTAAAATATCCCAGCTATGTCCAGGCAGAGATTCCTAAACAGATGTTTTCTTGGCATTGGATGGGGAGTAACTAAAGCAGAGTGGTGCTAAAATTAATCTGGGAAACAATTAGCAACAGGAAATCACCTTAATAACTAAAGGAAGACTGATGGACAGTAGTGATCAAGCCAGGATGATCAAATTTTACTCTTTAGATATAAGCCAGTATATCACCGCCTTTTGCAGCATTTCTTTCCCTTACCGATACCAAATCTTTAGCCTGTCCCCTACTCCCACAAAAAGAGGTTGATTAAAAGTTCTCAAGATTCTAAATTTTGGAACTCCCTTACAATAGATCTTAGCAGAAAGCCTACATTTCTGCTTACCAGAAACACAGCTTACCAATTTCATAATTTCTCAACTTTTTTCTAAAGCAGCAACTTTTAAAAACTGATCCTAAAAAGTAATTTTAAAAATCTGATATGAAATGGCAGACTAGTATTTAGGAACATATTCAGGAACGGAAAAAATGGCAATTTCTTTAAGATACTTCGGAAAAACCAAAGTCAAATAACAGCTCATGTTTCTACAATGATGTTAAATCATTCTAATATTTCACTCATCTGTTAGAAAGCAGGGCAAGATAGTGGTTGTATAAATTGGTAGGCCCTCTTTGAAGGGCAATTTGGCAAAATCCTATACTATCCAGCCAGAAACTGGGCTTCCATTAATAAGCCAAAGGTATACTTGAGGACGTATAATAATGACAGATCAAAAATTAAACTTACTAAGCTCTAAGGATTTTATGTGTCCCTCCTCTTCATGACAGTCTTAGAAGATAAACACTGGCCCATTTTACAGACCAAGAAAGAAAAGGAGAGGTATAAGGAACTTGGCAAAGGTCACTAATATTCAATGCAAATGCAACTTGAACTTCAGAGCTCACAAGTCTAACTAAATGTTTTGTTGCCTTGCCAGCTCGACTACAACAAAGTATTAGAAAAAAACCTACCTAGCCCCTAAGACAGAGAAAACAATGGCACCCCACTCCAGTACTCTTGCCTGGAAAATTCCATGGACAGCAGAGCCTGGTAGGCTGCAGTCCATGGGGTCCAAGAGTCGGACACAACTGAGCGACTTCCCTTTCACTTTTCACTTTCATGCATTGGAGAAGGAAATGGCAACCCACTCCAGTGTTCTTGCCTGGAGAATCCCAGGGACGGGGGAGCCTGGTGGGCTACTGTCTATGGGATCGCACAGAGTCGAACAGGACTGAAGCGACTTAGCAACAGCAGCCCCTAAGAAGTGATTTTAAGCAAATCAATACAATCAGGCAANCCCACTCCAGTGTTCTTGCCTGGAGAATCCCAGGGACGGGGGAGCCTGGTGGGCTACTGTCTATGGGATCGCACAGAGTCGAACAGGACTGAAGCGACTTAGCAACAGCAGCCCCTAAGAAGTGATTTTAAGCAAATCAATACAATCAGGCAATAGAAGTCTATGCACTCTCAAAACAATAATAAAAGTATTGAAAAAGAGAATTCTCTCTATACATGTATGTTCACATGCACTTGCAGGAGCATAAAATACCTGCAGAGTGAAAACAGAACTGATGAAACTGGTCAGCTTTGAAAAGTAGGTCCATCGAGAAAGTAACGCCTACCCTGCTGCACCGCCGGGCTTTTTTTTAAACTTAAGGCATACACAAATGTCACCTATTCAAAGTAAAAACAATCCTATTGGGAGTGCTTTCCCAGTAACTAGTGAATTAGGCTGGTTATTCTGTGGTGGTCATTTTTCCTAACCATAAAAAACTAGAAGGTGGAAATTCAGTAATTACTAACCTTGGAAAACATCAACATCTAACTCAAGTAAGAATGGAACTGTCTTCTGGGGGGTGTTTGTGGGGAGGGTCTCCAGAAAAAAAGGTATTTGCAATGCTACACATTAGAGCTGCGACCTTTTTGATACTAAAGTTCTTTGAAAGAGCGTTTTACAACCAGAGTAATAGGTTCAAGTTCAGCTCCCTCCTTAGCTATTCTGTAACTGTTAAAAGTGATTTAACATGTGTCTCAGCCTTCTCAGCTCTAAAATGGGGATGTTTCCTAAACTGGATTTTGAGAATTAAATAAAACATCATACCCAACACAATGCCTTTATAGACGCAGTTACTCTGGGAAAAAATCTTCTCCAGAGTATATAGAAGTTATCAAGAACATGCCTAACTCTGATATCACAACATTTAAACATAGAACATAAAATCTTCATTTAACATCAAGAACTTTCCTTTCTGTACCAAATTATAAGAGAAAAAACTCAGAATCTTTGTGTTCCAATAAATGGGAACTCACCAGGAGAATCTCATCCTCAAGAATTTAATTCTAGAGTGCGGTAATATGTTGCCTCTAAACACAAAAATGGTAAAGATTATGCGCTACCAGCATAATTGACTTGTATATAAAAAGCACAAAGTCCACTGAGTTATTCACTACTGTCACCTCATCTGCAAACTGTTAAATAATTTAATCACTGGATATGGCACAGGTCCCCATCAACGTCTTTTTAAAAGTAATTGATTAGCAGCCTCCAACAATAAGCAAAGAAATTTAATGACCCTACAACTTCAAAAAGCTTCCCCAATCTGTCTTCAACATTCTGCACAATCACACAGCTTCACTGGCATTGACATTCATTGGAAGAAAACAGAAATTTATTTTCTGGAATTCAATGATTACTCTAAACAGCGTAAGGAGAGCAGATGTTAAACTCTGGCTTGCAAAGGGAAGCCGATAAACAGTAGCCTTTACCAGAAAGCCCTTAAAAACACAAGCGCGTTTTCGAACGCTGGAAGCCTATCAATCAAATCTAAAGGCGGCCAAACCCTCCAGCATTTCCCTCTTTGAAGAATGTCGCGAAGTCTGGCAGCACAGCTCGACAGTGTCACCCCTGAACTATTATAGATTCTTCTCAAAGCCTTTCTCAGCGAGGAAAAAAAGACACTACTTGTCAGAAACACACACTTCCCTCCCAAACACAACATTCAATATCCTCAATCTCCAGGAAAAGTCTGGGAGGAAAACCAATTATGCTAATTTCCCAAGAATCAGAGGCAACTTCCCTTGGTGGCGTTTTCTATTGGTCTAACATTTAATGTCCCCATCGTAACCATTTTCCTTAAAAGACAAAAAACGGGGAAAGGGGGAGCAGCAGCAGCCCCCGGCTGGGGGCCCGCCGCATCCTCCGGGCCCGCGTGTCTTCGATCCCCGCACCCGCGCGCGAAAGACGGTTGCGGCCCCTCGGAGCTGGCATCGCGGGCTGTCGCCGCCTCCCGCCCCGAATCCCGCGTCCTCCCAGCCGGCCATTTTCACCCGAGGAGTAGGCGGCCCGGTCCGAGAGCGGGCTCGTTTAAACCTCCGCCTCGCTCTCCGCGGCCCAGGCTTTCCCCTGCTCCCCGAGGGACCCGCCGAGTAACGGCTCCTCTGGCCTAGAAACAGACCTGGACCATTTGTTCCCCAACAAGAGACGACGCGGGCCCAGGCGGCGCGGGTCCCGGCCCAGGGACCCGGGGCGGGCGGCGCTGCCGTCCCGGAGCTCAGAAGAGAGGCGGCACGGCTCCGTCCCGGGGCGCGGGCCGTGCCGCGGTCTCCCTCGCCCTCCCGCGCGCTCCGGAGTGCGGCTCCCCGACGGCAAGACGGCGGGGATCGGGGGGGG
>SJYX01023717.1:138578-187991 GCA_006410675.1 Oreotragus oreotragus
GGGGCAGGAGGAGAAGGGGACGACCGAGGATGAGATGGCTGGATGGCATCACAGACTCGATGGACATGAGTCTGAGTGAACTCCGAGAGATGGTAATGAACAGGGAGGCCTGGCGTGCTGCGATTCATGCGGTCGCAAAGAGTCGGACACAACTGAGCAACTGAACTGAACTGAAAGTTCATTAGAGTCCAGAAAGAGTGAATAAACCCTTTAAGATTTGGTATAAACATTTTCCAGTCATTATCTGTCCATTTTCTCTGTTTAGATTGACTTTTCTTCTAATGTCAATAATATTTTTTATCCCTAAAAAGGATGGTACTATTTTGATCAAAAAGGGAACACATTCTAAGGACAACATAGTAAAAAATGTTATAATCAGATGTATTATATTTAAGAAGCAGCAGGACTAAGGACAAAACATTGGTATTGAAATATCATATTAAGATACTAAGTTAGCTAAATCACAGAAATGTTAGATTTCATACACAATCACATGCTCAGCTTCCGGCATGTGGATTTGAATCAGGATCCTGCTCTGGAGAGGTGCTGCAAATATCCCTGTCAAGGCTGTACTAAAGGTCTGTTCTGGCAGGTAGGTGTCTGCAAAGAAATATCGCCAGGGGCCAGGAGTGGCCCCAGGGATGCTGCAGGTCTCTGGACCAGGTGGGAATGTGAATTTGTCAACTCCCGAGATTGAGGCTTCTCAGGTGGCTCAGTGGTAAAGAATCCATCTACCAAGCAGGAAAGGTGGGCTCGATCCCTGGGTCTTGAAGAAGGAAATATCAACCCACTCCGGTATTCTTGCTTGGAGAATCCCATGGATAGAGGAGCCTGGAGGGCTACAATCTATGGGGACATGACTGAGTAACTACACACACAGTCCCTATAGTCTTCTATCTTTTATCTTGTTTCCCTACTGTTATCATTCATTTCTTTCATGCAGTGAGACCATGAGAATCAGAGGCAAAGGTGATCATTGTATCTTATGTTTGGGATCTAATAGATCAATGGCTCTTCATCCAGTGCTGCCACCCTATATGTCTGTGTGGTAACCATACATCTAATTACCATTCAGCAAGTACCTTTGATAATTACTATAACACTGTTTCCAATATATTTAAAAATTTTAAAAATATTTTAAAAACTTTCCATTCACACTACACCCCCTTCCTGCCATTGTACCATTTCCAACTACCCTTTACATCAAAATTTCTTTAAAGAATTCTTCATGTTTTGCACCTCCAATTCCTTCCTTTCCACAGTCTTTTCACTGCAGTAAAGTATATGCAATACAGAATTCACCATTTTAACCACCTTAAAGTGTATAGTTCAGTGGCATGTAGTATAATTACAATGTCTTACAACTATCACTACTGTCTAATTCTAGAACCTTATCAACCAAAAAGGAAAACCTATACCCATTCAACTATCTCTCCCTATTCCATCTTCCCTCTGGCCCCTGGAAACCACTAATCTCTGGATTTTCCTGTTCTGGATATTTTATATAAATGGAATTATGCAACTCGTGACCTTCTGTACCTAATTCTTTAGCTTAGTATAATATTTTTCTAAGTTCATTCTCACTGTAGTGTAATCTGTACTTCATTCCTTTTTATATCTGTATAATATTCCATTGTATGGATATGCCACTTTGTTTAACCATTCATCAGCTGATGGACATTTGGCTTGTTTTCAGCTTTTGTCTATTGTGAATAGTGTTGCTATCAACATTTGCTTAGTCATTTGTTTGAACACCTATTTTCAATTCTTTTGGGTTTATCCCTAGAGGTGGAATTTAATCGTTGTGGAATAGCCAGACTCTTTCTCCAGTGTCTGTACTATTTTATATTCCTACCAGTAATGTATTAAGGTTCCAATTTCTCTAAGTGCACACCACCACTAGTTATTTCTTAATTCCATCCATCCAAGTGGATGTGAAATGGTATCTCATTGTGGTTTTGACTAGCATTTCTCTAATGACACTGAGCATTTTTTCACCTGCTTGTTGGCCATTTATATTTCCTCTTTAGAGAATGTCTATTTAAATACTTTGTCCATCCTTATTTTGGATTGTTGGTCTTCTGTTGCTGAATTGTATGAATTCTTAATATATTATGGACTCTAAGTTCTCATCAGGTATATTATTTGTAGATATTTTCTCTCTACGGGTCATTCTTGACAAAGCTTAGCACAAAACCCAAAAATCTCAAATGTTATTATATTCCATTGTGTGGGTTGAGAGTAGAATTTTTTTCTTTTTTTTTTTTTAGTTTGCCTACAGGCTTATTATTAGTAGAATCTTAATATATTATGGACTCTAAGTTCTCATCAGGTATATTATTTGTAGATATTTTCTCTCTACGGGTCATTCTTGACAAAGCTTAGCACAAAACCCAAAAATCTCAAATGTTATTATATTCCATTGTGTGGGTTGAGAGTAGAATTTTTTTCTTTTTTTTTTTTTAGTTTGCCTACAGGCTTATTATTAGTAGAGATACAAATTTTGAAATCCTTTGTTTTCATTATTGTCATTCCATCACTAGGTTGTGTCCAGTTCTTTCCAATCCCATGGACTGCATCACGCCAGGCTACCCTGTCCTTCACTATCTCCTGAAGCTTGCTCAAATTCACGTCCATTGAGTCAGTGATTCTATCCAACCATCTCATCCTCCGCCACCCTCTTCTCCCTTTGCCTTCAATCTTTCCCAGCATCAGGGTCTTTTCCAATTAGTCAGCTCTGCATCATGTCGCCAGTCAAAGTATTGGAGTTTCAGCTTCAGCCTCAGTTCTTCCAGTGAACACTTAGGGTTGGCTTACTTGAGGATTGACTGATTTGATCTCCTTGCAGTCCAAGGGACTCTCAAAAGTCACCTCTAGCACCACAATTTGAAAGCACCAAATATTCAGCACTCAGCCTTCTTTATGGTCCAACTCTCACATCAGTACATGACTACTGGAAAAACCATAGCTTTGACTATATGGACCTTTGTTGGCAAAGTGATGTCTTTGCTTTTTAATATGCTGTCTAGATTTGTCAGAGTTCTCTTCCAAGGAGCATCTTCCATTAAGCATCTTTTAATTTCATGGCTGCAGTCACCATTTGCAGTGATTTTGGAGCCCGAGAAAATAAAATCTAATACTGCTTCTACTTTTCCCCCTTCTATTTGCCATGAAGTGATGGGACCAGATGCCATGATCTTAGTTTTTTTTAAGTTGAGTTTTAAGCCAGCTTTTTCACTCTCATCCTCTCAGATCCTTTAGTTGTAGGCAATTCTAGAGCCTATATCTAATATNCTGCTTCTACTTTTCCCCCTTCTATTTGCCATGAAGTGATGGGACCAGATGCCATGATCTTAGTTTTTTTTAAGTTGAGTTTTAAGCCAGCTTTTTCACTCTCATCCTCTCAGATCCTTTAGTTGTAGGCAATTCTAGAGCCTATATCTAATATCCAAATATTTCCCTAAACATTGGAGTTTTTACACATGCAATTTAGTTCTCAGACTATTTGAAATATGACCATGGAACCATAATTAAAATAAATGTTAATGCGTTTAAGAAAGGCCACCAACAGAAATTCAATGTCTCTGAATCGTTCCTGATTTTTGAACCTTTGCGAAAGAATTTAAATTTAATGTACTGGATTATCAGGCTTGAAAATTTGGTTGTACATGTCTAACATTACAACTGATAGGCTGATTTATTTTGGAAGTTAGTAGACTCCCGAAATTTTTGTAAAATAAAGACAGCCCATGCAGAATTGCTATGAATGACCTACAGAAGATGTGTCAGTCAGGGGCTAGCCAGGAGATAGAAACCACTCAGCAAATTGAATGGAACATTTAAATATAAAGCATTATTTTCTAGTAATGAACTACTAATAGCAATTAAGTAACTAAGGGATAAATAATTAATAGTTAACTAAATCAGAGGAGGTGACATCTTAGCAATAAACTCGACCGAATATAAGAAAAGCAGACGTAGGGAGGGGCTACTGCCTCTACAGCTGAGGCTAAAACCCATGGAAGGAGATTTGGAAAGAAGCCAACACTGACATACAGGCCCTGTTGGAGAGGGTGTGGCTATGGCCTACTTAATGACAGAGAGTTTGCTGAAGTGCCGCCAGCCAGGGCTGGCTGGAAACCACCTGTTGGGGCCCTAGTAAAACTAGTTGGGAATCAGCCCTCTGGGATGCTGGTGAAACTCACTGGGAAGTCACTTTCTGATTTTTGCATATCGCTGGCAAAACATGTTGGTGCATGAATGCCTATGTGCTGCATGAGTGTCCTATATGTTGCTTTCTGTCAAGAGCTGTAGGAGCAACCTCCCCCCACAGCCCCAACCCTCCATCTTCACACAAGAACCCAAAAGAGCAGTCCCTGCCTCCAGCAATATCACTGCCTCGCCCTCTGCTGACAAAGCCTAACATTGCACTAGCTGATATGGGGAAATGTTTGCAGGGTCCAGCTAGCACAAAGCAAAGCAAACAGGTGAATTAGGAGCTCAGAGACAATAAATTGATAACTGGCACAGATGGTGACTGTAACTGTTTGAGGGGAGAACCCAAGTTTATGGTTTGTGAAGAAAAGTTTCAGAGGTGGTCATTTGTGGAATTAATGGTAGCACTGTGATTAGTCTGAGAACAAAAGCTTAGCAATGGCTGAAGCAGGAAATCTGTAATAATTGAAAAATAGATTATGTTGCAGGTTATCTGAATTTGTGAGCCAAGAACTTCCCCAAACAGGAAATTCTCTCTTGGAATAGACCCAAAGATAATGCCCAAATAGGTACTATACAAATATATATGCGTCAATATCACATGTTCTAGATAAAGTGTTATGTTGCATGAAGAATTGGAGACATCAGCAAACAAATGATTTTGTGTTTTTCTTTATCTGAGAACACTGTTGTGACATCAGATCAGGCCTATCTTTCAGGACCTGGAGAAAAGATGCACTCTTCCTTTTAGGGGTTTATCAATGAAGTATTCCTTTTTTTCTACAATAACAGTGGTTTCAGGGACAAAAAATAAAACATTTACACTGGATATTAATCCCTTATGGGTCATATCATTTGCAAATATTTTCTCCTATTCAGTAGACTGTCTTTTCATTTTGCCAATGGTTTCCTTTGTTGTGTAAAAGCTTTAAAAAATTTAATTAGGCCCTATTTGTTTATTTTTGTTTTAATTTCCCTTGCTTTAGGAGATAGATTCAAGAAAATATTGCTGTAATTGATGTCAAAGAATGTTCTGCCTATGTTTTCCTCTAGAAATTTTACAGTATCTGGATTCTTACTTTTGTATATGATGCTATCAGTTCAGTTCAGTCGCTCAGTCATGTCCGACTCTTTGCGACCCCATGAATCGCAGCACGCCAGGCCTCCCTGTCCATCACCATCACCCAGACCTCACTCAGACTCACGTCCATCGAGTCAGTAATGCCATCCAGCCATCTCATCCTCTGTCGTCCTCTTCTCCTCCTGCCTCCAATCCCTCCCAGCATCAGAGTCTTTTCCAATGAGTCAACTCTTCGCATGAAGTGGCAAAGTACTGGAGTTTCAGCTTTAGCATCATTCCTTCCAGAGACATGCCAGGGCTGATCTCCTTCGGAATGGACTGGTTGGATCTCCTTGCAGTCCAAGGGACTCTCAAGAGTCTTCTCCAACACCACAGTTCAAAAGCATCAATTTTTCAGCGCTCAGCCTTCTTCACAGTCCAACTCTCACATCCATACATGACCACAGGAAAAACCATAGCCTTGACTAGACGGACCTTAGTTGGTAAAGTCTCTGCTTTTCAATATGCTCTCTAGGTTGGTCATAACTTTTCTTCTAAGGAAATGCCCTAATTTCATTCTTTTACATGTAGCTGTTCCATTTCCCCAGCACCACTTAGCAGAGACTGTTTTTTTCCTTCATTGTGAATTATCGCTTCTGTCCTCATAGATTAACTCACCGTTAGTGTGTTGGTTTATTTCTGGGCTGTCTATCCTGTTCCACTGATCTACGAGTCTGTTTTTGTGCCACTACCATACTGTTTTGATTACTGCAGTTTTGGAACATAGCCTGAAGCCAGGAAGTGTGATTTCTTTAGATCTGTTCTTCTTTCTCTAGATTGTTTTGGCTGTTTGGGGTTTTTGTGTTTCCGTACAAATTTTAAAATTATTTGTTCTTGTTTTGTGGAAAATGCCATTAGTATTTTGATAGAGATTGCACTGAATCTGTAGACTGCCTTGGGTAATATGGTCATTTGAACAATATTGATTCTTCCCATTCAAGAACACAGGATATCTTCCCATCTTCAATTTCCTTCACCAGTGTGCTATAGTTTTCTGAGTACAGCTCTTTTTATCTTCATAGCTCATACAGCTCAACATCAAAAAGAAATCAAATAACCGAATTAAAAAGTGGGCAGAAGAACTGAATAGATATTTTCCAAAGAGGAAATGCAGATGCCTAACAGGCACATGAAAAGGTATTCAACATCATTAATTAACAGGGAAATGCAAATCAAAACCACAATGAGATATCACCTTATACCTGTCAGAATGGTGCTGCTGCTAAGTCACTTCAGTCGTGCCCAACTCTGTGTGACTGCATAGACGGCAGCCCACCAGGCTCTTCTGTCCATGGGATTCTCCAGGAAAGAATACTGGAGTGGTTATGATTTCCTTCTCCAATGCATGCATGCAAGCATGCTAAGTTGCTTCTGTCATGTCCGACTCTGTGTGACGCTATGAATGTGTGACCCTATGGACAGCAGCCCACCAGGCCCCTCTTTCCACAGGATTCTCTAGGCAAGAATACTGGAGTCGGTGGTTGCCATTTCCTTCCCCAGAATGACTCTCATAAAAAGTCTACAGGGACTTCCCTGGAGGTCCAGTCGTTAAAACTCTGTGCTTCTACTGCAGGGGCATGGGTTTGATCCGTGGTCAGGGAACCAAGATTCTGAATGCTGTGTGGTGTGGCTGAAAACAAACAAATAAATAAGTTGGCAAATGCTGGCAAGGATGTGGAGAAAAGGGAAAACTTGTACAATGTTGGTAGGAATGGAAATTGATGCAGCCACTGTGAAAAACAGTATAGAGGTTTTTTAAAAGAGGAAAAATAAAGTTGCTATATGATCCTGCAATCCTACTCGTGGGCACATATCTGCAGAAAACCATAATTCAAAAAGATACACGCACCCTAATGTTCATAGCAGCACTATTTACAATTGCCAAGATATGGAAGCAACCTAAGTACCCATCAACAGATGAATGGAAAAAAAAAGATGTCACACACACAGACACATTCAATGGAATACTACTTGGCCATAAAAAGAATGTTATTTTGACAGTTGCAGTAACATGGATGGACTTTATGCAAAGTGAAATAATTCAGAGAAAGACAAGCATTACTGTTATCACTTAAGTATGAAAAAAAAATAAAACAAACTAGTGAATATAACAAAAAAGAAGCAGACTCACAGACAGAGAGAACAAACTACCAGTGGGGAGAGGGAAGTGGAGAGGGGCAATACAGAGGCGGGGATGAAGAGGCACAAACTACTGGGCACAAAACAAGCTACATGGATCTACTGTACAATATGGGGAATACAGCCACTATTTTGTAACTATATTTTATAATTATAACTTAAAAACTGTGATTCACTGTTTTGCACACCTGAAACTTATGCAATGTCCTAGGGCAACTATACTTCAATAAAAAAAATAGAAAAAATATAAATTTGCACTTGGAAGCAAAAAATATATATATTAACAGAAGAAAACATCTGGAGCAAACAGCTCCTTGATAAACTCAAAGCCTCACATCTTTTACATCTTCCTGCCCTATCAGCCTAAGAATACTGGCTTTATGGTTGGAATATGATGCCTGTTGTGGTAGGTATCATTTCATCTTTGAAGTCAAGAAGGAAGAAAGGAATTGACATTACATATGTGCTCAACAGGCATCATTGGTATCAAATTGTTTGACCAACATGTATTGAAACACCATGTGAGTGGCAATGTATCAGACTGTGGAATTTAGTGATTAATCAAAATATGTATATTCTGTGCCCTTTAACAAATCCTACAGGTTCAAATATGAGGCTTCTCCTTCTGAGGGTTTCCTTTCCCACCTCATTCATGTCTGACTGCACAAAGCAGAATCTATCTTGAACTCCTGCATAATCACAGTAGGAATATTCCTCTATCCTGAGTCTTCTTGGTACATCCTGGGAGTTACCTTATTTATACTCACTATATCATATGTTTAGGATAATATTTTATGTAATGGTGTTTTGTGGCAGAATTCCTTAATGTAAAACCCTTTTAAAAAATATAAATTTTATTAATGGTTGTCAAGAGTATTTATTCTCTCTCCTGCTTTCTCTCTTCTCCTGTCTTTAAAACCTAACAAGCTCTTATGTTAGATGATATAAGACTCCCATATTTAAAGTACATTCTCTTTCTTGTTAGGGTCTGACTTTCATCTGAAGTGGGAAATATACTGACCAAGACAACCAAAAGAGAAACTCTCTTTTGAAAAATAATGCTCAATGACAATTTCTCATGATATAAATTACAACTTCAGAAGGGACAGTCCCTTCTGCACTTTTTGGGAACCAATTGTTTTTTTTNTCTCTGCTTTTCAATATGCTCTCTAGGTTGGTCATAACTTTTCTTCTAAGGAAATGCCCTAATTTCATTCTTTTACATGTAGCTGTTCCATTTCCCCAGCACCACTTAGCAGAGACTGTTTTTTTCCTTCATTGTGAATTATCGCTTCTGTCCTCATAGATTAACTCACCGTTAGTGTGTTGGTTTATTTCTGGGCTGTCTATCCTGTTCCACTGATCTACGAGTCTGTTTTTGTGCCACTACCATACTGTTTTGATTACTGCAGTTTTGGAACATAGCCTGAAGCCAGGAAGTGTGATTTCTTTAGATCTGTTCTTCTTTCTCTAGATTGTTTTGGCTGTTTGGGGTTTTTGTGTTTCCGTACAAATTTTAAAATTATTTGTTCTTGTTTTGTGGAAAATGCCATTAGTATTTTGATAGAGATTGCACTGAATCTGTAGACTGCCTTGGGTAATATGGTCATTTGAACAATATTGATTCTTCCCATCCAAGAACACAGGATATCTTCCCATCTTCAATTTCCTTCACCAGTGTGTTATAGTTAGATTCTGAGTACAGCTCTTTTTATCTTCATAGCTCACACAGCTCAACATCAAAAAGAAATCAAATAACCCAATTAAAAAGTGGGCAGAAGAACTGAATAGATATTTTCCAAAGAGGAAATGCAGATGCCTAACAGGCACATGAAAAGGTATTCAACATCATTAATTAACAGGGAAATGCAAATCAAAACCACAATGAGATATCACCTTATACCTGTCAGAATGGTGCTGCTGCTAAGTCACTTCAGTCGTGCCCAACTCTGTGTGACTGCATAGACGGCAGCCCACCAGGCTCTTCTGTCCATGGGATTCTCCAGGAAAGAATACTGGAGTGGTTATGATTTCCTTCTCCAATGCATGCATGCAAGCATGCTAAGTTGCTTCTGTCATGTCCGACTCTGTGTGACGCTATGAATGTGTGACCCTATGGACAGCAGCCCACCAGGCCCCTCTTTCCACAGGATTCTCTAGGCAAGAATACTGGAGTCGGTGGTTGCCATTTCCTTCCCCAGAATGACTCTCATAAAAAGTCTACAGGGACTTCCCTGGAGGTCCAGTCGTTAAAACTCTGTGCTTCTACTGCAGGGGCATGGGTTTGATCCGTGGTCAGGGAACCAAGATTCTGAATGCTGTGTGGTGTGGCTGAAAACAAACAAATAAATAAGTTGGCAAATGCTGGCAAGGATGTGGAGAAAAGGGAAAACTTGTACAATGTTGGTAGGAATGGAAATTGATGCAGCCACTGTGAAAAACAGTATAGAGGTTTTTTAAAAGAGGAAAAATAAAGTTGCTATATGATCCTGCAATCCTACTCGTGGGCACATATCTGCAGAAAACCATAATTCAAAAAGATACACGCACCCTAATGTTCATAGCAGCACTATTTACAATTGCCAAGATATGGAAGCAACCTAAGTACCCATCAACAGATGAATGGAAAAAAAAAGATGTCACACACACAGACACATTCAATGGAATACTACTTGGCCATAAAAAGAATGTTATTTTGACAGTTGCAGTAACATGGATGGACTTTATGCAAAGTGAAATAATTCAGAGAAAGACAAGCATTACTGTTATCACTTAAGTATGAAAAAAAAATAAAACAAACTAGTGAATATAACAAAAAAGAAGCAGACTCACAGACAGAGAGAACAAACTACCAGTGGGGAGAGGGAAGTGGAGAGGGGCAATACAGAGGCGGGGATGAAGAGGCACAAACTACTGGGCACAAAACAAGCTACATGGATCTACTGTACAATATGGGGAATACAGCCACTATTTTGTAACTATATTTTATAATTATAACTTAAAAACTGTGATTCACTGTTTTGCACACCTGAAACTTATGCAATGTCCTAGGGCAACTATACTTCAATAAAAAAAATAGAAAAAATATAAATTTGCACTTGGAAGCAAAAAATATATATATTAACAGAAGAAAACATCTGGAGCAAACAGCTCCTCGATAAACTCAAAGCCTCACATCTTTTACATCTTCCTGCCCTATCAGCCTAAGAATACTGGCTTTATGGTTGGAATATGATGCCTGTTGTGGTAGGTATCATTTCATCTTTGAAGTCAAGAAGGAAGAAAGGAATTGACATTATATATGTGCTCAACAGGCATCATTGGTATCAAATTGTTTGACCAACATGTATTGAAACACCATGTGAGTGGCAATGTATCAGACTGTGGAATTTAGTGATTAATCAAAATATGTATATTCTGTGCCCTTTAACAAATCCTACAGGTTCAAATATGAGGCTTCTCCTTCTGAGGGTTTCCTTTCCCACCTCATTCATGTCTGACTGCACAAAGCAGAATCTATCTTGAACTCCTGCATAATCACAGGAGGAATATTCCTCTATCCTGAGTCTTCTTGGTACATCCTGGGAGTTACCTTATTTATACTCACTATATCATATGTTTAGGATAATATTTTATGTAATGGTGTTTTGTGGCAGAATTCCTTAATGTAAAACCCTTTTAAAAAATATAAATTTTATTAATGGTTGTCAAGAGTATTTATTCTCTCTCCTGCTTTCTCTCTTCTCCTGTCTTTAAAACCTAACAAGCTCTTATGTTAGATGATATAAGACTCCCATATTTAAAGTACATTCTCTTTCTTGTTAGGGTCTGACTTTCATCTGAAGTGGGAAATATACTGACCAGGACAACCAAAAGAGAAACTCTCTTTTGAAAAATAATGCTCAATGACAATTTCTCATGATATAAATTACAACTTCAGAAGGGACAGTCCCTTCTGCACTTTTTGGGAACCAATTGTTTTTTTTTGGCTGTGCTGTGTAGCTTCTGGGTTCTTAGTTCTCCGACCAGGCACTGAACCTGGGCCCTCGGAAATGAAAGCGTGGAATCCTAACAACTAGACCACCAGGGAATTCCCTGGGAACCAACTCTTAAAAACTCGTACAATAACTCTTTAACATATAGAAAAAAACCCCATAGTGTGTTAAAAGTGCAATATAATTGACTCACATGTTATTCAATAACTTTGTATTACAAATATTCACACCCATGAAAAAATATGTTGGCCCTATCCATCCTCTGATACCTTCTGCCTCACCTGCTTTCTTTATTAAGAAATCTTCTCTTACCAGGTTTGTCTTTTCAGAGGAGTAGGCTGTCCTTGGCTTGCCTCTATGAAATTATACAAACAATGAAGAGGATTTTCCCTCTATGATGTTTTACTGAGATGGTTTTCTCTTTGAAAAATGTTTTCAGTTTTAAAGGCAAACACCACAGATATACAAAAAAAAAAAAAAAAAGGAAAAAACCACACTAGACACAGAGTTTAGGTGCTTCAACAGAATGTACAGAAGACAGGAAGCAACAGCCAGATTCTCAGGCTCTCATTGTCCCAAATCACACAAGTCATCAACTGAGTAATCAGGAAAGGAAAACAAGCCATTTTTAGTTGAAAGAAGATTTGAATCCATAATATGCACTGTAAATCCACAATGGATGGTTTATAACCAAACAGCTGGGTTTTGTGACTTAATTTGAGTTACCCAATGCAACATATCTTGAAAATTCCACAAAATATCCTACAGGATACATTATGCAAAATGCTCAAATATTGAGATGCACAATTTTCTTGCCCCTGGGGAGCAGTCTTAACAGTCATCCACAGCAGGTGCAAACTATTCCAGACAGAGGGCTAGGCTGGAAAGAATATATTTTTTCATCAGTTCCAGAAATCCATGTTTCTGAGGGATTAGGAAGAGAAATTTCTAAAATGGAGTAGGTGTTACTCAGTCATTGGAAGGGAAATTTAGAATTGTTCATTTAGTTTGTGGAGTCAAATAAACTCGGGTGTGACTTATTGCGGTCATTTAGCGTTCCTGATGATCAGCTTTCTTGACGTCAGATGGGGGTGTAATATTAGTCAGGGTTCAGTCTTAGATAACAGGGCACATTTGGATAAACTAAGATGAATGAGATAGATGGTGAAGAAAAGCTGACTCTCTCTGGATCTCCAGGAGAGACTCCCAGAATATCCTCTAAAACGGCTACCTCTGCAACTGTCAGGAAGCTGGGGGGTCAGAAAGGCCCTGTTGGCACACTTTCAGAATCACGCTACATTAGCTGCGGACCGGAGTCAGAAGCTTCCTCCAGCCTTAGCGCTCCAGGGACAGACCATGCCTACTACACCCACTCCAGCAAAACATTACTGGCATCCTCACCTTTCCTTCCCTTTATTTACTAAGTGAACACACACGTATTTATTGAGTACTTACTACAACAAATGACTAAAATATAATATATTAGAAGGTGATAGGGCTCCCCTGGTGGCTCAATGGGTAAAGAATCTGTCTGCAACGTGGGAGACCTGGGTTTGATTGCTGGGTTGGGAAGATCTCCTGGAGAAAGGAATGGCTACCCACTTCAGTATTCTGGCCTGAAGAATTCCATGAACTGTATAGTCCATGGGGTTGCAAAGTCACACAACTTAGTGACTTTCACTAGAAGGTGACAAATGCCATGGAGATAAATAATNGTGGGAGACCTGGGTTTGATTGCTGGGTTGGGAAGATCTCCTGGAGAAAGGAATGGCTACCCACTTCAGTATTCTGGCCTGAAGAATTCCATGAACTGTATAGTCCATGGGGTTGCAAAGTCACACAACTTAGTGACTTTCACTAGAAGGTGACAAATGCCATGGAGATAAATAATGTAGGGCAAGTAGGGAGGAATGAGCGGGTGAAGGAAGGCTCCCTAAGAAGATGATACTTGGGACTTCCCTGGCGGTCCACTGGGTACCACTCTGTGCTTCCACTGCAGAGGGCACAAGTTCAGTCCCTGATCAGGGAAGTCAGATTCCGCATGCCACATACTGTGGCCAAAAATTTAAAAAAAAAAAAAAAAGAATGACAATGATGCTAAGACTTGTGTGGAGATTTGAGGGAAGTGAGAGGATGAGCCCCGTGAGTTCCTAGGGAAGGAGTATCAGGAGAGGGAGGAGAAAGTGCAAAGGTTCTGAGACAAGAGGTTCCCTGGAAGTCTTAAGGAACAGAAAGGAGACCAGCATGGCTGGAGAGGAGTGGAGCGAGGGGATAAGCCTTCTATGAGACAGTCAGACTTATTCCAAAGTAGAAATTTCTTAAGATGCTTCTTAAATAATTCATTGCTTGGTTTGCTATGTAGACTATGTATTTTGAACTAGGATATTAAAGGTTTGGACAGATTTTAAACTAACACATACTTCTTGAAATAAGAACAGATCTGTTAATGCTAATCTTTTTGAAAATATTGTGCTTTCAAATAATATATATATATATTTTACAGATAATAAAGGCTAATATTTATTGAGCATTTTGGGTAAGGGGAGGTGCCAGCTGCAACTTAAGGTAGCATATCTGCTGCTGCTGCTAAGTCGCTTCAGTCGTGTCCGACTCTGTGCGACCCCACAGACGGCAGCCCATTGGGTTCTGCCATCCCTGGGATTCTCCAGGCAAGAACACTGGAGTGGGTTGCCATTTCCTTCTTCAATGCATGAAAGTGAAAAGTGAAAGTAAGTCGCTCAGTCGTGTCTGACTCAGCGAACCCATGGACTGCAGCCTACCAGGCTCCTCCATCCATGGGAGTTTCCAGGCAAGAGTACTGGAGTGGGATGCCATTGCCTTCTCCAAGTTAGCATATCTAGTTTGGTGCTTTTTCTTTGTATTGTTTAAGTTTTATCATAAAGAATTTAAAAACACCCATCTTTGATGGAATGGTTTTGTGTGAGGAATTAATCAGTTACATGATTGAATTCTACACTTTGGGAGATTCTTACAACTGGCTTCATCTTTATTATGGTACAAGTATTACATCCAAAAGAAAATCTGAGTATAAGTTATCAGATGCATCATTGAAACATATCTTAAGGATGGAGAATAATAAGTAGGCCAGCTTTGACAAATATCTCTTCTCAAAAGAAGGCTAAATGTGAAATAATGAACTCATATCTATGTGAGATAGAAACTTACATTTGACAAAATACTTTCAGAAATAACATATTCTAACTGGCTTTTATCTGAGATGCAAGTGATGTTATTGTAAAAAGCATTGTATTGCCATTATAATTAAGAATTAGCCTAGGGATTTAGGAGAATACATGGGAGGTAGGCTGAGGAGGAAACAACACAGAAGACATCTAAGAGACAGAAGGTGTTGGAGCAGGCTTTCCCAGACTCGGCATGGCTGTCCTTGTGCCATCTGTGGCAGCTGCCCAGTGGTCCGGGTCTTTAGCAGCATTTCGGGCCTCTGTCTACTAGTAATATCTCCCTCTCCCTCCTTATGTGACAGCCCCAAGCGTCTCTGGTTTGAGGACCACTGAGTTAATCAGAAGAGTGAAACAACCTGCAAAATTGATCTGACTTTGAAATCTGGAAGCAAAATCTCCAACTATGGATCTGGGAACAAAAGGACCTTCTGAACAGAGACCTAAAGAATTTAAAATTGAATCTTAGATGCCATTTTAATATTAGTTGCAACCTTTGTTAAATAATTATTGGTAAAAATCATTAGTTAAATATCTGTGTATAAGTTTTTGTGTGGACATAAGTTTTTAACTCTTCTGAGTAAACAGCAGGGAATAGAATTTCTGGATCATATGGTAAGAATTTGTTTAGTTTTGTAAGAAGCTGTCAAACTGTCTTCCAAAGTGGATGTACCATTTTGTATTCCTACCAGCAATGCACGTTCCTGTTGCTCTACATTCTCATCAGCATTTGGTGGAGGCAACATTGTGGATTTTGGTCATTTTAGTAGTGGTGTCTCATTGGCATTTCCTTCCAGATAACATAGGTGTGTAGTGGTGTCTCATTGGCATTTCCTTCCAGATAACATAGGAGGGTTTCTTTGGTGGCTCAGCTGGTGAAGAATTCGCCTGCAGTGCGGGAGACCTGGGTTCAATGATGTGAAGTGTTTTTTCACTCACTTATTTGCCCATCTACATATCTTCTTTGGTGAGGGATCTGTTAAGGTCCTTGGCTCATTTTATAATTGAGTGCGTGCGTGCATGTGTGCATGTGCGCGTGCATGCATGTGTGCGTGTGTGCGTGCGCTAAGTCACTTCAGCTGTGTCCAACTCTTGGTGACCCTCTGGGCCATGGCCTGCCAGGCTCCTCTGTCCATGGGATTCTCCAGGTAAGAATACTGGGGTGAGTTCCTGACCCAGGGATTGACTCTGTGTCTGTTATATCTACCTGCACTGGCAAGTGGTTTTTTTTTTTTTTTAGTGTGTAGTGGTGTCTCATTGGCATTTCCTTCCAGATAACATAGGAGGGTTTCTTTGGTGGCTCAGCTGGTGAAGAATTCGCCTGCAGTGCGGGAGACCTGGGTTCAATGATGTGAAGTGTTTTTTCACTCACTTATTTGCCCATCTACATATCTTCTTTGGTGAGGGATCTGTTAAGGTCCTTGGCTCATTTTATAATTGAGTGCGTGCGTGCATGTGTGCATGTGCGCGTGCATGCATGTGTGCGTGTGTGCGTGCGCTAAGTCACTTCAGCTGTGTCCAACTCTTGGTGACCCTCTGGGCCATGGCCTGCCAGGCTCCTCTGTCCATGGGATTCTCCAGGTAAGAATACTGGGGTGAGTTCCTGACCCAGGGATTGACTCTGTGTCTGTTATATCTACCTGCACTGGCAAGTGGTTTTTTTTTTTTTTTACCACTAGCATTATTATAGATATCAAAAAAATTAAAAGACTAGGAGAAAAACCTTGCAAAATACTCACCTGACAACTGACTAGGTTTCTTACTATTGAGTTTAACACTTTTTGTGTATTTGGAATAACAGCCCTTTATCAGATATGTATTTTGCAAGCTTTTTTCTCCTAGTGTTTATATTTTCTCAATATTTTCTGCAAAGCAGAAACTTTTAATTTTAATGAAGTCTAGCTTGTCAATTATCTTTCTTGTGTGTGGACTATGACTTTGTTGCTCTATAGCAAAAGAAGCAACCGCAATGAGAAGGTGTACACTGCAACCAAGAGTAGCCTCCACTTGCCACAACTAGAGAAAGCCCAAGTGCAGCAATGAAGACCTACCACAGCCTAAAATTTTAAAAAATAAATATTTTTTAAAAAGCAACTAAGAATAGAACTACCATATGACCCAGCAATCCCACTCCTGGGCATATACCTAGTGAAACTATAATTCAAAAAGACACATGCACTCCAGTGTTCACTGTGGCACTATTTACAAGAGCCAGGATAGGAAGCAACCTATGTGTCCATCAACAGAGGGATGGATAAAGAAGATGTGGTACGTATATAAACGGAATATAATTCAGCCCTAAAAAGAAATGAAATTGGGTCATTTGTAGAGATGTGGATGGACCTAGGGACTGTCATACTGAGTAAAATAAGTCAGGAGGAGAAAAACAAGTATCATATATTAATGCATATATGTGGAATCTAGAAAAATGGTATAGATGATCTTATCTGCCAAGCAGAAACAGAGACACAGATGTAGAGAACAAATGTATGGACACAAAGTGGAATGGGATGAATTGGGAAGCAGGTTGATATACATACACTACTGATACTATGCATAAAATAGATGATGGATGAGAACCTACTGTATAGCTTGAGGAACCCTACTCAGTGCTCTGTGGTGACCTAACTGGGAAGGAAATCCAAAAAAGAGGGGATATATGTATATGAATAGCTGATTCTCTTTTTTTGTACAATAGAAACTAACACAATATTGTAAAGCAAGTATACTCTAAAAAAATTAATTTAAAAAAATCATGCAAAAAATACATACAGGCCACAGAGACTAAGTCATCTGCTTCATGAAATATGGGCTGGCAGGAGGAGCCTTTGGTTTTCTAATGGGGAAGTGGAAGATGCCAGTAATAACTTCCCATGTTTCATGAACATGTATTATTGGTACTTGCATTCATAGAGTTGACTCCATAAATTTATAGAAAATTATACTCATTTTCTTCATCTCAGAAATCAAAAGTTTCCAAGTAGGAAAGCAAATTGACTTTCCTGTAATTTTCTTAGTTCATTTCAGTTCAGGAGCCTTTTACTATCTGAAGTTTTCTAAGTGTAGCTCAGAGGCAAATGAATCTTTCACTTTAAATAGCATGAAACATCTGGGAGTTACTTCTTGTCTGTTAAATTAACAGTTCATGGAATTCCATGAACTGTAGAGTTTGTCCTAAATTCACAGTAGAATGAAAGTCCTTTTCCCTGATGGAAAACTTTCAGTGGTGTGCTGAGATAGGTTTTGCTCAAGACTGCATTTTGCACATTGATTTAATTGGGTGATTCTCATTCTATTTTACTTTAAGATGATGTCTCTATGGGATGAAGTGAATTTTTTTTAAACAGAGATATGATGCAGGAGGAATTAGTTATTAGCTAATATAAGAGACTGTTGATCCAGTCATTAGACTGCCAGGCTGAAGTGATCTGAGATTGGGAGACTTTTCAAGAGCACTCTTCTGATGGTAAAAACTGAACAATGTTCCATATGAGTTCTTCCTTATATTACAAGTTCAGCTTTTAGAATTCAAAACATCTGGTAAACATGAAATTCTCTCTCAGAAGCTTTCTATAAAATATATTCTTTTAAACATTTTGTGCAGAGAGTTTATTTCACTAAAACCTGGCAAGCCCAAGCATGCAACTCCAACATACAAGACTGTTCCCTTTTGTTCTAAACATAGCACTGTCCTCTGGATGGGATCCAACTTTCACAGAAAAGACCTGATTGATCCCCTCTCTCATTATAAACCTTTAATGATATGGACGACCCAAACACAATACAAAATAAGAACAGACTGAATCTTAATTGCATTTGAAAACAGGCTGAATTCATATTAGTTTTCTGACCACTTTTAACCCACACTAAGTTTACTGTCTATAAAAGCCTCTCTGATTTCAAAAAATTATTATTATATCTGCTGCTGCTAAGTCATATCTTTCCATATTTGTGCAACTGCTTCTTACATTTATCCTTAGTTAATTTCTTATTAGTGTATTTTGGTTCATCTGAGTACACATCAGTATTTTTTACTTTCGATTTTGTCAACAGTGTCATATGGAAATTTGGGGTATGTAACTTTATCCAAGTCATTAACAGTAAACAATGAAGCAAGTCAATATTAACTGGCTAGCACCAAGGACAGAGTCAATATATAAAGGAGTTAGATAGATTCTGTTACCATGTGTATATTTACATAGACCCAACTTCAGTATTAATGTACACTTTTCTAACAAAAGACTAATTCTCATACCAGAAGGCTAATGGATTGATTTGTAACAGAAGATTTAACTGCTGTGACTAATGTTATCATCATGTCCATAGCTGAAATTCTTATTATCATCAAGATATCTGGAACTCCAACTCAATAATCAGAAAAGAGTGTTTTGCAAATGATCTTGCAAAGCAAAATCAAGTTTAATATACCTAAGAATTATTTCATCTCATTTTTGTATTCACTCATACAGATTAACAAGAAATCCGATTTACCAATTGGTTGTGATTCAAACGTCACTTTGGGATTGTTTTGGTTAGAATTTGTAACATATTTTCCCTAGTAATGATATTACCATGGTGGTTAAATTCCCAGTTAATTCAACAAAAGCCCGTTTGAACTGTAATGTGGATGAAGCAATGTACTTTTAGCCAAAACAGGAAATGATACCTGTCTTAAAACTAATAATTAAGTCAAATACACACAATGAATGAAAAACAATATTCACAAAAATTCTCCTGCCTTCAGTTTCTCTTGTGGTAAGCTGGCCCCAGTGTGCTTTCAACACTTTCCCTCCATCCTCATGACACAATGGGCATATCTGAAAAGTGGAATTTATTATGCTGCACTTTAATTATCAAATTATTTTTGCTCTCTTCTTTACTAGAAGAATCTTTTGTAAACTCTGACTTGCTAATGGAGGTTTTGAGATGTTTTTAAAGAAACCTTTGGAAGATTTTATTATCAGCATCATGTACGCAAAAAGGCCAGTTCAATGATCCACTATTGGTAAGAACATTTATAGGAAAAGAGGATGGTTGTCTAACTTTTGCTGAACTACAGAAAATAATGTTTCATAACAATCACTGAGTGAGAGTCAGCTGACTGGTTTCTCAGAACAAGTCTTAAACCCTTTTACTCCCAAATTGCTTATGCATTTTTATCGGGAGTGCTAATTTCTTCCCAGAGGAAGCGTTGGAATAATAAAAATAGGGTTCTGTTCCATACCAAGTTTGGACAGTTTTTTTTTATAGACGTAATGTGGTCTTGTGTATATAAATAACTCTGATTTTTTAAAAAATATGTGGTTTGGTTCAGTCTTACTAATGAACCCAAATTTAGCTCTCCACATTTAGAGGTCGTAGGTATGTATTTATGAGAATATTACAGAGAGAGACTGTGTGTGTGTGTGTGTGCAGATGCTTCACACTCTCTCTCTATGGAATCAAGGTCAGGAAGACTGTGCCCTCAAGCACTGTGATGATTTATGACAAAGCAGGTGTTACAGAGCATGCTGAAACAAAATAGAAAGAATGCAAGTGTTAACAACATTACATTCAAGCCAGTAAGGACTAGTTCAAAAATATGAAAACCTGCAAGATATTAAAACTGCAGGGAAATCAATTTTGCCTTAGGAAAACAAGACCACATCAGTGTACTCTGAACGACAGATGAAGATGATTAGTAAGAAGAGTTATCCAATATGCACGCAAGCTCAGTCACTCAGTCATGTCCAACTCTTGCGACCCCGTGGACTGCAGTCTGCCAGGCTCCTCTGTTCATGGGATTCTCCAGGCAAGAAAACCAGAGTGGGTTGCCATTTCCTTCTCTGGGGTATCTTCCCGACCCAGGGATCAAACCTGTGTCACTTGCATTGGCAGGCAGGTTCTTTACCACTGAGGCAACCAGGGAAGCCTAATGCCAGCATTATAAATAGGCTCTATGTTATATTTTAAAATTTCACACTGAGGAGGAACATTTCTACTTAAATAGAAAAGTTAAAAGCCAAAGATGTTCTTCCAGGAGTTAATTATTAAGCACCTCTCTGTAGATATTTATGATTCTTGGATGATGGAATCAAATTTTGTCTAATAACTACTTGAGATTAGGAAATCCAGTAGAAATAATTTATTATATTAATTAAGAGACACTGTAGAGAAAGGTTTAATAGTAATAGGAATCAGACAGTATTATTAAGGTTGGGGTGGATATATAAAATAAAGCTTTTCATGACTAAAATTCATCTTGATTCACTTTCTTAAAATAACTCTTAATGTATTTCATTTCTCTGATACTTTTATTACAATTCTCTATGAATATCATTTAGCCTAGGTAGAATTTTTCATTAATTAAGTATAAACTGTATTATGTCAAGACAGGAAATATTAAAGTTATGTGTGAGGGTTAACATATCTGGGACTAAAAGAAAAAAAAAATTAATCTAACCAAGATGCCAATCACAAAAACAAATTACATGAGCTGAAGAAAAATGTGAATGTCAAATAAAAAAGAGAAATAGCATTCTAAATCTAGCAAGGTGAATGGGTAGAGCTGAGTTCCAGATAAAGAAATATTTAAACTCATAACTATTACTAGACTTAATTTCAAGCCGACAAATTTCAATTTAGATTTTTTCTTACCCTGAGTTGCAGCAATATGTCTCCATTTATGGATGAATCCTGTCAAGAATGACAATGGAAGACAAATTAAACCATCAGGAGACTCCTCACACTTCTCCCAGGATAGAATGCCAGCTATATGAGGGGACAGAACACAAATTCAGTGTAAAATTAATGTGTATCACCAGCATCCTCGAAACACTGACTCATAATTAGGCTGAAGTAAGCCTCTGTTATATATTCTTCAGCTTTCAACTGTCGGTAAGCATGGGATCGTCAAACAAAAACAAATGTCTCCCCAGAAAGGCTATGGTAGGTAATGATAAATTGTCAAAAGACACATTCAAGAAAAGCAAAAAAACTACATAGGGCTATTTTTAATTTTTTCATTCAATTTAAAATCATAATTTATTTAAAAAACTTTTGCGAAATTTCCCTTTAATTAGTGAGAGGAAATTATTAGGCTTATTTTAGGGGGAAAAAAAGAGAAACTGAAAGCAGAAAAGTAGCCTGTGAAATGTTTACTAAAGAAAAGCACTCTGTTATTCTATACCTCTCCAAACTTTCATTGTTTCTTTAAGCTAACTGTGCTTATACTGAATATATATTCAAAATGTATATTGTATTCTGTATCTGATATGTTTGTATATACATATATTGTCTTCTGTACTTTTATTCACTTAGTGTAATATAGGCATGCTTGCATGTTACAACATCCTGTTGATAAAGATAATTCTTAACGCATTGACGGTATTCTGACTAGTGTATACAATCCCAAGATATAAAAAACTTTTTAACTTAATGCATACAAATAGCTATCCAAGATTGTACCAACTTACACCATTATTGTCTCCCTGCTTATTTAACTTCTATGCAGAGTACATCATGAGAAACGCTGGACTGGAAGAAACACAAGCTGGAATCAAGATTGCCGGGAGAAATATCAATAACCTCAGATATGCTGATGACACCACCCTTATGGCAGAAAGTGAGGAGGAGCTAAAAAGCCTCTTGATGAAAGTGAAGGAGGAGAGCGAAAAAGTTGGCTTAAGGCTCAACATTCAGAAAACGAAGATCATGGCATCCGGTCCCATCACTTCATGGGAAATAGATGGGGAAACAGTGTCAGACTTTATTTTTTTGGGCTCCAAAATCACTGCAGATGGTGACTGCAGCCATGAAATTAAAAGACGCTTACTCCTTGGAAGAAAAGTTATGACCAAACTGGATAGTATATTCAAAAGCAGAGACATTACTTTGCCGACTAAGGTCCGCCTAGTCAAGGCTATGGTTTTTCCTGTGGTCATGTATGGATGTGAAAGTTGGACTGTGAAGAAAGCTGAGCGCCGAAGAATCGATGCTTTTGAACTGTGGTGTTGGAGAAGACCCTTGAGAGTCCCTTGGACTGCAAGGAGATCCAACCAGTCCATTCTGAAGGAGATCAACCCTGGGATTTCTTTGGAAGGAATGATGCTAAAGCTGAAACTCCAGTACTTTGGCTACCTCATGCGAAGAGTTGACTCGTTGGAAAAGACTGTGATGCTGGGAGGGATTGGGGGCAGGAGGAGAAGGGGACGACCGAGGATGAGATGGCTGGATGGCATCACAGACTCAATGGACGTGAATCTGAGTGAACTCAGGGAGATGGTGATGGATAGGGAGGACTGACATGCTGCGATTCATGGGGTCGCAAAGAGTCGGACACAACTGAGCGACTGAACTGACTGACTGACTGAAAGAATAAAGTCTGACGCTTTGGAGGTTACATGATGGGCATTTGGCATGACTCCAGTGTGCCCCAAACCTGCTCTCAGATCTGCTTGGCAATCAGAGGAACATGTTAACACTGAGGGGACTTCCTCCATCCACTTTAGTTTTTAATTTTTTTTAAATTTATTTTATTTTTGGCTGTGCTGGGTCGTCACTGCTGTGCGCTGCTTTCTCTAGTGGCAGAGAGTGGGGTCTGCTCTCTGTTGAGTTCACAGGCTTCTCATTGCGGTGGCTTTCTTGTGGAAGGGCATGGGCCCCACATATGCAGGCTTCCGTAGTTGCAGAGCCTGCTGAGGGCAGGGATGCAACCCACGTACATTGCACGGCAGATTTCTAACTGCTGGACCACTAGTGAAGCCTCTCCTCCCACTTTAAACAAGGCTCTGTTTGTGTGCTGTTCCTATGCTTGGCTTCTATCAGGGCTGTTTGTGGGAAGGTAAGTTTCTGTATTTTTTTTCCTTCTTTGTTTGTACACCCAAGCCCAATAAAAGAATTCTGCCTCTAGTGCGAGACTGGAATTTAGAATTCTAAGTCTAGATGGGATGGGAGCGTGGCATACTGGTGGAATGTGGGGCCGGTGTCTTGGTTTCCTATTCTGTCCATCTAGTGGGGGTGATTTGAGGGTAATTATTTAGCCTCATGGTGCCTCAGATTCTTCATCTGTGAAACAGAGAAAATAATGTCTATCTCAAAGGACGAGTGGGCTTATTCATGAGATAACATATTAAAATATCTTGAACACACCAAGTGATGAACAAAGTATAGCTATTATTTTAATTGGGCTGCAGAACGTAGGTGTTAGCGATTCTATAATTAAATGGGTCCAGTTAGCTTTCTTTGGGTTACAAGAGACTAAAATGTCTGGCTCAGACTAATTTACTCCAAAAGGGAAATCTACTACTCATAAATTCATTTAAAATTGGGCTCTGGTTAGCAGAGTTACCATAGAATAGGCCGAAGCGTGGGCAGCCGTAGGGGCTGCATGACTCTGGCGGTGGTTTAATCGCTGAGTCCTGTCCGACTCTTGCAACCCCGTGGACTGTAGCCTCCCACGCTCTGCAGTTTGGGGGATTTGCCAAGCAATAATACTTATGTTCATGGGATTTCCACTTGTGTTCGTGGGACTTCCTAGGCAAGGAGTGGGTTCCCATTTCCTTCTGTAGGAGATCTTCCCAACTCTGGGATCGAGCCTGCGACTCTTGCCTCTCCTGCAGTGCAGGCGGATTCTTTCCACTGAGCCTCCAGGGAAGCCTGAATGTAAGGCTTACAGAGGCCTTCCATAGTAAGGCCCAAATTTTAATAAAATGAAAGTACCAGAATGCCTGGATAATGTAATGAATAGCTCTAACTGCTGAATTTTTGTAATGTAGTGTAAAAAGCTGACTATGAGATATTTAGGCTGTCCTGAGGAGGCCAATGCAAGAAGCAGGAAAAATCATTAAACGCAGGACACATCCTATGTGTTCTGGATGCATGTCAACCTCCTGTTTAGGCTCAGGGTATAGCTACCCATGAAATTCTATCTGTTCCTATAAATAATGTTTTCCAGTTAGTGCTATTAGACTCAATTAATTTCATTCTCATATCCATTAAATTAACCAGAGCCTGTACTGGAACATTCAAAATAAATCTAAGGTCCATAGTATGTTACTTGAAAATAATACAATTATTTTGAAAAATTGGGCTTCAGGTACAGTGCGATCCAGGAGATAGAATTTTTTTTTTTCCATTTCTCTTAATGTAATTCTGCTGTTCATATGGACTGCAGATGGTGATATGATGGCCAGTAGCTCTAGGCATATATCCTCCCAGGTTTTAGTCCCATAAACAGAGTCTTTTATTGATCGGAAAAAATCCATGGTCTGATTTTCATTGGTCAGAATTTCACCTCATTTTCTTATCTAATTGGACATATCTGGGTCATATGTACACTCTTGGAGCCAAGGTTGGGGTCAGTTTTATCCAAAGCACACAGACTGAGTATAGAGTGTGGAGACTGTTTTTCTCGAGGAGAGTTGGTGCTCTATGAGGAAGAGGAGGAATAACATAGATGTTGGGTAACTGAAAGTATAACAACCACCCTCCCCAAACAAACAAAAATAGTGACTATCTATTACATCCAGATTCTTCTGTGCCGCTTTTAGCAAGAGAAAAATATCATAGCTTAGGTAAATCAACACCAAAATTGGACAAGGAACACGGCTCTGACTTTAATAAGGTGTTTCTAAAACCACACGTGGGGTTGCTGCTTTAGCTTTTTAGATCATCAAAGAATGCTTTTGTGTAATTCTTCTTAAAAAGTTACTGGTACATTTCCCCCCACCTTGTAATAGCTTTACTATTTTAGTCTGATTATTAAGATAACATAGTTGACTCTTGAGCAATGGACTTGAATGAAATGGGTCCACTTTTATGCAGATTTTTTTTTTCAATAAATATGTGTACTACAGTACACAGTCCGAGGCTGCTGGTTGAATCTGAGAATACAGAGGGCTGACTGTAATGTTATAGTCAGATTTTTGATTGCGTGGAGAGTGGACACCACAGATTCCTTCACTGTTCAAAGTTTGACTGTATACGAAAAAAGGTGTATATTGCAAAATGAAGGTCACCAATAATCCCGCAGTCCAGAGGTAATTCCTGTCATCATAGTATAATTATTCCAGATGATTTGTGTGTGTGTGTTTATATGTCTCTTGTACGTGTAAAACACTTAGCTAAAAATAAAGTCAAACATAAACTTATTAATACTTTATTACCTTTTGAATTCAATTATATATTCTGGGCTTCCCTGGTAGCTCAGATGGTAAATGCAGGAGACCTGGGTTCAATCCCTGGGTTTCGAAGACCCCCTGGAGAAGGAAATGGCAACCCACTCCAGTATTCTTGCCTGGGAAACCCCATGGACAGAGGAGCCTGGCGGGCTACAGTCCATGGGGTTGCAAAGAGTTGGACGTGACAGCAACTGAACAGCAACAAAACATTCATGCATCTTTTTAAAAGAATTTAAAAAATATATTTTTGGTCATGCTGTGCAGCATGTGGGATCTTAGTTCCCCAACTAGGGATGGAACCAGCACCCCCTGACATGGAAGGGTGAAGTCTTAACCACTGGTCCACCAGGGAAGTACTCTATAACATGTAATTTTAAAGGTGCTTTCCTCTTACTGTTTTCAAAGTCTAAAGGAGTTCAGGCTTTTGAAAAACAACACAGGCAGCCTCTGCTTATGAATAGAATAGTACAGTTTGTCTGCTGAGCTCAAAAGCTTCAGAAAGAACTCAATTTAAAGATATATACCCTTCATAAATTGAATACTTCTCTCTCAAAGCAACAGATCTCCTAAGTCATCTTTTTGGCACACAAAAGCACTTTGTGGGGACACAAAGTGTGCCCGTTGACATTTATACACGTGTACATGTGCATAGGAAGTAGATTGGAGGTGTATTAACAGCAATGATAGTCATAGCTAGTTACTGAACGCTGTGCCGTACAAAAATATTATTGTAAATCCTCACACTGTAAGGCAGCCTCCATTATTATTATTGCCCCCTATCAGATGAGGCCACCACATAACTGGGCTCACCCTGGATCTGTGTGGCTCCAACGGCAAAATGATTCTGTCTGAGTGGAAGGGATGTGCGTGAAGTTCAGTTTCTTTTTATAATTTTCCTTTATAGTTCCTCCACTGTTTTAAATGAGTATGTACATTTTAAGATCAGAAAGGTTATTTCCACCTTGAAAAATTATAGTCCGTGGTCAATGGATAGAGACTGAGACAAACAGAAGGAATCGCCAGCTCTAGGTGAGACTGTTTATGTCACCAACCAGCTTTGAGTTGGGGAGGGTGCCTGTTCACTAGATGCGCATTAAATAGTATCTTGTGTAGTTTGTATTTTGTTGCTAATTATAATTTTCACATGCTCTTTAAAAAAAAAAACAAAAAACTTTAAACTTTATGTTGGAGTATACTTGATTTAGGGCTTCCCCAGTGGTTCAGCCTTAAAGAATCTGTCTGCAATGCAGAAGCCTCAGATGGGGGTTCGATTCCTGGGTCGGGAAGATCCCCTGGAGGAGGGCATGGCAACCCACTCCAGTATTCTTGCCTGGAGAATCCTGGAGGACCTGGTGGTCAGAGGACCTGGTGAGCTACAGTCCATGGGGTCGAAGAGAGTCAGACATGACTGAAGCGACTTAGCATGCATGCACTGTTGATTTAAAAGGTGGTGACAGTTTCAGGAGTACAGCAAAGTGATTCGGTTTTAGATTTTCCTGCTTAGGTTGTCACATGATATTGAACAGAGTTCCTTGTGCTATATATGCAGTAGGTCCTTACTGGTTGTCCATTTAAAATATACCAGTGTGTACACGTCAGTCCCAAACTCCCTAACTCTTCCCCCTACCCTTCCCTTCTGGTAACCACAAGTTCTCTAAGTCTGTGGGGCTGTTTCTGTTTTGTCAGTGAAATCATTTGTATCATTGCCTTTTAGCTTCCACATAGAAGCATTATCATAGGGTGTTTCTCTTTCTCTGACTGGCTTCACTCAGTATGGCAGTCTCTAGGTCCATCCGTGTTGCTGCAAATGGCGTTATTTCACTCTTTTTCATGGCTGATATATATATATATATATAACATCTTCTTTATCCATTCTTCTGTCAGTGGGCATTTAGGTTGCTTCCATGTCCTGGCCACACACTTAAAGATAATGGCGAACCTTAAGCCTTGGGGGAGTCTGTCAGCCTCCCTGTTGGTGTCTGGAGCGTGATGGAGCCTTCACTTTGCTGCAAGCCACATCTCTATCTCTCTGGGGATGCACAGGGTTTGGTGACATACCCCAGAGGAGCAGAAACTTTGATCAAGCTCAAAGTTTCAAAGAATGCCAAGTTCCACATCACTCACAGATAGGCTGAGTGGTTGGAAAACAGTTGGTGAGCCTACTTCTGAAAACAGTGATAAGACCAGCAAGTGTAGACAGGAGATTGAAGTGGTCAGTGGTTCACACTGGGTCCAGCAAAAAGCCGAACCGTCCAGATTCTTCTGGTCCTTGCCTTCCCCTGCTCATGTGGCATGCTCCATGTTCTTGGGACTGCAGCCCATTTGAAGATGTGACAACCCCCTCCCTGCCGACAGAAATTGCCAAGAGTTGATTTCAGGGGCAAAGGAAGGGGAGTTTGAAAAATACATGCATGAGAATTCTCAAATTTAGTTGTTCAACTGTGCTACACTGGAAACATAAGAATTTAAGACTCCCCCTGATTATTTTAGCTTGTGTCTGAAGGGGATAAAGGAGACAACTTGACAGCCTTACTCTTTAAAAGGGACTTTAAAGGATGTTTGATTTTTCACACGATTCTGAATAAGTAGGAAGAAAAGGATGAATTAAAACTTGCTTTACAGCAAAGGGTTAAATTAATACTGAATTACCAGCTAGTCCCTAATTGCACAGGAAGTGTATACAAATGGTGCTCAGCGTTAGGTGTTCAAATTTAGAACCCTTGATGCCTTATCTTATGTTGGGTTTGGAATTTCGTGCGTTAGCTGCAACATTCTCACGGCCATTCTCACGGTGGCCCTGTCTGTTGGCCTGTGGCACCGTGTGCATGCAATGATTCAGCTACTCCATCGCATGTTTTGCCTTTGTTTTAGAAAATTGAGGGGGACACAGAAAAATTAAGAGCACCAAGCGATGATGTTAGTAGAGCTGAGACAAGATAAGAATCATTAGATTTGCCGGCATGTTGTATCTTTAGCTTCAATCAGTGGTTCGCTGGGATGCAGCCAGTTGAATCTGTTGGATTATGAAGGGAGGAAGCATGTTGAAAAATCATGTCTGAAGTGCTGGAAATAGACCTGGATGCTTGTATCTGCCCGGCAAAGCGTGAGGAAGGATTTCATCAGACCTTAGCACTCCAGGATAGAAACCCCACACAACATATAATCTTTTGCACATTTTACATAAATACACATTTCCAGAAATTATGCGTGAAGATGGGAACTGCAAGTTAGAGAGGTGTGAGTGGAAGGGCTTTAAGAAAAAAGCACAAGTCTCAGTATCCTAGAATTTTAAGGCAGAGAGGAATGTTATGCGCCCCCAAGCAATACATATTGATTTTTGCTGTAGCAAAAGGTAGTGGTTCAACAGATTCAGTATTTATTCATTGGGCTCTTGTGTGTGCTTGGCAGTGGTGATAGCATGATAAATGAAATGAGAATGATAAATAAAATGATAAATGAAATCATGAAAAATGATTTCTTACTTTAACAGAATTGATGATAATCATGAGGTGTGTGTGTGCTGATGGGGCATAAGGAAGCAGATGTTAATCTAGTAAACCCCAATGTAAAACTACAACTGTGATCAGTGTTACAAAGCACAGATATCCACATACCTGAGCTACAAGGGCCTGAAATGGGGGGATTTGACTTTGATATTTGAACGATGAAAAGGGAATTAAGTAGGCAAAGGTTCCAGAAACAGCATTCCAGGCAGAGTGAACTATATCCAAAGGCCCTGTGATGGGATTAACACAGTGAATACAGAGATGGGGTTGCCAAGGAAACAAGGGAAAGTGTACCCATGGAGCAAGGTGGTCTCACCACAGTGCAGTGGACTGGATGCACTGCATGGATCCAGGTGGACTGGTCACAGAATTTTTGCTGACATCCAGGTGGATGATGGCACTAGAGTCCTAATGATAGAGACAGAAGGAGGTGAACAGATTTGACAGCAATGGAGGAGGTGAGCGCTTCCAGCCTTGGGGTGAATCAGAGCTGTGGTGGGTTAGAGAGAAAGAGGTGGACGAGAGGAAGGAGGTGATTTTTTAGGATTGATAATACAAAAGAATAGGAAATCCAGTACTCGCTTCTTTAGTATTGCAACAAAGTATGATTGGAGCTGGGGGAGGTGCAAACAGCATATTTAAAACATTCCCATTTTTATTCGAGACACACACACACAATTTGAAAAGCCGCATAATGCTGTAAGGCTTTTAAGGAAACCCAGCAGGCTCCACCTCTCTTCTCATCATGAATCCAAGTCCTCAGAGGCCAGCGCTTTCAAATACTTTAAGTTGCTTTCTGGCATTTCCCTTCATTTTTCTCTGTAAACACTTATGTTATTTCCTAATTTGTTTTTTCAGCTAATAAATATTGATAAAGCACCTGAGCACAGTAAACATAGTAAGGGAAAATATACATACTAAACAAAAACACATATCATACAAATACACGTGGTGAGCCAAACCCCCCGCCCTCACGAAGCCATCGCGCCAGTGTGGAGGAAGCGTAAAGGTTTAAATAAAACATCGCTGTCAGCCTCTCACTGTGTAGAGGATGCAAGTGTTGGTTGCTCAGGCGTGTCCACCTCTTTGCGACCCCATGGACTGTAGCCTGCCAGGCTCTTACGGTTATAGGTAATATGGGGAAGAATAGGCATCCATGGGTGTCCTGTGGGCACTGTTGGGGAGCAATGTAGAGGTCAGTAAGGGAAGGGGGGAGAGGGATGACCCACCCGAGAAACAGCATCTGAGCAAAGACTGGAAAGATTGAGGGGAGAGCCCTGTGGGTGTGTGGGGAGAGGGCATTCCAGGCCAGGGCAACAGCGAGTGCAGAGGCCCTGAGGTTGGAGGAGGTTGGGAGTCACTGAGGGTCCAAACAGCAGAGAGGCCCTTGCTGCTGGAGTGAGGTGAGTAAGGAGGGCCCTGGGGGGTGAGGTTGGCTTGGTGGGGTGGGGAAGCCCAATGGGTAGGGTTTTGTGGGCTGCTGGAATGACCTCAGCTTCTATCCTGAGTGATGAGACAGCACCTCATGTCTTGACTGGAAACCATATTCCCACTTTCCCTGCTTCCAGCATACTTTTTGGTTACATCAGTCTTCAGGGTTCATACCATGATTACTATCAAATATTATTTCCTGCATCGCCAGCATCATTTTTGTTCAGATTCCACATATAGGGGATATCACATGATACTTGTCTTTCTCTGTCTGACTTTCTTCACTTAGAATGATCATCTCGAGGTCCATCTATCTTGATGCGAGAGGCATTATTGCATTCTTTTGCACGGCTGAGTAGTATTCCACGGTGTACATGCACCACAGCTTTATCCATGTCGATGCACCCAGGCTGCTTCCATGTCTTGGCTATTGGGAACAGTGCTGCTTTACTTTGCCGACTAAGGTCCGTCTAGTCAAGGCTATGGTTTTTCCTGTGGTCATGTACGGATGTGAGAGTTGGACTGTGAAGAAGGCTGAGCACCGAAGAATTGATGCTTATGAACTGTGGTGTTGGAGAAGACTCTTGAGAGTCCCTTGGACTGCAAGGAAATCCAACCAGTCCATTCTGAAGGAGATCAGCCCTGGGATTTCTTTGGGAGGAATGATGCTAAAGCTGAAGCTACAGTACTTTGGCCACCTCATGAGAAGACTGGACTCATTGGAAAAGACTGTGATGCTGGGAGGGATTGGGGGCAGGAGGAGAAGGGGACGACCGAGGATGAGATGGCTGGATGGCATCATGGACTCGATGGACGTGAGTCTGAGTGAACTCCGGGAGATGGTGATGAACAGGGAGGCCTGGCGTGCTGCGATTCATGGGGTTGCAAAGAGTCGGACACGACTGAGCAACTGAACTGAACTGAAGCATAGGGCCCAAGTACGTCTTCAAATCAGATAAACGTCCCCTCTGCTGACCGAGTGGCAGAGGGGTGGGGCTGGTGTTGTGGGAGTGGGCAGGATGCCTGGAGGAATTTGTCCAAGGCAACCCTGGCCTATTCCTGAAGGGCTTCGTGGGAGTTACAGCGACATGCTGGCACATCCAGGTGGCTTTTTCAGCCCAGGGCACAGTAGATAGAAACCTTGAACATGGAACACTGGGCTCCCAATCTCACATGCTTTCCAGCAGAAAACAATGATGTCTGATATCACATGGGAAAGACTGCAAAGGCTTCAGGAATCAAAGGAGAGAGAGATCCATTGTGTTGGTGTGGCCAGGGAGGCTCTGGGAGGCTCTGGGGCTCGGCTGGGCCAGGAGGGATGGGGAGGGGATGGAGGGAGATTGGGGCGAGAGGCAGAAGGTTTTGGTGGGCCGAGGGTGGGTAACCAGGCTGTGGCAAGAACGCTTTCATGGAAGGATGGTGTGCCTGATGGATGCCGAGGGTCAAGACGAGCCCTGGAACCCAGGAGAACGGTGTCAGCGTCCAAAAGAAGGGAGCTCAACTGATAAATTGTATGAAACTTCATCTTCCTGGGCCTGGGAGTTGAAGGAATTGCTTGGACTTGATTTTGGAGACTGAGGGGCCGTTACAGGTGGAGTATTTGTGGCCATGTATAAAGGTGGCTTCTGCAGGAGCCCTTCAGGGCTCAGCGGTTACTGATGGGCTGTGGGGACTCTTGTGGAGCCTGTGGGGTGGGAGGTGTGGTTTGAACGAACCAGAGAGTCCAGGGACGGGGCAGGTGGGGGACCAGCATGCAGAGGAACCAAGAAAGAGGCTGGAGCTCCGTCCCGTGTCTCCTGGGGCCACTCCTTATGCAGCCAAGCCTCCCATCACTAACTCACCTCCTTTTCTTCTGATTTGTCCCTGGCAGGGAAGAAAGGAAGAGGCTGGCCCAGAGTTCCAAACCAGGAGACCTACACCTGTATTTCTGATAGCGGCTGGACAAAGAGGACGGGGACCCTCAACTTCTCCAGAAGATGCGACACCCCCCTCCTTGGGTGAACGGGCCTGACGCTCCTCCAGTGGCCTCCCATGAGCCATGACCAGGCTGGAAAAAACTGGGATGGGACCCATGGGCATTTAAAGATGGGACTTGGGATACTGGGCTGAGGCTGGGGCAGGGAGGTGAGACAGAAGAACTGAGGGTGCATACAGAAGAAGCCAGGTGTGGAGGGGTCAGGGGTCGAGTGTTGCCGGCGAGCGTGTGGCTGTGCTGCAGGACCATCCAGGAAAAGGTTGGCCATGGAGGGCTCACAATAAACGCACCCGGAGTCTCGGAGGTTGTATGTTTCAGTGCGTGAAAACACCAACGGCTAAGTTGAGCAGATGAGTCAAGTAGTCGTGACAAAGGCAGGCAGGTACCCGATGCTGGACACTTGGCCAGCATCCCAGGGGCCACCCACAGATGGCATCAGGAAAAGTGATTGAGCCCTCTCCGCAGTGACCCCACCCTGGACAAGGGGACGTTCTCCAAGGAGGCCAGGTGTGTCACCCGAGGTCAAGGCGTGGTCTGCCTGCGGGCAGATGTCGAGACCAGGTGATGACGCCGTGCACGGGGTCTCCCAGGACAGCAGGGGCTTCTTTCTAGTGTGTGACCCACTCCACTCCTGGCCCGTCCCCTGGGGAAGGAGAGCAATTCCGCTTCGGGGAATTCCCTCCTCCTCACGTCCCTCCCTCCTTGCAGCATCCGTCCAGGGTGCTCTAGGGGGGACATTCCGACGCACGCCCACTCATCCAAGTGGCTTGTCCTCTTGGTGACAAAACGCATAAGGCTGATTTTCTTGCCTTGGGCTTACTTTTCTAATTAGGTGTTGCCAGGGTTACTGTCTGCTTTAATGCCGGACCGTCCCAGATCTGAGGGCTGGGTCACCAAAGAAGGGACCATCTTCTCAGCCACATGCCCACCTGATGTCTAGTAAAGCCCCAGATGTGGACTTGCCACTCACAAAGTATCTGGTGAACGAGTAAGGCTGTGAATGAATGGATGTAGGCTCTGGTTAACAGTTAGCACTCGTTGTTTAGTCGCTAAGTCGTATCCGACTCTTTGTGGCTCCATGGACTGTAGCCCGCCAGGCTCCTCTGTCCATGGGATCTCCCAGGCAAGAATACTGGAGTGGGTTGCCATTCCCTTCTCCAAGGATCTTCCAGACCCAGGGATTGAATCCGTGTCTCCTGCATTGGCAGGCAGATTCTTTACCANGACTGTAGCCCGCCAGGCTCCTCTGTCCATGGGATCTCCCAGGCAAGAATACTGGAGTGGGTTGCCATTCCCTTCTCCAAGGATCTTCCAGACCCAGGGATTGAATCCGTGTCTCCTGCATTGGCAGGCAGATTCTTTACCACTGGGCCACCTGGGAAGCCAGAGTGGGGGAGTGGAGACCAGGTTAATGGAGGGGGGCAGGGGAAGGCTGACCTGGGAGGGGATGTTCGAGGGGAGAGCACAAGTGGTCAAGGAATGAGGGAGGTGCTCTGGATGAAAAGGCCTGGAGAGGGGAGACTTGCTGGCGTGTTCTAGGAGTGCAAGGGGGCCAGCATGGCTGGAAGGCAGTGAGCCCGCAGGGCACAAGGTCAAGGTGAGCTCAGCGCCGAGGGTGGTCCAGCTAGGCAGGGCCTTGGAGGCACTGAAAGGACTTTGCCTGGACTTGGACTTGAAGGGGGAGCCATTCCTCCAGGGTTCTGAGCAGAGAAGGGGTGTTGTCAGACTTAAAATTGAACAGACTTTCCAGCTGGGAAGCTGGTGGGATAACCTAGGTGAGAGCGGCTGGTGGTTGAACTCTGCTGTCCGCAGTTGGGGGTGGGGAGTGATGAGAAGCACAGATTCTGCACAACTTTGAAAAGAGAACCAACAGGAGGGACTGGGTGTGGGGTTAAGAGAAAGAGTGAAGGCAGGATGACTTCCAGCCTGTGGGGGAGAGATGGAACGCCAGAGACTGGACTGTGCTAGAGGATGCTGTGGCTGTGCTGGAGACCCCGCAACCCCCTCCCAGAAGCTGGGATGAGGGGTGACCTTACCCTCCAGACTCCGCCCCCCTCACAGCCTGACTCTGCCCCCAGCCCCACTACCCCCGCTGGTGGATGGGTGAGGGTCAGCTGCTTCTGCCCCTGCCGTCTGTCTCCCTGACCCCATGTCCAGGACAGACTGCATCTGCGTTTCTGTGATTCATTCTAGTCTCTCCCTCCTGGGAAGGTTGGGGACCTGGCTGGCCTTGGCCTTGGTAGTCAAGGTACTGTCGCCTCCCAGGGGAGCTAAGCTGGAGTGGGTACACAGGAAACCAGAATTGCCTGAGGCTGAGACCTTGGGGATGGAAATGGTGGGATGGTTGGGGTGCTCCAGTAGGAGAACCAGAAATTGATCTGAGAAAAGCAACAGCAGCGGGAGCCTGAGAACCCCTCTCTCCTGGCTCCTGGAAGGGCATGGAGGCATCGTTCAGAGGGGACAAATGGACAGCAGGTCACCCTCAGACTGCCCTGCTCTCTGCCATCGGTGTGCACTTGGGAGGCACCATTTCCGGGGGTGGCGCTTGTCTTCATTTTTAAAAAATGTATTTATCTTAATTGGAGGATAATTACCAAGTTGTGGTGGTTTTTTTTTTTTTTTTTGCCATATATCAGCATGAACTGGCCACAGGCATACATGTGTCCCCTCCATCCTGAATCCCTCCCTCTTCCCTCCCCACCCCATCCCTTCAGGTTGTCACAGAGCACCAGCTTTGGGTGCCCAGGGTCATACATCAAACTCTTGTCTTTCTTCTGAGGTGAGATAGCAGGAATATGATTTACAAGGCCACTTGCAGGCGCTGTGGGCTGGTGTCAGGAGGAACACTGCTTCCTGAATTCAGCTGTGCTGGCTGGTGTCCAGGGAGCCCACTGTGCCATCCGAGGTGAAGGGTCTTGGGGCTGCCCTCCAGCTTAGCTTAGCTTCCTCAACACAGCAGACTGGCAGGTGCTGAAGGCCAAGAGTCTGGAGACCTGGGACCTGGTTCCAGCTCTGCCACTAAACTCACTGCATGACACATGTTGAGACTTTGCATGTCCTTCAGTTCAGTTCAGTTGCTCAGTCGTGTCCGACTCTTTGCAACCCCATGAATCGCAGCACGCCAGGCCTCCCTGTTCATCACCATCTCCCGGAGCTCACTCAGATTCACGTCCATCGAGTCCGTGATGCCATCCAGCCATCTCATCCTCGGTCGTCCCCTTCTCCTCCTGCCCCCAATCCCTCCCAGCATCAGAGTCTTTTCCAATGAGTCAACTCTTCGCATGAGGTGGCCAAAGTACTGGAGTTTCAGCTTTAGCATCATTCCTTCCAAAGAAATCCCAGGGCTGATCTCCTTCAGAATGGACTGGTTGGATTTCCTTGCAGTCCAAGGGACTCTCAAGAGTCTTCCCCAACACCACAGTTCAAAAGCATCGATTCTTCGGCGCTCAGCTTTCTTCACAGTCCAACTTTCACATCCATACATGACCACAGGAAAAACCATAGCCTTGACTAGGCGGACCTTAGTCGGCAAAGTAATGTCTCTGCTTTTGAATATACTATCCAGGTTGGTCATAACTTTTCTTCCAAGGAGTAAGCGTCTTTTAATTTCATGGCTGCAGTCACCATCTGCAGTGATTTTGGAGCCCAAAAAAATAAAGTCTGACACTGTTTCCACTGTTTCCCCATCTATTTCCCATGAAGTGATGGGACCGGATGCCATGATCTTCGTTTTCTGAATGTTGAGCTTTAAGCCAACTTTTTCGCTCTCCTCCTTCACTTTCATCAAGAGGCTTTTTAGCTCCTCCTCACTTTCTGCCATAAGGGTGGTGTCATCAGCATATCTGAGGTTATTGATATTTCTCCCGGCAATCTTGATTCCAGCTTGTGTTTCTTCCAGTCCAGCGTTTCTCATGATGTACTCTGCATATAAGTTAAATAAGCAGGGAGACAATATACAGCCTTGACGTACTCCTTTTCCTATTTGGAACCAGTCTGTTGTTCCATGTCCAGTTCTAACTGTTGCTTCCTGACCTGCATACAGATTTCTCAAGAGGCAGGTTAGGTGGTCTGGTATTCCCATCTCTTTCAGAATTTTCCACAGTTTATTGTGATCCACACAGTCAAAGGCTTTGGCATAGTCAATAAAGCAGAAATAGATGTTTTTCTGGAACTCTCTTGCTTTTTCCATGATCCAGCGGATGTTGGCAATTTGATCTCTGGTTCCTCTGCCTGTTCTAAAACCAGCTTGAACATCAGGGAATTCACGGTTCACATACTGCTGAAGCCTGGCTTGGAGAATTTTGAGCATTACTTCACTAGCATGTGAGATGAATGAATTGTGTGGTAGTTTGAGCATTCTTTGGCATTGCCTTTCTTTGGGATTGGAATGAAAACTGACCTTTTCCAGTCCTGTGGCCACTGCTGAGTTTTCCAAATTTGCTGGCATATTGAGTGCAGCACTTTCACAGCATCATCTTCCAGGATTTGAAACAGCTCAACGGGAATTCCTTATCACTCGAGAAATGCGGAACAGGACCCAGCCATCTTCCACATCTCTTCCCACTTAGAATTCTGAGATGTTTAACTCCATCACTTGAGTAACTGAGAGTGAATTGATTTCTGGATACCTGACAGCAGACGAAAGCCCTCTCATCTTACTTAGGGAGGTCATATGTATTCAATTCTTATTAAGCATCAATACCTGCAAGGTCCGTAGAGTCAAAGCTACAGATTTTCCAGTAGTCATGTACAGATGTGAGAGCTGGACCATAAAGAAAGCTGAACACCAAAGAACTGATGCTTTCAAATTGTAGTGCTGGAGAAGACTCTTGAGAGTCTTTTAGACTGCAAGGAAATCATCACTGAATATTCATTGGAAGGACTGATGCTGAAGCTCTAATACTATGGCCATCTATGTGAAGAGCCAACTCACTGGAAAAGACCCTGATGCTGGGAAAGACTGAGGGCAAGAAGAGAAGGGGACGACAGAGGATGAGATGGCTGGATGGCATCACTGACTTGATGGACATGAGTCTGAGCAAGCACCGGAGTTAGTGATGGACCGGGAAGCCTGATGTGCTGCAGCCCATGGGGTCACAGACACTTGAACACTACTTAGTGCCACAACAACAACAAATACCCACAGGCACTGTAATAAGCAGGCAGTGGTGTCTGCTCTGGGATCCAGGCAGGANTGATGGACATGAGTCTGAGCAAGCACCGGAGTTAGTGATGGACCGGGAAGCCTGATGTGCTGCAGCCCATGGGGTCACAGACACTTGAACACTACTTAGTGCCACAACAACAACAAATACCCACAGGCACTGTAATAAGCAGGCAGTGGTGTCTGCTCTGGGATCCAGGCAGGAATGGCTTGTTGGTGGATCGCCTGCAACACAGGGTTATCCTGATTACACGAGTTAATGCAGAAGCAGAGCCTGGCTGCCATCAGCACGTGTGGATGTTAGTGACAGTCATGACTGTCATGACTATTATGGGCTGGCTGCAGAGACATCTTTTCCTGCTCAGTTCAGTTCAGTCGCTCAGTCGTGTCCAACTCTTTGTGACCCCATGGACTGCAGCACACCAGGCTTCCCTGTCCATCACCCAGAAATTGCTCAAATTCATGTCCATCGAGTCGGTGATGCCACCCAACCATCTCATCCTCTGTCATCCCCTTCTCCTCCTGCCTTCAATCTTTCCCAGCAGCAGGGTCTTTTCCAATGAGTCAGTTCTTTGTATCAGGTGGCCAAAGTACTGGAGCTTCAGCTTCAGCATCAGTCCTTCCAATGAATATCCAGGTCTGATTTCCTTTTGGATTGACTAGTTTGATCTCCTAAGGAGGAGAATTCCTGGGTCTCATTTTCTCAGGCTTCCAAGTGCAAACCCTGATTGACCCCTTGGCCCAGAATGCTTGGCCCTGTGGGTGGCAGAAGGGCCTCCTCCATCTCTCAGCTCAACCTCAGACTGTGATGCTGGCCTGGTGGTGGGAGAGGTGAGGCCGAGGTGCATCAGACTGTCATCATGCTCTTCCTGGAAGTTCTGGGTGACTGTCAGACTCCCTCCAAGCGTAGGAGATGATGAGCAATGCTGTGCTTCTTCGTAGGTGAGTGGTAGACCGTGGGCTCATCAGAGAGTCGGGGCATCTCAGAGCATCTCAAGGATGAGCGATCAACTGGTTGACAAGCATGCACTGCTTCCCAAAAACACATGGAGGAAGACAACCCCCAGAAAAGTGACAGAGGTCTGTCTACGGTGGGCAGTGAGTGGCTGGAAGAGACATCCTGGTTGGGAGATTAGGGCTCAGGGTCCTTGGGCTTGTTGCTGATTCTGAGGCCTGCAGTCACAGCCTCCTGTTCTGGAGGTGAAAACAACTTCCTCCAAAACTGACTACTTGAGATGACTTGTGAGAATCTGGACTGCGCTCATCAGCTCCATTCCTTCCCTGCAGGTCCTTGCTGCTCCCTTTCTGGGCCCCAGTCACCTGCCATTGCAGACAGTGCCACAAGAGGGAGCCATAGCTGCTTCTGTTTCTCCCATTGGTGGATGGGACACCCCGGGGCTGCCCTGGGAGCTGGACACCTCCTGGCTCTCAGTCACTCCGAGGGGTCCCTGGGCGTCTAGCCACACCTGCTGATTGAGTCCGTTCAGGGCTGAGACTGTGCACTGCTTTCCTGGGGCCGCCAGGGTCTCTACCCAGCAGTCCTGATGTAGCTGGATGTCCAGGGAGTGGGGATGACCTTCTCCCCGCCGCCCCTTTGTCCATCCATGCAGGAGTCCCAGAAGGTGCTTCTCAGAGAGCCAGGGAAGATGCAGGGAGAACACAGGCTCCAGAGGCTCCCGGATCCCTGGCCTGGGAAGTCCAGTGGGTAACTTGAGGGGTCCCCTGCCTGGGAGTGTCCCCTACCTCCTGGAAGAAACTGCCCTGAAAACTGCACTCAGAGGCCTGACACCCCAGGGACTTTTGCCTGAGTTGCTGTCAGTGATGGGAAATTATCCACAGGGGCCAGGAGATGACGTGGCAAAGAGATCAGGTGTCTTTAGGAAAAGTGATTTTCCAGTTCAGATACCACTCGGTCACAGAGATTCTCTGGAATCCCACCAGGCTGAATTATCCAGAATGTCTACCTGCCATCAGGGTTAGGAGGGGAGGTATGGATAAGTGACCTTGTGCATAACCTTGTATCCTCCAGGGCAAGTCTTCACCTCTGGGCCTCAGTTTCCATCTCAGTCAAACAGGGGTTTGTATTTCTTTCTCAAGTCATTTTAGGTGTAAGTTTCGGTTGTTAGGGTTATATTTCGATGCTCTATAAGGCCCCTCCCACAAGGGACAGCAGTCTGTTCCGTTTGTCCTCTGGTACTGTGGCTCATTTGCCACCAACTCTGCTTTCTGTGGTTTAAAGGCTGTTAAGAGTCATTGTCCTTCCCCACGTGAGCTTCTTTTAAAAATCCCACTAAAAATAAAATTAGACTGACCTCTTAGAACCAGTGAACTCATCAAAAATGATTCTGAGCCCTCTGTGCTTAGATGTCAACAGTAATTGATCATTTCACGGCAATAGGCTGGAAAAGCTCAACAGCAGGGGCCGGGGTTTCCATCTTCTGTGTCAACAGTCGCCTGCCCGCCGTCTAGCTTCTTCTCTGGTCCTGCTGACTTGTGAGGGGCTGGGACCCGCTTGTCTGGACTCTGTGATGCTGCCTCATGGCTTGCTGACAGGGCCCTCACTGCTCTGAGTTTCCAGGCACTGCTTTGTCTCTTAAATTTGCCTCGGTGACCAAGACTCCGTCCCAGACTTGGTTGTGGTGGAAAAGAAAGTGGATGACAATGGAAGGAGGTTGAAGAGGTTTCCTTAGAGGCAAGGAGAAGAAATTCCTTCCAGTTAATACATCGTTCTGGGCAGCGCATGATTGATTGGAATAAGGAAGACGTGCTTTTTCATTTTCTTTTTGTCTAGTGCTTTAAAAATGTTTCTGTTTTTTAATTAGTTCTTTACTTGGCTGCACTGGGTCTTTGTTGCAGTGCCCGGGCTCAATGGTTGCAATGCGAGGGCTTAGTTGCCCTGGGGTATAGGGTGTCTTAGTTCCCCATCTAGGGATTGAACCTGCGCCTCCGGCATTGGAAGGTGGATTCTTAAGCACCAGACCACCAGGGACGTCCCTGTCTAGAGCCTTAATAGTCAAGAAAGGCTCCAGACATTAATGGGAGCAGGATACCAGGGGCATGCGCGATCCAGGGTAGGCCTTCTCACCCTTCACTGTGGATCCAGATCATCCGGAGACCTTGTTAAAGTGCAGATTCCTGGGCTCCAACTCCCGGAGTTACTGAAACAGTAGGTTTGAGAAGGGGCCCAGGAACTTGCTTTTCTGTCAAGCTCTGGGTAACACCAAGGCTGCAGGTCAGGACACCAGCCTGGAGGGGCGGCACTGGCCTAGGACACAGTGACGCGTCATCCACCCCTAGGGTGGCGAGCCCTGTGAAGATCCCAACCAGGGACTGTCACACTCACAGGGAACAGTCACCGCCATGGACGCTAGCACAGCTAAATCTCCAAGGAGACGGAAGGTCCCCACTCCCTTCGCACTGTTGTTCACAAGGCTCTGGTGCTGACTGAGCAGACGCGAAAGTGCCAGTCGCACGGTCGTGTTCGACTCCTTGCGACCCCATGGACTGTAGCCCTCCAGGCTCTTCTGTCCGTGTGAGTCTCCAGGCAAGAATACTGGAGTGGGTTGCCATGCCCTCCTCCAGGGCATCTTCTCGACCCAGGGATCCATCCTGGGTCTCCTGCATTGCAGGCAGATTCTTTACTGTCTGAGCCAGCAGGGAAGGCCAAAACTCTTGGCTAATTACCATGTTGCCAGGAAGCATCCCAGGTCCGTGCTCTGAGCTTCTGGCCCCTGCTGGCCACCAGGTGGGGCAGGGTGATTTCTTTCCAGGTCTGAGGGGCTGACAAGAGGAAAAGATGGGAGCGGAGACTTCCGGGCAGCCCTCTGTGTGTGCCGGCCTCCGCAGTACCGCTGCCATCTCCGTGTGAACCTACTCCATCCACATCTAGGGTGTGGTGGGGGGGCTGTTGGCTTTTCAGGTTGCTTGTTTCTCTTCCTGTTGTCCCCCAAGTGCATCCTCACTCACCCCCTGTGCATCAGTGACTGTGGCTTGAGATGAAAGGGAGATGGCTCCTCCTGTACCAAAGATGGAAAGACGGGAGGAGGAGAAGGACCAGAATGTTACGAATGGAGGGACCAGAAGCCTCTCTTCCCTGGCTGGGGCCTGGAATTTTCTCCAGCTCCCTGTGATAGAATTTTGACCTGTGCAGATGAGCAGACTCCCTTTTTTGTGGATAAAGACAAAAAGGTGTGTCTGTGTGTCTGTGTGTTTGCGTGTCTGAGTGTTTAGACTACAAGCTCCTACCCCACATACACCCCTTAAAGTGTCTCTGGGTAAGAGATGTGGCTCACCTGGTAAAGAACCCGCCTGCTGAGGCAGGAGATGTAAGAGACACGGGTTAGATCCCTGGGCTGGGAAAGATCCCCTGGAGGAGGGCATGGAAGCCCACTCCAGTATTCTTGCCTGGAAAATTTCATGGACAGAGGAGCCTGGCGGGCTACAGTCTGTGGGATCGCAAAGAGTCAGACGTGACTGAGCGCGCACACACACACACACTCACACACAGCATCCTCAGTGAGCAGAGCCACATCCCTGCGCTGTCGGCTCACTCCCTAGATAGCTCTACTGCCAGCCGCCCAGATCATCTTAAACCAAAGACCACGGGGTCCCCCTCCCCCTGCACTGATGTCTGGGGTATAAATTATGACTTTCCTAGTGACAGTGTCCCAGAGGGCTTCTTTGTCCCTTGCTGACTGTGGAGGCAGTCGCTCTCCAAGACGGAGCATCGGCCTCACCTCCGCTGCAGCTCTTTGGATGGCAGGGACTCTCAGCATGGGATTCAAGGCTGCCCTACAGCTGCCCCTGAACTTGCATCTTTGGGGACACTGCAGAGCCTGTCCCCCCTGGCACCTGCCCAACTCCACGGCGGACTCCAGCCACTGCAGCTTCCAGTGCAGCCTACCGGCTGGGACCAGGCAGGGGTCCGGCGGCCCGCAGTCAGGAAGCATGCGTGGTCCACGGCCCTCTCCGCCGAGTGAGATGCTGATGTGGGTCCTTAAAGGACCCCGCCCCGCCCCCTCCCGCTCCGCCGTCCCCAGCGCTGTAACTGACCCGGAACGTCAGCGGCAGGAATCGCTGCTCCAGTTGAATTTTGCTGCAGTTTCTTTCTTTTTTTTTTTCCTTCCTTAGATGCTGAGAGCTATTTTTAGCCACAGATTTTTTTTTTTGCAGGGGATCCACAGTCTATTTTTAAAGCCCTTACGGAGGCTAAAGCATCCAGTGTCCCCCAAGAGAACTTTTGGAGTTAGGTGGGAGAGGCCTTCCTGAAGATGAGAGGGTGGTCTGGGAAGGCCTAGGGAGGGCTGGCAGAGGCTTGGCCCCAGGCGGTGGTGGGGGTCTATGGAGACCCCACCCTGCTTCTCCCTTCATCCAGCAGCCTGGGAGCCAGGACAGTCCGCTCTGGCAGTTGCAATGACACGGCCTTCATATGTGCCATTGGTTTAACATACTGTGTTTCCTTCTCTGTTTCTGGAATTTCTACACTCACGTCTCTCCCTATCCCCTCCTTCCACGGCCCCCCTGGCAGAGGAGAGCTTGATTGTGGAAGGTTTTGGGCAATGAGTCCAGTAGGAGGCCAGCCCTGGGTGAAGAGAGAGGCTGAGAGGGCCCCAGGCGGTGGCCAGAAGTGGAGAAGTGACCAGGCAGGGATCCATTGACTGCAGGCTCCACAGGAGAGGCAGAAAGAGGAGGAACCGGGGACCCAGGGCAAGGCTGCTTCAAGGAAAACTCAGGTTCCATTCTGAGCCGCCTGGACAGAGATGCTGATGGGCAGAGGTGCTGAGGGGACAGACCTGCCCTCCAGCTCCCTTAGGCTTTCCCACAACGGCCTGTGGAGCTGGATAGGGCAGGTGGGGAGAGGAGCTGGGCTGGAAAATTCCAGACAGAGTTGATGGAAACGTTCCACAGCTGAGTGGAAGTCTCCCCTTTCTCTGCTCTGCACCTAGGGAAGGACAGAGGACACCTCGCAGGAGGTCCAGGTCCTTCCACACCTCTCCTTTCTCCCTCCTCCTGGAACCGAATCCACCGGGCTGCTTTGAAAAGGACCAGGGCCTTGGTGCCCCCTGGTCCTAACCGCCGGCCCTTCCCCACCACCTCTGGCTGCACCCGGAGGAGAGGAGAAGGGAGGCAGGGATGGAGGGAGTCCTGGATAACAGCTCATTAGCCGGCCATCACCTGGCCAGTTGGCCAAGTGCTCTGAGGATGCTGCTGTGGGTCCATTGGGATTGGCAGCACTACCCTCCCTGGACTCTGTCAGCACTGCAGACCATCCAGGTTGGCCTGGCTTCCCTGCTGTGGGAGGGCAAGGGGCGCAGTCCTGGGTGCCCCAAAGAGATGCCCATGCTCTGCAGCTTCCCCACCATGACCCACCTGGAATCAGGCCAATCTCAGCATGCCCTCCTTGCCTGGAACGTTGGGGTCAGGCTCTGCAGAGCCCAGGGCCCCCTCTTTCTGGAGTGTCTGCTCCGTCACTTTGACTTTATCAGTGGGGTTCCCCTGCCCACTTCCATGTGAGCTCGTCATCTTCCCCCCTTACCTGTGTGTCCCATCAGACACACACACATCCTCCCATCTCTTGTTCATTCTCTGCCTCCAGTAACATAAGACAGGAATTTCCTTTCCTCTGTTCACGACAAGTCCCTCAACGCCCAGGGAAGCTTTGGCATCTTTTAAGCACTGAATGTGTATTTGCCGAATACATTAATAAAAAAATGAAAATGTGCTGTGGTGGGGGTGCCCCAGGAGGCTTTCTCTCTGACTCCTCTCCCCGAGCAGAGCATTCAGGGAGGTGACCGGATGTGGGCACCTCCCTTCCCAGCACACACAGACGAGATCAGTTTTGGCCCCAGAATAACAAGCAATTCAGAAGCTCAGCAGGAAGGGACTGGAGAGGTCCTCAGAACCAAGCTCCATATTTGTGCAGAAGAGGGGATCGAAGCCCAGAGAGATGAGGCCACCTGCCCAGAGTCACACAGCCCGTGAGAGACAGGCAGCAGAACCTGGGTCCCCTGCTCCAGGATTATGATTCCGGGAGTCCCAGGAACCATCCTCCCACTTTGCCTCAAAATGAGAGGAAAGCATTATATTCCCTCCCAGGCCAGGGAGCAAGTGGTTTCCTGACCCTGAGGGCTAAGTGTTAGTCTCTCAGTCATGCCCGACTCTTTGCGACCCCATGGACTGTAGCCCACCAGACTCCTCTGTCCATAGCATTTTCCAGGCAAGTATATTAGACTGGGTTGCCGTTTCCTCCTCCAGGGGATCTTCCTAACCTAGGGATCGAACCTGGGTCTCCTGCACTGCAGGCAGATTCTTTACAATCTGAAACTCGGGGTGGACAGATCAGCAAACAACGTCCCAGGCTCCCAGCCAGCTGGAGGGCTCATTGCCTGCGAAGACGTTGGCTCTCAGCAGGACCCAGACCAGGAGCAGTAAAGAACCCACGTGACAAAAAGAGACACTTCGCATCTCCAGGAGGTGACTGATGGCTGCGTCCCCTTGCTCCCAGTGGGGCCAAAGTCCTCACCAGGGCTCACTGGCAGGAGGACTGATCTGATGCCAGAGTAGCAGTCGCCCTGACTCCCACCTGCACTGAACAGCCAGTTACCCTGGAGAAACAGGGCAAGGGGAGTGTCCCATGCAGAGGGGCACTGCAGTGAGCTGAGCACTGAACTGGGCGAGCTCAGTGAACTGGGGTACGGGGCATGGAGGACAGCTGCTGGGACACAGCTGACTGCCAGACGCTGAACCAACGCTGTGAATGCGGACACCCCGGGGCTCCCTGTGAACTAGATCCCAGTCGCTGACACAGGCCCCTGAAACCCTGGGACAGCCTTATGGGTGGGTATTAGTGATGGCTCAGATGATAAAGAATCTGCCTGCAGTGCAGGAGACCTGGGTTCAATCCCTGGGTCGGGAAGATCCCCTGAAGAAGGGAATGGTAACCCACTCCAATATACTTGCCTGGAAAATGCTATGGACAGAGGAGTCTGGTGGGCTACAGACCATGGGGGTCGCAAAGGGTTGGACATGACTGAGTGACTTACACTTTCACCTTCACTTCACTTCAAGAGGCACAGAGGACTTACAGTCCCCAACATCTCCTTGTTGATAAGAGGGGTGGGGCCGGGAGTCCAACCCTGACTCAAGAAGACCCTCACGCCAGTCTTCTTCTCTTTGATGTTGATGAAAGTGGTGGGTGCTACTCTTAGGGAGCACTTATTGTGTGCTCTGCTGTGCCAAGTCGCTTCAATCATGTCCAACTCTGTGCGACCCCATGGACTGTAGCCCGCCAGGCTCCTCTGTCCATGGGATTCTCCAGGCAAGAGTACTGGAGTGGGCTGCCATTCCCTTCTCCAGGGAATCTTCCTGATCCAGGTATCAAACCAGCGTGTCTTAACGTCTTACCTGCATTGGCAGAGGGTTCTTAACCACTAGTGCCACCTGGGAAGCCAATCCCACTCAAAGCACTTTACATGTATTAATCCACCTACTGCCCATTTAACTGCCCTGGAGATAGGTTCTATTGCAGATAAAGCAGTGGGGACATTCACTTGGGTAAATTGCAAACTGCCTGCAGGTAGTAAAGAGTGAAGCGGGATTTGCAGAATGGGACGATGTGGAACTCTTGCTCTTTAGCCGCTAAGTCATGTCTGACTCTGCAATCCCATGGACTGTAGTCTGCCAGGCTCTTCTGTCCATGGGATTTCCCAGGAAAGAAAACTGGTGTGGGTTTTCCTCCTCCAGGGATCAATCAAATCTGTGTCTTCTGATTTGGCAGGCGATTTCTTTACCACTGAGCCACCCATGTGGAAGCCCAGTGTGGAGCTGAGCATGGTCTTGTTTCTCTAGGACTGGGGACCAACCTGCTTACACGTCAGATCACAGTTAAGAGACTGATGCCTGTATTTCCCTTGTCCATTCTAAGAGGAAACTCTGTTCCTTGAAGATTCCTCCCACATGGTTTTGAGTGTCCCCAAAACACTTCAGATGCTCTAAGACAGTTCTGGCAGCAAGTGGAGGTCCCATCATTGTTTTCTTCTCATGCCATGATTATCCCTCATTCTCCTCCATCATCTGCTGCAGCTCCCGCCTTGAAATGTTCCCCACATGAGCCTGAACGGAAGAGCAGCTTCACCCCAGGCTGCTCTGTGTAGCCCATACATCACAGATTTTAGGGGAAAAAAACTCTCAGTATTTACTGCTTATCAAGTCCATCCCCGTCGCTTCTCCCCAGCCCCCAGCCGGGATTCCGGTACAGGTCCTGGGAGCTGGGTGACCTGAGTGACACTCAGAACCATACGCCTCCTCTCTTCCCCACTGATGCTGCCACTGGTGCTAGTCTAGAATTTTTTCATCCCCAGCAGACAAGCTTCCTAAAGTCTATCGCCTGCTGCTCTGTCAGATTCTCCTTGATGGTCCTTCAGATGTGCAGATGGCCTGAATATAAGGTGAAGGAACTCCTCTTCTCCAGCCTTTATTTTAAAATGAGTCAGGTGGGGAGGAGCCAGTAAACTGGGGACTTTCAATACTCATAAGGGCTGCTGAAGTCTGTGGCACTGCAGAAGAGAGCATGGGGAGTAATTCCTAATTTTCACAGCACTTTCCCTCTCCCTGGGTCATCCTCTCCCCTTTCAAGTCATCTGTGATGAGCCACCAGATCTCCAGGGCACTCCTGCTGCCCTGGCAATTTCCAGAGCAGCACAGTTCCAGCACACTGAGCTTCTGGTCAAAGATGCAGCTTCTGGGAGGATATGGTCTGCTAAGGGCTCTGGCTGAGCTAACACTGAAATGTGCAGGGTGGGAGAGCCCTGGGCCAAATTCCATTTGTAGGAACCGTTGTGTGCCTCTGTGTGTTTTAAAATAAGGGTTCCTGTTTGTCTACTAGGTTATCTATCTGACCATAGTGTGGGTTTTTATAAGGGACTTGGGAGGTCAAGGCTGTTAACTTTGTCCCAGGAGTCTCCAAAGTCTCTCCTTGCCCATATAGCAAGCAGGAAGGGAGTGAAGGGCACCGAACTGTGTCCTTCCCTGAGATTTTTCTGGTCCAAAGACATTCCACCTAAGGACAGAAATCAGAAGAATGCACGGGCAAAGACTGACTTACAGTCTTAAGGTGCTGCTTCTGGGAATAACAGTGATGATGACGATCTGAGGCTAATAATAACAGTGATGTTGATAGTGATGACAGTGATGATGGTGATGATGATGGTGATGCTGATGGTGATGCTAATGATGATGGTGGTGATGATGATGATGGTAGTGATAATAGTCATGATGGTGGTGATGATGGTCATGTTGATGATGATGATGGTAGTGATAGTGATGATGGTGGTGATGGTGATGGTGATGATAACAGTGGTGAGAGTCATGATGTTGATGGTGGTGGTGATGATAGTCATGATGTTGATGATGATGTAGTGATAGTGATGATGCTGGTGATGGTGGTGATGATGGTGGTGATAGTGATGATGTTGATATCAGCTAATGCTTCAGTTCAGTTTGGTTCAGTCGCTCAGTTGTGTCCAACTCTTGCGACTCCACGAACCTCAGCATGCCAGGCCTCCCTGTCCATCACCAGCCCCTGGAGTTTACCCAAACTCATGTCCATTGAGTCAGTGATGCCATCCAGCCATTTCATCCTCTGTCTTCCCCTTCTCCCACCTTCAATCTTTCCCAGCATCAGGGTCTTTTCAAATGAGTCAGCTCTTCACATCAGGTAGCCAAAGTATTGCAGTTTCAGCTTCAACATCAGTCCTTCCAATGAATACCCAGGACTGATCTTCTTTAGGATGACTGGTTGGATCTCCTTGTGGTCCAAGGGACTCTCAAGAGTCTTCTCCAACACCACAGTTCAAAAGCATCAAATCTTCAGCACTCAGCTTTCTTCACAGTCCAACTCTCACATCCATACACAGCCACTGGAAAAACCATAACCTTGACTAGACCGACCTTTGTTGGTAAAGTAATGTCTCGCTTTTTAATATGCTCTTTAGGTTGGTCATAACTTTTCTTTCAAGGAGTAAGCATCTTCTAATTTCATGGCTACAGTCACCATCTGCAGTGATTTTGGAGCCCCAAAAGACAAAGTCAGCCACTGTTTCCACTGTTTTCCCATCTATTTCCCATGAAGTGATGGGACCAGATGCCATGATCTTCGTTTTCTGAATGTTGAGCTTTAAGCCAACTTTTTCACTCTCCTCTTTCATGTTCATCAAGAGGCTTTTTAGTTCCTCTTCACTTTCTGCCATAAGAGTGGTGTCATCTGCATATCTGAGGTTATTGATATTTCTCCCGGCAATCTTGATTCCAGCTTGTGCTTACTCCAGCCCAGCGTTTCTCATGATGTACTCTGCATAGAAGTTAAATAAGCAGGGAGACAATATACAGCCTTGACGTACTCCTTTTCCTATTTGGAACCAGTCTGTTGTTCCATGTCCTGTTCTAACTGTTGCTTCCTGACCTGCATATAGGTTTCTCAAGAGGCAGGTCAGGTGGTCTGGTATTCCCACCT
>SJYX01023717.1:189401-207624 GCA_006410675.1 Oreotragus oreotragus
CCTTTTCTCTTTTGCTTTTCGCTTCTCTTCTTTTCACAACTATTTCTAAGGCCTGCTCAGAGAGCCATTTTGCTTTTTTGTATTTCTTTTTCTTGGGGATGGTCTTGATCCCTGTCTCCTGTACAATGTCATGAACCTCCGTCCATAGTTCATCAGGCACTCTATCTATGAGATCTAGTCCCTTAAATCTATTTCTCACTTTCACTGTATAATCATAAGGAATTTGATTTAGGTCGTACCTGAATGGTCTAATGGTTTTCCCCACTTTCTTCAATTTAAGTCTGGATTTGGCAATAAGGAGTTCATGATCTGAGCCACAGTCTGCTCCTGGTCTTGTTTTTGCTGATTGTATAGAGCTTCTCCATCTTTGGCTGCAAAGAATATAATCAATCTGATTTCGGTGTTGACCACCTGGTGATGTCCATCTGTAGAGTCTTCTCTTGTTGTTGGAAGTGGGTGTTTGCTATGACCACTGTGTTCTCTTGGCAAAACTCTATTAGCCTTTGCCCTGCTTCATTCTGAACTCCAAGGCCAAATTTGCCTGTTACTCCAAGTGTTTCTTGACTTCCTACTTTTGCATTCCAGTCCCCTATAATGAAAAAGACATCTTTTTTGGGTGTTAGTTCTAAAAGGTCTGAATGCTAATTCTGTACCCGGCAGTGAGCTGAACACTTAATGTACAAGAGCTTATTTCATCTTCACATCTATCCCATGAAGCAGATACTAGTATTATTCCCAGTTTGCAGGTAAGAAAACTGAGGCTCGCAGTGGTTAAGTAACTTGCTCTATGTCACATAGCAGGGAGGCAGGAGGACTGAGTCTCTCATGCAGGAAGCCTGCCTCCACAGCCAGCCCTAAGTCAACACCTCCACCATGTTTTTCCTCCCTGGCCACCCCTCATGCACTCTAGATTCTGAATCCAGATAATGGGCCTAGCTAGCTCCCACAAAGTGCAGATGCTCCTGTCCAGGAAAAGGGGCATAAGGAGCAGATCACCTGGCACATCTGGAAAGTGCCCAAACTGGTGACTGGGGAGCAGAGAGGAGGGGCTGGGGGAAGGAGACGAAACTTGAGAGGCAGACTGGATGAGAGAATGGAGGAGGTTTTATTTGACTACAACCTGGAGGCAGCAGAATCATCAAAGGTTTTTGAGCAGAGAAATGGTGAGGCCAGATTTGTGTTCAGGAAGGCACCTGCAGTGGTTCGGGTCTGGATGGAGACATTCTCTCTGTATTCCTTCAAACCCTGCCAGCAGAAAGAAGGCCCTCTCTTGCACCCATGGAGAAGGCTGTGCTTGCCCACAACGTGGGAGACAAGGCAAACTGCTCCATTTTGCAGAAGCAGCAGCTGAGGCTCACAAGTTCCATGCTATTCTGGCTTCCCTTGGGACTCAGAATGGCGGGGGGGGGGGGGATGTGCCCATTAGAGGATGTGGACAAATGGTAAAGAACCATCCCTCTAGGGAGAAAAAGCCCAGCTTTGGAGCATTTGCAAATTTCCATGACATTAATACCCCTGTTGTGGCTGATCTCAGGCTACCAAAGGGTTATCCACAGGGCTGCAGAATTCCTGCAAAGTTAACAGTTTGCTTCTAACAAGCCAACAGGAGTGGGGTCCACACTTCTGTGTGGCCCTTGTGCCCTCCCCTGGCCTGAATCCTCATAGACACTGGGGGCGATCCTTCCCCCAGAGAGGCAGCGTGAGTTACCCAGACCACAGCTGACCCACTTGGACACTCAGGGATTGGTGAGGGATGGAAACTGGCATCCTGGCGGCAGAGCCACGTGTTTGGATGGGCTCTGTTTATGAGGACAGACTCTGATCTCTGCCTGGATCCCCTTCAAGAGAGATTTAACATTCAGTGGTAGTAAAAATTTCCTCTGGCTTCTGAGGCTTATGGGTTACATCTTCCTACCAGAACTGGGAAAATAATGTCAGGGCACATTTTTAATAGTGAGTACAAATCTCCTTGGACACGAATTTGAGCAAACTCTGGGAGACAGTGGAGAATGGAGGAGCCTGGCGTTCTGCAGCCCGTGGAATTGCAACAGTTAGACATGACGTAGTGACGGAACGACAGCAAATTCCCATGGTGATGGATGAAAACGTGCGTCTCCAGCGTGTCTGCTACAAGGTTATATGCCATTGTTCAGTTTCCAAAGTGCGTCTATGGTCCTGGTATTCATTTAATCAATTGTTCATTCATCCATCTGACAAAAGTGGGAGGCCAGGCATGGAGATTATGGGCAACAGAAGAGAAGGACCACCAGAGAGGCATTGAGAATAAATCAGGGGTGGGAGTGGGCAAGACCATGAGTCCTCCTTGCAAGGTGAAAGTGAAACAGCAAGGAGTGGGGCTTCTCTGGTGGCCCAGTTGTTAGGAATCCGCCTGCCAATGCANCATGGAGATTATGGGCAACAGAAGAGAAGGACCACCAGAGAGGCATTGAGAATAAATCAGGGGTGGGAGTGGGCAAGACCATGAGTCCTCCTTGCAAGGTGAAAGTGAAACAGCAAGGAGTGGGGCTTCTCTGGTGGCCCAGTTGTTAGGAATCCGCCTGCCAATGCAGGAGAGACAGGTTCAGTCCCTGGTCTGGGAAGATCCCACATGCCACAGGTCTACTAAGCCCGCGCACCGCAGCTACTGAAGCCTGCGTGCCCTAGAACCCATACTCTGCAACAAGAGAAGCGACCACAACGAGAAACCCACGCACCCAACTCGAGAGTAGCCCCTGCTCACCGCAACTAGAGAAAACCCAACCCGGCCCCGCCAAAAATACAGGAATAAAGAACAACTTTAAAAAGTCAGCAGTGCATGCCATTCAGGCCACCCCAAAAGATGCAACGTCAGTGTTTTATCATTTTAAAATGAAAGTTGCATAAGAAATAGCAGGTCAAAGAAAAATATTTGGGCCCACATGGAGATTATGGGCAACAGAAGAGAAGGACCACCAGAGAGGCATTGAGAATAAATCAGGGGTGGGAGCGGGCAAGACCATGAGTCCTCCTTGCAAAGTGAAAGTGAAACAGCAAGGAGTGGGGCTTCTCTGGTGGCCCAGTTGTTAGGAATTCGCCTGCCAATGCAGGAGAGACAGGTTCAATCCCTGGTCTGGGAAGATCCCACATGCCACAGGTCTACTAAGCCTGCGCACCGCAGCTACTGAAGCCTGTGTGCCCTAGAACCCATGCTCTGCAACAAGAGAAGCGACCACAACGAGAAACCCACGCACCCAACTCGAGAGTAGCCCCTGCTCACTGCAACTAGAGAAAACCCAACCCGGCCCCGCCAAAAATACAGGAATAAAAAACAACTTTAAAAAGTCAGCAGTGCATGCCATTCAGGCCACCCCAAAAGATGCAACATCAGTGTTTTATCATTTTAAAATGAAAGTTGCATAAGAAATAGCAGGTCAAAGAAAAATATTTGGGCCCTCTTTTGTTCCTCTGAAACCAGGAAATAAATTTCCTGTGTGAAATTACCCTCCTTAATCAGGGAAGGCGTCTCTATCACCAGAAACAGGCAATTCAGGGTCAAGAAGGCTGTTTTTACAAATATTTTCTTTCTTTCTTTCTTTTTATTGAAGTACAGCTGATTTACAATGTTGTGTTAGCTTCAGGTGTACTACAAAGTGATTTAGTTACACACACACATACACACACACATATATATTCCTTTTTCAGATTCTTTTCCATTATAGGTTGTTGCAAGATATTGAATATAGTTTCTCGTGCTATAGAGTAGGTCCCATTGTTTATCTCTTTTATATGCAATGGTGTGTATCTGTTAATCCCAAACTCCTAATTTATCGCCCCCTCCTCTTTTCCCTTTCGTAACCATAAATTTGTTTTCCAGCTCTCTGGGAGTCTGTTTTGTAGATAAATGCATTGGTGTCATTTTGCTTTTTTCGATTCCACGTGTAAGTGATATCATATGACATTTGTCTCTCTCTGACTTCACTTAGTGTGATAATCTCTAGTTCCAGCCACAAATGGCATTCAGTTCAGTTCAGTTCAGTCGCTCAGTCGTGTCCGACTCTTTGCGACCCCATGAATTGCAGCACGCCAGGCCTCCCTGTCCATCACCATCTCCCAGATTTCACTCAGACTCACGTCCATCGAGTCTGTTACCTTGTTCTTTTTATGGCTGAGGAGTATTCCATTGTATATACAGACCACATCTGCTTTAGCCATTCATCTGTAGATACATGTTTACGTTGGTTTCATGTCTTGGCTGTTGTAAATGAACATGGGATTCGTGTATCTTTTAGAACTGGAGTTTTCTCTAGATGTGTGCCCAGGAGTGGGACTGCTAGACCAGATGGTAACTCTATTTTACCACCCCCATACCCCTGTGCGGACCTCCTCAGTGGCTCAAATGGTAAAGAATCTGCCTGCAATGCAGGAGACCCAGGTTCTATCCCTTGGTCAGGAAGATCCCCTAGAGAAGGAAATGGCTACCGACTCCAGTATTCTTGCCTGGTAAGTTCCATGGACAGAGGAAGGGAGCCTGGTGGGCTACAGCTCATGGGGATGGAAAGAGTGAGACACGACTAAGTGACTAACACATACCTGTGTTCTTCTGTCACACATATTTTCTGAAGTTCTACTAGCAAGGAGAGAACCTTGTGAAATCAGCAGTATTATTTTGCTATTTGTTTGAGAAAAGGGAGACTCAGAGAGGTTAATGACTGGCCTGTGGTCACACAGCTGGTAAAAGGCAGACCCAATGAGGATAAAAGGGTAGCAGCTGAATACACATTCAGAACAATTGGCAGGCCATTTGAATTCATAGAAATGGAAGCAGTTGGGTGTCTTCCTGCATTTGGGGGGCTGGAGGCTGCAGGAGGGTTGTGAGGCTGGGGAAAGGGCTGGTGGAGGGAGAGGGGGTTAAGCTTCTGTTCTCCCAGGCCCCTGGGGCAAGGTGTCCACTGCCCCGTCCACGTGTCCTCCTGGAGGAGGCTCTGGTGTTTACACAAGGGCACATTTCTGGTGCGCTGAGGAGGGCCAAGCTGTAAACGGAGCTCCCATCGCCAGCTCGGCAGATGCCCCAAGCGAGGCGCGCGCTGACGCTGATGGAGAACAGGGACTTCTTGTTTACCCGGCTCACCATCTGGACGGCCGGGCATCGTCCAAGGAAACTGCTGTAGCAAGGGCTCAGAGGCATCTTGTGAACCAAGCCTTTGGAGGGAGGCTCCGCGGGGCTTTATTTATATTTCCCTCATGCGACTGTCTCGGGCTCCTGAGCAGGAGACGTTCAGGACCTGAGCTCCTGTAATTTAAGAGGCTTTGAGGCTTTGTAGGTTCAGGGTTGATGGGCATTTTGTAAGATGGGAGGGCTGAGACTGGGGTGTGGAAAGCAGTAGTCTACTACAAACCTCTCCTTTCTCCAGGGCCTTCTGGCCTGCATCACAGTTTTTTCTGAAAACTCTACCAACCTCTCCATAGAGAAGTTCACAGATGTGAAGGAAAAGTTGCTGTTGTTCCATCACCAAGTTACGCCCCATTCTTTTGTGACCCCATGGACTGTAGCCCTCCAGGCTCCTCTGTCTATGAGATTTCTTGGGCAAAAATACTGGAGTGGGTTGCCATTTTCTTCTCCAGGGGCTCTTCCCAACTCAGGGGTCCAACCCCACAGAAGGACTCCAAATCAAACTGACAACCAAAAAAAGGACCTATGCTCTATGTGTGCTTCGTGTATATTTGTGTGTATGCTAAATCACTTCAGTCCTGTCCGACTCTTTGCGGCCCATGGACTGTAGCCCGCCATCCTCCTCTGTCCATGGGATTCTCCAGGCAAGAATACTAGAGTGGGTTGCCATGCCCTCCTCCAGGGGATCTTCCTGACCCAGGGATCCGTGTCTCTTCTGCCTTCTGCCAAGGCAGGAGGGTTCTTTACCACTAGCGCCACCTGGGAAGCCCAGTTTATATATATCAGCTTCCCAAATGCCTCCTCTGAGTGATTCCTTGTCATCAGCAAAACGCCTTGTTTGCAGAAAATAATATCCCCAGACCCTCTTAGCCGAGTGTGTTCCTGGCTCTGAAAGTAACCACTCAGCGGAAGCCTCACAGAACACGTCTCCGGAGAGAAATGACACTCGTCCTGGGTGAAGGAAGCATAAGGCATGAACTCTTTATTACTTACATTTCAGCAGCAAATGGGCTTTCCTGATGGCTCAGCAGGTGAAGAACCTGCCTACAATGCAGGAGACTCAGGAGATGCGGGTCTGATCCCTGGGTCAAAAAGATCCTTCCAAGGAGGAAAATGGCAACCCACTCTGGTATTTTTTTGCCTGAAAAATCCCACAGAGAGAAGTGTCTGGCCAGATACAGTCCATAGTGTCACAAAGAGTTGGACCCAACTGAGCGGCTGGCACATACATGCATACAACATCAAATAAAGTCTAGGGTTGGTGCCACTTGCTGAGCGGAGGGTGACGAGCAGTAGTGTGTGATCTAGTGGTCGTTCATTGTTTTTTTCTCTTTCTCTTCTTTTTTTCTGGCTGTGTCATGCAGCGTATGGAATCCTAGTTCTCTGACCAGGGATGGAACCCATGCCCCCTGCCCTGGAAGCACAGAGTCCTAACCACTGGATCACCAGGGAAGTCTTTGATAGTAACTCATGTTGGTTCCAAACGCATATGTTAACCACATCGAACCCCCTAAATCAGGCACTTGTGTTGTTTATGGTTTTCTGTTTAGTTTGGACAAGCCGTCCGTAAACCTGACTGGGAAATGCAGATGTGAGCTTTGGATTTCTTAAGCTGTGCTTACAGCAGCAGGAACCTCAGAGTTCCTGGAAAACCAACAAAAGGGATGAACTGGAGAAGGAAGGGGCAAACTAGCTGCTTGGCTCACACTCGATGTTCCTCTGGTTCTCCTGCCTGATTGCTTCCGGGTTTAAGGATGTGGGTCAAAGCTGATTGTATGCAAACAAAGACTCTTTAGAATGGCAAGGGAGCTTAGAGGCCACTCAACAACGTCCAAGCACAATATGTTGTCTAAGTGATGGTATGCAGGGAGGTTTCAGGGGTACATGGACTTCAAAAATGTATGCTGCTTGTTTATTTAATCATTGTTTCCCTAGATCTTAGACTTTTTCTTTTATTTTCTCTCTCTCTTTCTTTTTAATACAAGATCTTTAAAAACATTTAATATACATTTTTATTGAAATATAGTTGATGCTAGGAAAGATTGAAGGCAGGAGGAGAAGGGGACGACAGAGCATGAGATGGTTCGATGGCATCACTCACACTATGGAGATGAGTTGATGGACAGGGAAACCTGGTGTGCTGCAATCCATGGGGTTGCAAAGAGTTGGACACAACCGAGCGACTGAGCTGATAGTTGATTTGATCTGGTTTGATTGGTTTGATCAAAGAACTGAACTAATAGTTGATTTACAATGCTGTGTAAATTTCTGCTGTACAGCAAAGTGATCCAGTTATATATATATATATATATATATATATATATACATATACATTCATATATATGTGTGTGTGTGTATATATATATATATGTATATATTCCCTGGTGGCTCGGATGGTAAAAAATCTGGCTGCAATGTTTGAGACCTGGGTTCAATCCCTGGATTGGGAAGATCCCCTGGAGAAGGAAGTGGCAACCTACTCCAGTATTCTTGCCTGGAAAATCCCATGAACAGAGGAACTTGGCAGGCTACAGTCCATGGGGTTGCAAAAAGTCAGACTTGGACATGACTGAGGAGCTAACACTTTCACTTTCATGTATGTATGTATATACTTTTCCGTTATGGTTTATCATAGGATAATGAACATAGTTCTCTGTGCTATATAGTAGGACCTTGCTGTTGATCTATTCTTTATGTAAAAGCTCACGTCTGCTAACCCCAGCCTCCCACCCCACCCCTCCAGATGTGTATAAGAGACAGCCTTTGGAGGGAGGCTCCGCGGGGCACGCCTTGGCAGCTGCAAGTCTGTTCTCTGAGTCTGTGAGTCTCTTTCTGTTTTGTGGATAGGTTCATTTGTGTCTTTTAGATTCTGCGTGTAAGTGATCTTGTATGATAGTTGTCTTTCTGTGATTTACTTCACTTAGTATGAAAATCTCTAATTGCATCCATGTTGCTGCAAATGGCATTGTCTCATTCTTTTTTTATAGCTGAGTAGTATTCCATTGTACATATGTATCACATCTTCTTTATCCATTCATCTTAGATCTTCTCTTTCTGTTTCAAGAAGCAACACCCTCATCTACTGGTCCTGTAAATATCAGAACGCAGAAGAATTTCATGGGTTCTGACTTTAAAATACGGGTCTTCCTGCAGTGACTTTGTCCACCACACATGAGCTGTACATGGGCTCCCTGGGCCAGTAGGAGCCTGCAAAGCTCATGCTATTTACTGCCTGTCTCTAGATGCAAACCAGGGGGCTCTAACGGCTTTCATGACCATCCAAACTTCCCTTAAAGACTTCTTGTTTCCATCTAGATATTTGGATTTGCGTGTCATTTGGACACATTAACATTCCAGAACTCAGGACTACAAAAGATCTTGGAGGGGGAGAATGAGCCAGGGAAAGCATAGCCTGATGTTATGGGAAGAATATTAAAACTTAGTGACAAACCAAAGTTGACAAGAAAAGGATGGAGAAACACATACCAATCAGAGGATATCTAGGAGAAACCCAGGGTCGCCAGATTAATGGCAACCAAAGAAGACCCAAGAAAAAGAACATTCTTTCATTACTAATGGAATAATTCATGAGGAATGTGAAATAACTCTCACCTGAATTACACCTAACAATTTTCATCCAAGCCATAGAATGCAACCATTGCTAGAATTATAAGGGGGTTGTATACATTTAGAGTAGGAGGTTTTACTATATCTTTCTAAAAATGAATAGATTAAGCAGGTGAAAAAGTAATTATAACATGTAAGAGTCCATGTATATCCAGAATCTGCTTATATATCACCAGTGATGTATACTGGAAATAAAGAAGGCTGAAATTAATGAAGTAAGGGTCTAAATCAAGAAGTTATTAAAGAGCAATGAGTTAATCTAGTGGAAATAGAAAAAAAGGAAATATGGTAATAATTGGTAAGACAATGGTAATAATCGATTAAACAAGAAAAAATAATAGATGAAAATAACTTAAAAAGCTGTTTTATAAAAAAGTAATAAAAGACAATTTTGTTTATTTTAAGCAATGTTGTTTAAATAGAAGAGAACACACACAAAAAAACTCCAAAATAGTGGAAGTGAAAACTAAGAATTGCTAGTATATACAGTTTAGATTTTTAAATTATTGGGTAACCACAATTAACTTTATGACAATATATTTGAAATCTCAGATAAAATGTAACATCAAAACTGAATGAATGTAAAGCTAGATGAGAATAGACCTAAAACTACTTTAAAAATTTACATCAGTAGCTTATAAACTATCTACAAAACAAATAACCAAACAATGTAATCAGATAGTTATACACTGAATTCTACCAAATCTTCAAGGAAGAAACAATCCTGTCTTGTATAAATTGCATCAGAGAATAGAGACGAAGTCCTGCAGAACTCTGATATGAAATTTGAGTAAGTTATAAGACAGGCAAATTATGGATCAAACTCACTTAAAAATAGATACAAGAAGCCTAAAGAAAATATTCACACCAAAGCTATCAATGCATTAACAAATTCCTTATGACCAAGTTGAATTTGTCCCAGAAATTTAACAATAATGTAAAAAAATTATTAATGTAACTGATTACATTAACAAATGAGTAATAACAAAAATGAATAATAATTTTGGGTTCTTTAATATTTGTACTGTTCTTTAATATTATTACTGTGTCTGTTATGTATGCTATAAATATTTTTAATTAGACTGTTGCACGTTTATCTTTCTTTATAATAAATTTTTGCCTACGGAGGTTCATATACTTAATCATTTCTCATAACTCCTTGGTTTTGTGTCTTATTTGAAAAGACCTTCCTACTGCAATATTATAAAGTTATCCATTCATAGATTGTCTAACAACTTTATAGCTGGATGTTTAAATATTTAACTCTAATCTTTTTGTCTCTGATGTGAGGTAATATCATTTTTTTGTGTAGTGCATCCTTTCCCTACTGACTTGAAATTCCACCATTATCACTCACAGGACTATTTTCCTTAGCAGGAAGAAAAACCACTTAAATTAAATACCTTGCCAATGGGGATCAAAATTTCAGAGAAATAATGGGAGAAATAGTGGGGTTAGAACTTTATCTTGAAAGTTGAGACTAATGATTATGAAGATGCATTTATTTGATCTTAGGCCTAAAGATATTCAAGTTGTAATTACTCTTATGTACCTACTCTGAAAATAAACCAGGAGTTGATCAAGTGTTCATATCCTTGTGTGTTTCTGGTATTTATTGATAGTTTCTCATTCAAACCGAGTGACAGCACAATATGCCACTTTGTATCTGACTGTCAGCAGGGTCATAGAAGGCACAGTGAAAGTTGCCCGGTCGTGTCCAATTCTTTGCGACCTCATGGACTATACTATACTATACAGGCCAGAATACTGGAGTGGGTAGCTGTTCCCTTCTCCTGGGGATCTTCCCAACCCAGGGATCAAACCCAAGTCTCCCACATTGCAGGTGGATTCTTTACCAGCTGAGCCACAAGGGAAGCCCATAAAAGACATAATTTTTACAAAAAATCGAAAAAGGTTTTACTGATTTCCCCAATAGGTCCTCTTAAGGTTTTGACAATTATGTCTTTCTGCTTTTGATTACTATCCTTAGCATGGCTGTAGATTTTATTTTTTAATATGTTTTTTATTTAATTTTTAATTTTGTCTGCATAAAAGACATAATTTTTACAAAAAATCGAAAAAGGTTTTACTGATTTCCCCAATAGGTCCTCTTAAGGTTTTGACAATTATGTCTTTCTGCTTTTGATTACTATCCTTAGCATGGCTGTAGATTTTATTTTTTAATATGTTTTTTATTTAATTTTTAATTTTGTCTGCACCAGCTCTTCTTTACAGCACCCAGGCTTATCTAGTTGCGTCATGCAGGCTCCATTGCCCTGCGGCATTATGGAATCTCAGTTCCCTGACCAGGGATCGAACCTGCGTCCCCTCATTTGAAGGTGGATTGTAAACCACAGGACCACCAGGGAAGTGCCTGGAGGGCCTCTTGATTCCATGTTTAAAGACTTCTCTGTGTTAGCTGATCTCACAATGCAGTTCTCCATGGTCAGTGCAGGTTGCTAAAAGTTGAGTCTTCCTGTGTGAATCACAGGCTTTACTTCTTAATCTTCATGTAGATTCAAAATCCCAGGATCTTTTCACTCTTCCCATCCCCCACTGTACCCATGCCCTACCTCAGATGATTTTCAAGGGCTCCGAACGGCCACTTGGAAGGACCCTTGTCCTTCATGACTTTGGCCTGACACCCAAGGGTCTACATAAATATTTCCTGATAGCAAACGGCAAGTGTGGACATTGGACTCAGCATTTCTTTTCATTCCAGCTGGTTCTGAGTAGATACTTGATTGATTTATTAAATCACAATACTCAGGAACTCACCAGAATGCAGAGAGCACCTCTCCCATCTCTGGCCCAATCCCCTTTAATAANGATAGCAAACGGCAAGTGTGGACATTGGACTCAGCATTTCTTTTCATTCCAGCTGGTTCTGAGTAGATACTTGATTGATTTATTAAATCACAATACTCAGGAACTCACCAGAATGCAGAGAGCACCTCTCCCATCTCTGGCCCAATCCCCTTTAATAAAATTCTCTATTCAAGTTAATCCTGTGCTGCATGACATGTGAGATGTTAGTTCTCTGACCAGGGATTGAACGTGCACCTCCTGCATTGCAAGCAGGAAGTCTTAACCACTGGACCACCAGGGAAGTCCCCATTTTCTTGTTTTATAATCATTCCTATACTGATGTGCACTGGTTGCTCTCTCTGGGTCTTGGTTACCCATTCTCAATCCCCTTCCCTCCCTGTTCCAGTCAAAAAAAGTGATCAGGGAAAAAGGAAACCCAGGATTACTGGGGTGCCCTGAAGATCTTTGGGGGACCTCAAACTGAGTTACAATATAAGGGATGAGAAAAATTGGCACAGTTTTCTGGACCCAGCACACAGAGCAGGCAGTTAATTTATGGAAGCATCCATCAGTAGAATTCTGATCTTCATAAGCTCCATGTCCTTCCCCAGCACAGCAAGCATCAGACTAACAACAAACTTTTGTTTTGTGCCTGCTCTTATTCTCTGAGTCTTGTAGCTAAGCTCTTCATTTCCTGCCAGTGGGATCCTGGAACATTCTTGATCATCTCTGATCGCATATGTAAACCAGGCAGTTTCTTATCATTCCCATCTTACAGTGAATCCAGCAGATCCTGTTAAGAGACAGTGGAGAAGGTTGAGCACGGCAATGCTCAGATGTCAGTCGGCTTTCAGCCTCCATGTCCCTGTGTTGTAACATCTGCTCAGAGCCCTGCCAAATGCTTTCTCCAGTATCTGTTTCGGCGTCTCTGTTTGTGAGTGTCGGTGAAGCTGCAAGGCTGGCCAGTCAAGCCTCAACAGGAACAGGGGAGGGAGAGACCACACTGATCCTCAGCTTAAAGATGCTCAGTCCCCACCCCCAGCTTTTTGCCAACACCTTGCACAGCTACTGCATGGGGCTTCAGTGGATAAATGTAGAACTGGAACTCACCAATCGACCCCTTTAGATCAATAGCTTCCTACTTAATGTGCCATGATGAATATATGGGACTTAAGAGATGATGCAGAGAAAGGAGACCCATTTACAAGAGGACATAGTTATTAATACTAACACAGTAAATTACTATGACTGCACTTTATAATTTGCAAGTGTGTAGCATCAGCTCTACACTTTCTTTACTTTGCTGCTGGTGGAAACCTCCAAAAGTACCCCCCTTGTATTTGAGTACTTTCTTCCCAACCCAGGGATTGAACCCAGGTCTCCCGCATTGCAATCAGATTCTTTACCATCTAAGCCACATCAGGGAAGCTCTATATTCAAATAATTTTGATGGCTTCTATAGGTCTTCTCAATGAAGTCTAAGCTCTGGGATCCAGAATTCAACAATGTTGCAAGTCCCCAATTCTGGATTTATCTTGGATAACTATTCTGTACAAACAATTACACTCTAACGAAACTAAACCGCCTGCTGCTAGGGGTCTCCCCCTCCCCCACCATATCCAGCCATTTGCTTATGATGCTCCTGCCACAAACACTGTTTTTCTATCATCATCTGTCTCCCCAAATGTCTCAGTCAAGCCTACTTCTTGTGGTCCAGTGCAGACACCACCTCTTCCATGACAGCATCTGAGTTCCCCAATCAGAATGTTCTTTCTTCTTCTTCTGAGCTTCCATAGCAGCTTTCATGGTTTGAAATTGATGTTTTTCTCCCAAACTGTACAATGTCTTTGACAGCGCAGTTTTATATCCTATCTAGTGTCTAGATATTGATATTGATATTCAGTATAAAAACTGTGGACAATGAATCAGTGAAAGTGGCCCGTCCTCTGTAACTTTGCTGTTGGTTTCAACATCCACAATCTAATATATAAACCAGGCAGCTTTTACCATCCCCATTTTAAAGTGGCTGAAACAGAGAGGCAGAAAGTTTAAGCGCCTTGCCTAAGGTTGCACAGACGGGTAGGAATAGAGTAAAGGAAACAACTTGAAAGAACCCCTTGTCTGAGCTCCTTTTACTCAGCCTCCAAGTAAAACCATGCCACTTGTACTCCAAAGTGACAGAGCTCTGCTGGGGAATGCAGTGGCCTGAATTGGTAGGAGAAGCAGGCAGGGGAGCCCTTCACAGAGAAGGGTGCTTTTGAGCACAGTTGTAAAAGAAGAGAGGGGATGGATTAACAGGAGGGAGGGAAGTGGGCATTCCACACAGGAAACCAGGACAGAGGTGGACCCAGGCATATGGCGCTCCACAGACGGACAGTCGTGGCCACTGCTGCACCCTCATAGCCCAGCCCAGCGCCTGGCCCAGAGGAAGCACTCAGTACAAGGCAACTAGAGAAGAGGAGCTATGACAAACCTAGACAGCGTATTAAAAAGCAGAGACATTACTTTGCCGACAAAGGTCCCTCTAGTCCAACTATGGTTTTTCCAGTAGTCATGTGTGGATGTGATAGTTGAGCCATAAAGAAGGCAGAGTGCTGAAGATTGCTGCCTTTGGACTGTGGTGTTGGAGAAGACTCTTGAGAGTCCTTTGGGCTGCAAGGAGATCAAACCAGTCCATCCTAAAGGAAATCAATCCTGAATATTCACTGGAGGGACTGATGCTGAGGCTGAAGCTCCAATATGGTGGCCACCTATTGTGAAGAGCCAATTCATTAGAAAAGACTGAGGCTGGGAAAGATTGAGGGCAGGAAGAAAAGGGGGCAACAGTGAACGAGATGGTGGTATGGGGCATCACCGACTCAATGGACATGAGTTTGAGCAAGCTCCTGGAGATAGTGAAAGACCGGGAAGACTGGCATGCTGCAGTCCATGGGGTCACAAAGAGTTGGACATGACTGAGTGATTGAACAACAACAAAAGGAGAAGAGAGGGGAGGGGGAAAAGGGGAGGAAAGTGTGGAGCAGGAACATTGCATCTAGATTAATGAGAAAGCACAGTGATGGCCAACCCAGTGCTGGAGACATGCTAGGTCATCACTGAAACTTTGTTCCACTGAAAGGTTGTCACTCTGTGGCGGGAAGGAGAACATGGGCTCCCTTTATCATCTAGGCCACTAACCTTAGTCTCATCTCGGTCCCTAGTGTGATTATCAGTGGTACACGTTGCCTGGATTGCTGTTGTTGTTTAGCTGTTCAGTTGTGTCTGACTCTTTGTGACCTGTGGACTGTAGCCCGCCAGGCTCCTCTGTCCATGGGATCCTCCAGGCAAGAATACTGGAGTGGGCTGCCGTGCCCTCCTCCAGGGATCTTCCCCACCCAGGGATCTAATCTGCATCTCCTGTCTCCTGCATTGCAGGTGGATTCTTTGCCACTGGTGGCTTTCCTCGTGGCTCAGTGGGTAAAGTGTCTGCCTGCCATGTGGGAGACCCCGGTTCTATCCCCAGGTCAGGAAGTTCCTCTGGAGAAGGAAATGGCAGCCCACTCCAGTACTCTTGCCTGGAAAATTCCATGGATGGAGGAGCCTGGTAAGCTACAGTCCATGGAAGAGCAAAGAGTCACACACGACTGAGCAGCTTCACTCCTTCTTTACCACTGAGCCATCTGGGAAGCCCCAGTCCCCAACACACCCAGTAAATTTATGAAAATTTATTTCATAAATAAATCCTCATAAACCTGCAAGGGTCCATTCATGAAACCACCTGGACACCACCTGCTGAGATCACTGGTCCAGCCTTTCCGGCTGATCTAGTCTGACCCAACTGTTCATTTATTTTTTCAGTTGTTCCTTATAAAATCACCAAGACTCAGATAACTCAGTGTTTTATCTTTTTGCTTTATTCAGACTAGAGTGTGATACACACTTAACCTAAAGAGTCCATATAGCAGAGGTAATAACTTCTGTGTATGCTTGCTGTTTCTTTTCTCTTCTTCCTCACATCAGCTTTCCAATAAAATGCAACCCATAAAAACTTGGTGGAGGTGATCTTATTCATGAAGCAGAACTAGACACAGACATAGGGAACAGGCATGTGGACACAAGGGGGAAAGGGGAGTGGGATGGATTGGGAGACTGGGATTGAGATACATAATCTGCTGATGCTGTGTATAAAAGAGATAATAGTGATAAAACAGATAATAAGCACAGGGAACCCTCCTCAGTGCTCTGTGGTGACCTAAACAGGAAGGAAATCCCCCCCAAAAAAGAGGGGATATATGTATACACGGGCTTCCCAGGTGGCGCTAGTGGCAAAGAACCCTCCTGTCAAGGCAGGACACTTAAGAGGTGCTGGTTCGACTCCTGGTCAGGAAGATCTCCTGGGGGAGGGCATGGCAAGCCACTGCAGTATTCCTGCCTGGAGAATCCCATGAGCAGAGGATCCTGGAGGGCTGCAGTCCACAGGGTGGTGGAGAGTCAGGCACGACTGAAATCACTGAGTGACCCAGGGGTACATGCAGCTGAATCACTTTGCTGTGCAGCAGAAACGGACACAACCCTGTAAAGCAGACATTCCCCACCAAAAATCTTAAAATCCATAAAATCGCTTGTTTGTACCAGCTTTTCCACTAATACTCAGTAATATTATTATACCGCCCACCCTAGCGGCTTTCCATCCCCCAGGAGTGCTCTGGCCAGAAGGGACTGCAGTCTGGGAGATTCTTACTGGGCTGTTACTTGGGAGCCAGTGGAAGCAGCGAGCTCAGAGAGCTGACATCGTCAGAATGGGAAATACCTGCTCCCGGGGGTGAGGGTTGTTAAGGGGGAGCAGCCAAGACATCTCTGTTGGTTTTTTGTTGTTGTTGTTGTTGTTGCCACATCCAAGAATCAGGTACCTGGAAAAAATATGCTGACAGGATCAGACTGAGGAAGCTGTGATGCCATCTGGGGTCAGGAAGATATATTTGTCCAGATGCCAGCTGTGGGGGAGGAGGCAGCGTGGCGCTCGGTGGGCACAGAGGCTGGAATAGCCCCAGAGGTTACTGGGGAGGCAAGAAGAAAGATGCCCAGATGTCACTGGGGAGGATGGGGGGCTCTGGTGGGACAATAAGGACAGCGCTGAGGCCTGAGCCTTCTGGTTGGACATTTTAGAAAATGTTTTATTTTGCAAATGTTCAAACATACACGAACGTAGAGAATCATACTGAATCTCCAGGTACCCATTCCTCCACTCTTGGCTCCTGATCCCAGAGTTTCACTGGGTTTTATGGAAGCCAATCCCAGACATCACATCACTACATCCATAAAAGCTTTGTATGAATCTCAAGAAAAAGACAATTCCTTAGAAACAGGATTATAGGACACTTATTATACCTAAAAATTCACAGTCCTCCTAATGTACTAGTAAATATTCAGTGTTCAGATTCCCCCAGTTGTCCCCTAATAGCCCTGGATGCTTTCATCAATCTGTGATAGAGTTAAAGACAATGCTAAAAAAGAGAGAATGAGAGAAAGAAGAGAAAAACAGTAGGGGAAAGAAAGAGGGAGAAAATAAACCAACACATATTCTATGATATACCAGACTTTGCATTGGGTTCTAGGTCACTGTAACCTCATTTTAGGAGGTGAAAAAATCAGGGGACAGAGAGGTTAAGCCATTGGCCCAAAGCCAGTTCGCTAGTAAATCTTGAAGACATCATTCTAATGCAGGTTTGAGTGGTTCCAAATTCTGCTTCTTTCTTCTACACTGCATTGCCTCTTAAACAACTAAATTATCTGCTAGGGAATCTTGGAAAGATGGAAAACAAAAGGGATGAAGAGGAATAAAATTCTCCTGTCATCACAAGTCCTAAAGCAGAGTAGCTTGAAACCAGATTTTTCTGGATTTGAGTCTCAATGCTGCAGCTGAGTAACTGGGGAAAAGTTATCTTTCCTGAAGCTTGCTTTCGTCATCAGTAAATTAACAGTGGGGAGGATGAAGAGACATCTTTCAAATACTTATTAGTTGCTGTTATTGTTATTCTCTCTGAGGAATGGGTATTGAAGAGAGAAGACAGGTTGTGGTCAATATTTACCCCATTCTTCTGCACACTGAGGTTGTCCAGGGTCAACCTGGATTGTCCTGGCTCAGGACGATGACTAAGAATCAGAGAGAGCAAGGCTGGTTCTGATAAAGAAGATGACAGGGCTCAGTGCAGGAGGTGGAGGGGCTGTGGAGGGAAGGAAGGAACCAGGGAGATCCTAGATCAGCCCCCATGCTTCTTGAAACACAGGAGCTAAGGTGAGAAATGATGATGAATGTGGTGTGGGGGTAGAAGGCTGGGGAAAACCCACCTGAGAGAAGTGGCAGGTGGGGCTGAGCAGTGAAAGTGAAAGTGGAAGTTGCTCAGTTGCATCCGACTCTTTGTGACCCCTTGGACTATACAGTCCATGGAATTCTCCAGGCAAGAATACTGGAGTGGGTAGCCTTTCCCTTCTCCAGGGGATTGTCCCAACCCAGGGATAGAACCCAGGTCTCCTGCATTGCAGGCGGATTCTTAACCAGCTGAGCCACCGGGGAAACCCAGTAGACATGGAGAATAAGATTGGACGGATGGAACTTAAAAAACAAAAGATAACAAAAAGATGTGGCATTTTTTTTTTTTT
>SJYX01023718.1:0-10688 GCA_006410675.1 Oreotragus oreotragus
TTTCCACAGTTTGTTGTGATCCACACAGTCAAAGGCTTTGGCATAGTCAGTGAAGCAGAAGTAGATGTTCTCCTGGAATTCTCTTGCTTTCTCTATGATCCAGTGAATTTTGGCAATGTGATCTCTGGTTCCTCTGTTTTTTCTAAATCCAGCTTGTACATCTGAAATTTCTCAGTTCATGTACTGCTGGAGCCTAACTTGATGGATTTTGAACACTACCTTGCTAGCATGTGAAATAAGTTCAGTTGTATTAGTTTGGACATTCTTTGACATTGCCCTTCTTTGATATTGGAATGAAAATTGATTTTTTTCCAGTCCTGTAGCCACTGCTGAGTTTTCCAAATATGCTGACATATTGAGTGTAACAGCAGCATCTTTTAGGATTTTAAATAGCTCAGCTGGAATTCTATCACCTCCACTAGCATTGTTGGTAGTAATGCTTCCTAAGGCCCACTTGACTTCGCATTCTGGGATGTCTGGCTCTAGGTGAGTGATCACACCATTGTGGTTACCTGGGTTATTAAGACCTTTTTTGTATAGTTCTTCTGTGTATTCTTGCCACATCTTCTTAATATCTTTTACTTTTGATAGGTCTTTGCTGTTTCTGTCCTTTATTGTGCCCATCCTTGCATGAAATATTCCCTTGGTATTTCCACTTTTCTTGAAGAGATCTCTAGTCTTTCCCATTCTGTTGTTTTCCTTTGTTTCTTTGCGTTGTTCACTTAAGAAGACTTTCTTCTCTCTCCTTGCTGTTCTGTGGAACTCTGCCAGTGCAGGAGATGTGAGAGACACAGGTTCAATCCCTGGGCCAGGAAGATTCCCCTGGAGGAGGAAATGGCAACCCACTCCAATATTCTTGTCTGGGAAATCCCATGGACAGAGAAGCCTTGTGGGCTACAGTTCATGGTGTTGCAAAGAGTGGGACACAACTGAAAGTCTGAGCACATCAGTAACTATCGCTTTGGACTCATCAGGTGAAGCCACAGTTTACAATTGAAGTACTGAGTCAAAAAATAACTTGTATCAGTTTCTAAAAGTCTGGTGTGAGAATTTACATTTTCGAGCTGAAGAGCTTCTAGGGCCTTGCCTGGTTGTCCAGCAGTTGAGACTTCACCTTCCAGTGCAGGAAGTGTGGGTTTGATCTCTGGTTGGGGATCCCACATGCCTTGTGGCTGAAAAAACCCAAACATAAAGCAGAAGCAGTATTGTAATAAATTCAAGAAATACTTTAAAAATTGTCCATATTTTTAAAAGATATTTTAAAAGCAATCAAATTTCATAATTTAAACAAAAATTATTACTTCTAAGCTGGACAGAGGTTCTCAGACTTGGAGAGCATGTTTAACATGCAGCTTTCAGGGCCCTGCTCCTAGAAATTAGCCATGACAGGTTATATGATGAGTACACTTTTAAGAAACTCTCCTCTATTAGAATAATAGTGAAGAAATCCATAAGAAGTTTAAAAAATTTGAATGGTTTTTATTAAAATAGAGCAGAGCAAAAAATAAAACTGATAACCAGCAATATCCATGTCAAACTATAGTTACCTCCCTCCTCTTAAACTGCCCTCAGTTCAGTTCAGTTCAGTCGCTCAGTCATGTCCGACTCTTTGCGACCCAATGAATCACAGCACACCAGGCCTCCCTGTCCATCACCAACTCCCGGAGTTCACTCAGATTCACGTCCATCGAGTCCGTGATGCCATCCAGCCATCTCATCCTCTGTCATCCCCTTCTCCTCCTGCCCCCAATCCCTCCCAGCATCAGAGTCTTTTCCAATGAGTCAACTCTTCGCATGAGCTGGCCAAAGTACAGGAGTTTCAGCTTTAGCATCATTCCTTCCAAAGAAATCCCAGGGCTGATCTCCTTCAGAATGGACTGGTTGAATCTCCTTGCAGTCCAAGGGACTCTCAAGAGTCTTCTCCAACACCACAGTTCAAAAGTATCAATTCTTCAGCACTCAGCCTTCTTCACAGCCCAACTCTCACATCCATACATGACTACTGGAAAAACCATAGCCTTGACTAGACGGACCTTAGTTGGCAAAGTAATGTCTCTGCTTTTGAATATGCTGTCTAGGTTGGTCATAACTTTTCTTCCAAGGAGTAAGCGTCTTTTAATTTCATGGCTGCAGTCACCATCTGCAGTGATTTTGGAGCCCCCAAAAATAAAGTCTGACACTGTTTCCACTGTTTCCCCATCTATTTCCCATGAAGTGATGGGACCGGATGCCATGATCTTCGTTTTCTGAATAAAAGCAGAAAGAATATTTTTTTATATAAAACCTGAAGTGATAAATACATGGGATAACTGGGCCAATGAATTTTAGCAGCATATAGCATTTAAAAAGTATCTGAGAGTCTCTAATGAAAGGTTTTCCTGCAGGATATAGGACTTCATTCTTTGAAATGTTTTTCTTATTTCAAAAAAGTAGTGTGCATTCATTAAAGGAAATTTGGAAAAATTTTGGGGAAAAAGTTTTAAAATTATCAGTAATTCCACAAGCTAAAATAACCGTGTTTAATATTTTTGATATATAATTTTTCTCATTTTTTCTTTTTAAATACATAAACATAAGATATTTGAGGTATTCAAATAGTTACCTTCCCTCTAACCTGGTTAACTTTCAAAAAGTTAGTTTAAAAAATATATGTACATAGATTACAAGGTAAAATAGTGCCATAAGGTTTATAGAAGGAAAAATAGAAGTCTTTCTTCATTCTTCTCTGTCTGCTTTTGATTTCTGTTCCTTGGATGTAGCCACTTTCAACTGTACCTATTCTTGGTGTAATTATTTGTAAATAATATGCTTATGCTTTATATTTCCTACATTTTAGGTATTATCTGTAGACTGTCTACTTTGATTTACCCATACCCCCAGCATTTCCACTGCTTTGTCCTCTGAAAACTATTTTAGGACCACTTTTGTTTAGAGGATGCAATTACTGTGATAATACAAATGTTATTTACAGGTGAACCTCATATGTTTTGTACTGTAACATTTTCTTTCTCATATAACTTTGTTTTTCCTGAAATTGATCATTGTCTCTTTTGGTTTGTTTGCTTAGTTTTCTAAGTACTTACACTAATTCATCCCAGAATATATTTGTAAAACACTGAAGCTTCTTGGAAAACGTAAAAACAGCAAATAGTCATATAAATTGTCTTCCCCCCCTCCCCTGGTGGTGTGAGTATCCTTGTAGCCCATCGTAACTGTCATTTTGGGGTTTCCTTAAGCCCAAGATTTCCGTTTCCCTTTGAGATTCATATCCTAATTTCCATGTTCTTTCTTAATGGTTTATATATGTTTTATTGGGCCTATCTTAAAACCTTCTTTCAGATGGGATATAAATTTTGAGGCTTGTATGTATGAAAACGTATTTATTCTACCTACATAAGATGATAGGCTTGTGTGGAATTATGTATTAGTGATTTAGAATGTTGAAAGCAATGCTTCATTACTTCCAGGGTTAAATTTAACACCATTCTAAAACCTGTTCATTTGTATGATTGTCTTGTTTTCTATTTTTTAATTTTAATTTTTTTACTGGAAGCTTTTAGAATATTTTCATGCCTGTGGTTCTGAAATTTTGTACTAATGAATATGGGTCTTCCTATGTATGATGGTGGGAGACTTTACCTGTCTGTCTTCTTCCCCTTTCTTCCTTCCATCTTTCCTTCTTTCATTCCATTTTGTTGTTTTATTTCTTGTACTGCACATTAGTTGAGTCCTCCTATTTCAGAGATTAATTTCCTTCAGTTCTTGGGAATTTTTTGTACTTTTTAAAAATAATTTCTTCTCTTCTGTTTTTTATATTACTCCTCTCTGAAATTGCTGTTCTTGAAATATTAAGTCTCCTATACTCAACAATTGGTTTCTAACTTCCATGACTATCTTTTGTTTTGCTTTTGGAAGGGTTTCCTCATCTCTTACTTTCAATCCTTCTAATGATTTTTTTATTTAAAAATTTTTCTCTGAATAACTTTTAAGACCCTTTTTAGAAAAATTCTCAGAACTTTGTATTTTTATTCTTCAATCTTATTTTTCTGGAGTGTTTAAACAATTATTTTTCCAGTTCCTTGTAATGTCTATCCTTCTTTTAAGTTCCTCTTTTGTAATTCTTTGGTTTTGTTCTTTTTTTTTTTTTTTCTCATGCTGGAGACTTGTTCAGTATCTTATGATCCTTTGCTGTCTGTTCATTTTTAAAGATAAAACAGATATGGTGATTGGAAACTGTGTGTAGTTCCAGCTTATGATCTAGTGAGCATTACTGTAAGTGGATCTGTGTGTCACAATATCTGTGTTCACGTATTTTCTTTTGGTCTGGGGAGTGGACTTGGACGTCTGTCTTCTATTCTTCAGCCTAGAAGCTATAGTCCTGCCGAGTTAGCCTTCTTAGAAGAGCCAGAGAAGGGGCTGCAGGAACCAATCATCTGCCTCCCAGTGTTCAGTTCTACTCATATCGACCCTGAGTGATAACCAGAGCTGCTTATTTCTCAGCTTTTGGGGGCTTTCGTTATAGTAAATGGCTTATTCCTTGATAATCTTCCCCATGTAGACACTAGGTTGCCTTTAGTGTTTTTGGTGATTTCTGGTCTCCACAGTCAACTACCATTCAGCCATTCATGTTCACAGCATTTGAAAATATGCTGTGATTCTTCTGTGATCCTGTCCAATTCTCTTTGTCCTAATGGTGGTTATGCCTCTTTAAAACTTCTATGCTGTCATTTTAGGGGTTTCAGAAAGCAGCAGAGATGAGCTCATGTATTCAGTCCTCCATGTTCAGTTGGAAGACTCTGTGATCCCTGATTCAGGTACCTCCTTAGTGAAGCCTCTTTGACACTCTAGTGGGTTACTTTGTAAGGACTGCTAAGCAACCATGTGACTTTTCAGTTGGAGCACTTTTCTCATTTATTTCTGATTCAGTTATTTTTTTTTTTCAGTGTATATTTCTATTCACATGATAGTGTATCATGGGAGCATTGACCACTTCTGTTTTTGCCTTATCTTGAATCAGCATCTGTATTAGTGCCAACCAAATAGAATATGCTCAGTGAATTATTGGTTGAAAGATTAAACAATGGTCCACAAAAATTTTTTATCAATATTTATTTAAAACTTAAAATCATTTATATGCATGCAAAATAGTTTGTATAACCATTCCCCTACAGTTGAACATTTGGGTATTTAAATTTTTAAATAAAAGTCAATGAGCTTTTTCTGAGTTTATTTCCATAGAATAGACATTACATTTGTTTTCAAGGCAGTAGACACATATCGCCAACTTTTCTTCCCCCCAAATTGTGGAAGTGTTAGTCACTCAGTCTTGTCCAACTCTTTGCGACCCTGTGGACTGTAGCCGTCTGGCTCCTCTGTCCATGGAATTCTCCAGGGAAGCATACTGGAGTGGGTTGCCATTATCTCCACGGGATCTTCCTACCCATGGATTGAACCTGGGTCCCTTGGATTGCAGGCAGATTCTTTACTGTCTGAGCCACCACAGAGGCAAGGTTTATTTTGACTCCTGCTACATTAAAAGGGAGTGAAAACAAGTAAGAGATGTTCACTGTTCCCTCCTATGCTCCCTGAGAGGGGAGAGTGAACTAGTCCTTTAGGTGGGGTGAAGGTAGGGGTGGATCTGTGGGTCAGGCCAGGGGTTGGCTTAAGTGGTCCATCCACCCTTGGTGGCCCTGGAGGCGCTGTGTGCAGGGGTGGATCATGCATAGGACCCTGCTTTTATTCCTGATGCTTCAGAAGTGGCAGTTGAGTTTTTGATATTTTTGTATCTTATTATTCATAATGTGGTGCAACCGCACATGTAGGCACTTTATTTTTAGTTCCGTATGGTTTCTTTGTATTCTGATGCTCAGAGAGACCTTTGTGCAGGTGAGCTCACTGCAGCAAAGGGTCCCAGGTCCCAGCCTGTCTCAATAAGCATAAGAAGGAAGGAAACTCATGTATCCTCCTGAGTGAGGGGCAGAGTCTCAGTTTGGAAGTGGAATCATTCTTTCTCTGGCTCTAAAACAGTGTCTTTTGAAAACCTGGTTGCTGCTTGACCTGTGGTCCTTGGTTGATGTCTGCTGCTGCTGGCATAGGTCACAGATTTCCCACTCTTGTGGGATCAGACCATGGTGATGACCAGCAGTCTTAATTCCCTAAGCTGCTGCTGCTGCTAAGTCACTTCAGTTGTGTTCGACCCTGTGCGACCCCAGAGACGGCAGCCCACCAGGCTCCCGCATCCCTGGAATTCTCCAGGCAAGAACACTGGAGTGGGTTGCCATTTCCCTCTCCAATTCCCTCTCCAGTGCATGAAAGTGAATTCCCTAAGCATGACAAAGTTTATTGTTTTATTAATTTTTATTGGANGGCAGCCCACCAGGCTCCCGCATCCCTGGAATTCTCCAGGCAAGAACACTGGAGTGGGTTGCCATTTCCCTCTCCAATTCCCTCTCCAGTGCATGAAAGTGAATTCCCTAAGCATGACAAAGTTTATTGTTTTATTAATTTTTATTGGAGTATGTTGTGTTTCTGCTGTAAAGTGAAGTATATCAGCTCTGTGTATACAAAAACCCTCTCTCTTTTGGATTTCCTTCCCATCTAGGTCACTGTAGAGCACTAAGCTCCCTGTGCTATACGGCAGGCTCTAATTAGTTACTTGTTTTATGCATAGTAGTGTGTCTGTGTCAGTCCCAATCTCCTAAATCATCCCACCCCCCCACTTTTGCCAATTTATTTTTAAGTTTTATGTCAGTTTATACTACCACTGATGATGTTTGGTTGTCCATTTGTTATTCTCAATATTCCTTTTATTGTTTTATAATTTAAACTTTTGTGACCATTAGTGCAACATGATTTTGGCATTTAATTGCATAAATCAATTAGTACCAGTTTTATTGAAGTGATTTTACAATAATCCATTATCTTACCAGATGATTAACGACTTAAGTTTAGCCCTTTATTGTTTTTGTCTTTCTCTGTGGTTATACTTAAAAGAAACTTACTCATATTCTATGTTCCTTGGTGTTTACAGACTCCAGGGACTGTAGTCCTCACAAGTCTCCTCTGTTCATGGAATTCTCCAGGCAAGAATCCTGGAGTGGGTTATGATGCCCTCCTCCAGGGGATCTTCCCAACCCAGGGATCAAACCCAGGTCTCCTGCATTGTGGGCAGATTCTTTACCAGCTGAGCCAGCAGGGAAGCCCAAGAATACTGGAGTGGGTAGCTTATCCCTTCTCCAGGGAATCTTCCCAACCCAGGAATCGAACCAGGTCTCCTGCATTGCAATCTTTNGATCTTCCCAACCCAGGGATCAAACCCAGGTCTCCTGCATTGTGGGCAGATTCTTTACCAGCTGAGCCAGCAGGGAAGCCCAAGAATACTGGAGTGGGTAGCTTATCCCTTCTCCAGGGAATCTTCCCAACCCAGGAATCGAACCAGGTCTCCTGCATTGCAATCTTTACCAGCTGAGCTACTGGGGAAGCCCTCCTAATGGATGGTCTAGTATTAATTGGATAAAGGTATTGAAAGTTATAAATATTAGGTGAAGAAAATTATGATGGGATCCTTATTTAAGAGTGAATTAGCTTGATTAATTTTCCTGGAAACTAAAGTAGAGTGATGGCTTTTATTAGATGAAGGTAAGGAATGATTCTGTTGCTTTCTTGGAAGCTGGATCTAAAGGTCTTTTCTACATTTGTATGATCTTATTCTTAGGTTTTTATGAGGCATGCATTCAGATTTGGGAGTGAGGTCAGGAATGATTATCCTGTCCTTTGGATCTGAGCAGAGATTGAAGTTATTCAAGGTTGGTAATGACCACATTCTGAGTGGATTTTACCAGGCTTCCTGTGAACCATTTTTTTTTTTCCTAATTGGATTTCAAAATAAAGGTGAAATGTAGATAATGAAAGAAATATGGTAACAGTCTACCAAAGCAGTGGGAGCAATGCTTTGTTTAAAGCACATAAAAAGGAAGAATTAGTTCTTAATTAAGAGTGTTGTATATGTGTATGTGTGTTGGTTTAATATATGTACCCAATATATAACATATCATACCTATCATTTATTGAGCATTTGATATATGCTAAGCTCTGTTCTGATGACGCTACATGTATGTATTAATTTAGTTAGTTATCACAACTAGTGGTAGATATTTAGCCTTAATTTACAGTTGGATGATTGTGGTGGCTTACAAATAACAAATAATCTAAATTTCATTGCTAGTAGCTGGTAGAATTTAATAATTCTTGAGTTTGTGCTTGAACCACCACACTATACCACTTGTCTTATTAGGTGGTTAACTATTCTAACTCAGACTCTTAATGTGTGATTTTTTTTTTTCCTGTTTAAAAGAGTTGGCAGAATGTGTGGCATTGTTGTTCAGCAAATTGGTTGACATCATTAACTGTTGGGCTTTGAAGATTATTTTTTGGATGCATTCATTAAAGAAAAAGAAAACAGTTGTGGAGATGGGAAAAATTAATCTTGGCAAAGAGCAAAAATAGGACTTGTCTTTTTCCCTCCCCTCCCCATATTTAAGAGGTTAAGAAATGAATTGATAAAAGCTTGTTTTGTGATTTTTTTTTTTCCCCATTCACTGAGAGAATGTCTTTTCCCTGCCTCACATTCAAATGAAAACAGTTGTGGAGATGGGAAAAATTAATCTTGGCAAAGAGCAAAAATAGGACTTGTCTTTTTCCCTCCCCTCCCCATATTTAAGAGGTTAAGAAATGAATTGATAAAAGCTTGTTTTGTGATTTTTTTTTTTCCCCATTCACTGAGAGAATGTCTTTTCCCTGCCTCACATTCAAATGCATATTTAGGTACTGTGCTTTAGATCAAGGTCATAGTTCATATAACAGAATGAGATTTTTTTTTTCATCGATTTAATAAATATTTGAATCTGTTATGTACCAAGCTCTGTGTTACATGCTAGAGATAGAGTCGGAAATAAAAAATGACAGTCTTGCCCTCATGGATCTGTTTAATGAAGGACAGAGACAACAGGAATCAGTGTTGTCAATCAGTCTGCCTTCTGTTTGAAGGCAGAAGCGTAGTGTCAAGGGCACAGAGAAAGAATGAAGCTGCTGCTTTAGACAGGATGGTCTGTGATGGCATCTGTTAAATTACTTCGGTCGTATGTAGGCAAGTGCATTTTGGATCAAAAAGAGGAGGAAGTATACAGATCCTGAAATGAGAATGTGCCTGCCATGTTTGAGTAATAGCAGAGGCCATCGTGGTTGGAATGGTAGACGATGAGGGGCCATGTAAGTGGGGAGGGTTTTAAGCAATAGAGCAATATAAGCTGACTTAGGTTTTAGAAGGATCACTGCTGAGTGGAGACAAGACCGTGAGGTTATTCTGGCAGTCTGTGAGGAGATGGGGATGGCATAGGCCAGGCAGACAGTGAAGGAGCTGGTGAAGAGTAGTCAGGTTGGGCTTTGTGCTGATAAGAGAAGAGGTGAGAGATTTATACACAGATTAGTCAGAGTGGGGAATAAGGTAACCTAAAGTTTGGAGATGAGCAAACTAATGGGAAAAAGTACTGTATACTAATGTGGGAAAGTACAGAATTAGCATAGAAGAGTTGCAGTTAAGAGATACAATGTGAGTGTCATCTGCTTAGAGATGACATATAAAGTTTTGGTTGCAGCTAATGTCATCTAGGGAGACAGTGTAGAGAGAGAAGTCTGAGGATTGACCACTGGAGCTTTAGCATTTAAGGGTTGAGAAGAGAAGGAAGATAAATTACTTGCAAAGAAGACCTTAGGAATGGCTGCTGATAGAGGAGAACCAAAAGAATGTGGTATCAGGGAAAGGAAGTAAGACGCCACATCGAATGGGCTTCTCTAGTGGCCCAGCGGTGAAGAATTCGCCTGCCAGTGCAGGAAATGTGGATTCAACTTCTTGGTCAGGGACATCCCCTAGAGTAGGAAATGGCAACCCACGCCAGTATTTTTGCCTAGAAAATCCCTTGGACAGAGGAGCCTGGTGGGCTACAGTCCGTGAGATCACGAAAGAGTTGGACACAACTTAGCAACTAAACTCATCAAATGGCTATCTTCTCATTAACTAAAAGCTTTAAATTTGAGAATACACAAGCATTAAGAAATGTTGGAGAAATGACTGCTTCATTCTGTCCTTTCAAATTTATATTCCTATAACTTTAAAAGAATGTTTATAAATCTAAGGAAACATGAAATAAGAAATGTTATTTTATCACTAATAAGTTCCTTGTGTTGGTAGTAAGTAGTTTCGAGAAAGAACTTATGTGCTGATATGTATCAATTAATGTATATACATGAATCACTAATAAGTCCTTTGTGTTGGTAGTAAGTAGTTTGGAGAAAGAACTTATGTGCTGATACGTATCAACAAATATATATATATGAATCACTAATAAGTTCTTTGTGTTGGTAGTAAGTAGTTTGGAGAAAAAACTTATGTGCTGATACATATCAATAAATATATACATATGGATATATATGTCAATAGTCTAATATTGGCTTAACTTATTGCATGTCTTTAAATATTGCCTTGTGAATAATTTATCTTTATAGTTGGTAAGTTGTATGCAGTAGTCATATTTGTCAGTGTTTTTTGATGCGGTTCCAATCCCAAAAAAAGGCAATGCCAAAGAATGCTCAAACTACCACACAATTGCGCTCATCTCACACGCTAGTAAAGC
>SJYX01023719.1:0-11151 GCA_006410675.1 Oreotragus oreotragus
CTGGCATGCTGCGATTCATGGGGTTGCAAAGAGTCAGACACGACTGAGTGACTGAACTGAACTGAACTTGAATTATAATTTGTTATGAAGTTCTTTAGATAATCAATCATATAGGTTTTCCCCTTTCATCCTTCATTATTTTGAACTTGAACCTTGAGCATAACTTCATAACCACTGTTGTTGTTTAGTCTCTAAGTCATGTCTTACTCTTTGTGACCCCATGAACTGCAGCGCGCCAGGCTTCTCTGCCCTGTCATACAGTTACTTGGCATTCAATGAGTCCTCCCAGCATAATATGTAGCCCAGGACTACTAAGGCACCTTAAAAGGGATTAGCTATCTTTAAACCAAAAAATATTCCAAAGAAGCCTCTATCTTCTCTGACATTGAATAAAAATTGATAGATTTCCTTATATTAATTTTCTATGCTATGTAACAAATCATCACGCACTTGGTGACCTGAAACAATATGCATTTACCATCTCAAATGTTCTCTGGGTGAGATACCTTGGCACAGCTTAGGTACACAGCCTAGCTGGGCCTTCTGAAAAGCTGCAATCAATATATCAGACAGGACTGGAATACCATTGGGAGGATTGATGGGGTGAACTTTGGAAGATGAACTTCCAAGATTATTCATATTGCTGGTAGAATTCATTTCCCTGTGACCATACAACCCATATAAATTTGACGATTCTTCAAAGTTGGTAAGGAAAGCAGTTGGGTAGCAAGATAAAAATCTTATACACACACACACACATACATATAATCTTATATATAGATAGATATCTTTTATATATATACATATATATTTCATGACTTAATCAGGGCATCACTTTTGTCATATTCTACTGATGGAAACAAATCATAAGTTTCCTTCACAATCAAGGGGATGGTAGTAGAGGAATAATACAAGGACAAGAACACAGCAGTTGGGGTGGTAAACCCTGTTCATCACATTTCTCTACCCATATTTTACTCTCTTTTATATTGTTAACATAGTGTAAGGAGTATTCCTATAAATAACCCACCTTGGTTAAGTTGAAACATGCCTAAAACTACCTTTTGCTGACCTTGGGGATTTAAGTGTGTCTATTTCCTTGTTTATACTTCCAGTGTACAGCATTTTAAAACTCTCTTTCTGATGTTGGGCCTTTGAATAAACTTCAAACTTGCTGATTATTTTCTTTAGCAGTCTATTTAAACACAGAACACTGGTTGTTAGAAAAATAATAATCTGTTGTCCTCCCTTTCAGTTTTCCATATCAAATGACAAATTTCAATCTCTAAATTCATTAATAATCTAGACTCAAATGTTCTCTTGGAAATAATTAGGGGTTAAAAAAATTCTTTGTTTAAAATTTCATTTCCTTGTTAAAATGTATCACCAGCAGTACTTCAATTCCTTGGAACCAAAATGTGCATTTTGTGTGTACAAATGTGTACAAAAATGTGTATTTGTGACAACTTTTGGTAAGCTCAGAATAGATCTTCCTTTGTTTTCTCCAGTATTCCAAATAAGTTCTCTTGGCAAAGTTCAAGTCTTTATGTTTCTTCTCTCATACATATTTACTATACTTTCTACTTAAAGACATTTCTGGACCATTTAAAATGAAATGGTTAAGGTAACTATCTGTGTATCTTTTTGCATCTCTAACTCAAAAGATTACTTCTAATATATTTGCTCTCAGAATATCTTTTATAAAGAGATCCTATCTATTTCTATCTAGACTGTCACCAGAAACAAAAGCTTTTAAAACTTCAAACAAATTATATCAGAATTTTAAAAGAGACTGATGAAAGGAAACTTAATTTGTCATGCAAATAATTAATACTGAAGACCACACTCAGTAGAAGCGATCCCCTTATGTGTTTCCTTGACTCAGAAATTAATCTGTTCTATTTTCATAGTAGAACCAGATGTGAAATTTGTCAATTACTGATTCTCTTCTATTTCTTAATTCCAAAGGACGTCTAATAAAATTTTCACATGGACCCTCAACATGATGTTTGCCTCAGGTTTATATGTAACTTATTTTTCTAAAAAGTTGTAGCTAAAATGCTAATATTAGCTATTTTCTATTGAGTGACTAGTAAAGATTGGTTATACTACATCACAGACACATGTTATTTCATTTTATCAGGGAAGAGGTGTGGATTTCACGAGCTGGATTTTTAAAAATATATTTAATAGCTAAGGAAGGGGATTTCTAAGAGTTTAAGAAATCTATACAAGATCATATGATTATTTGGATAATGGTGCTGGGAGTTGAATGTAAATCTGTCTAACCCCAGATACGTCCAGATGTAGAGAGCAACAGATTGAGAAGGCAGGGCAGCAAAGCAGGTGCTGCATAGGATAGAGGATGAAAAAGTGGAATGAGTCAAGTTCCCTGAGTCCTTCCAACCGAAGAGATATCACCTCAGGATTATCAATCATTTCAGACAGACCACTAGTCCATTTATAGGCATCACTGCATGAGCTAAGCCTTATGTCTACCCTCCTCACACCATCTCTGGCCTAATGTGACAGCCAGCTACCACAAAACACAAGCGGAGTGATCTGAAGATACAACCAGGAGATAAGATTTTGACAAGGTTCAGATCCGCTCACACATCTTTGCTCAGCGACTTACACTCCGCTGGGCTTCCCTGGTGGCTCAGAGGTTAAATTGTCTGCCTGCAATGCAGGAGACCCCGGTTCAATCACTTTTTCATTCTTTTAAATCTAAAGGTGAAAGTGAAGTCACTCAGCCGTGTCTGACTCTTTGCGATCCCATGGACTGTAGTCTACCAGGCTTCTCTGTCCATGGGATTTTCCAGGCAAGAGTACTGGATTGGGTAGCCATTTCCTTCTCCAGGGGATCTTCCTGACCCAGGGATCAAACCCAGGTCTCCTGCATTGCAGACAGACACTTTACACTCTGAGCCACCAGGGAAGCCCAAAATCTAAACGTAGACAAACCTATAAGCCTGTTACATACAGTGAAGTAAGGCAGAAAGAGAAAGCATATATCATATATTAATGCAGATACATCGAATCTAGGAGAAAACGGTACCGATGAACCTATTTTCAAGGCAGGAATAGAGAAACAGACATGAAGAGAAACAGATTTATGGATGCAGCAGGAGATAAAGAAGGTGGGATGCATTGAGAGAGTAGCACTGAATGATATACATCATCATATGTAAAACAGACAGCTAGTGGGAAGTTGCTGTATAACACAAGGAGCTCAGCCTGTTGCTGAGGGGTGGGATGGTGAGGTGGAGAGAGGTTCAAGAGGGAGGGCATATGTGTTTATGACTGATTCACACTGGTATATGGCAGAAACCAACACAACATTGTAAAGCACTTATCTTCCAATTAAAAATAAAAACCATGCTCCCAATGTATGCAAACACATACATACAGTAGTCTCTTTATTTTCAAATAACTTACTGTTTTATTCAATTAATTTGATTTTCAAATATCTTGATCTTCTAAGCCACCATGGTCTAGAAGAGAAGTGGACATAAAATAGAACAACTGGTTCTGATATGACTGACCAGCACTGTGACAAGGACAGGCTGAAAATTAAGAGTGAATGGAGTGAATATTTTGTGTCCTAAGCCCACAGATTGATTTAAAAATTCCAACTTTGTATTTCATGTCAGGTAAACAATTTCTTACGCACTGAGGAAAGATTGTGTGTGGGTGTTCATGGGGGGCAGGTGTGAAATTAAATTTCTGAGAGTTTACTGNGGCAGGAATAGAGAAACAGACATGAAGAGAAACAGATTTATGGATGCAGCAGGAGATAAAGAAGGTGGGATGCATTGAGAGAGTAGCACTGAATGATATACATCATCATATGTAAAACAGACAGCTAGTGGGAAGTTGCTGTATAACACAAGGAGCTCAGCCTGTTGCTGAGGGGTGGGATGGTGAGGTGGAGAGAGGTTCAAGAGGGAGGGCATATGTGTTTATGACTGATTCACACTGGTATATGGCAGAAACCAACACAACATTGTAAAGCACTTATCTTCCAATTAAAAATAAAAACCATGCTCCCAATGTATGCAAACACATACATACAGTAGTCTCTTTATTTTCAAATAACTTACTGTTTTATTCAATTAATTTGATTTTCAAATATCTTGATCTTCTAAGCCACCATGGTCTAGAAGAGAAGTGGACATAAAATAGAACAACTGGTTCTGATATGACTGACCAGCACTGTGACAAGGACAGGCTGAAAATTAAGAGTGAATGGAGTGAATATTTTGTGTCCTAAGCCCACAGATTGATTTAAAAATTCCAACTTTGTATTTCATGTCAGGTAAACAATTTCTTACGCACTGAGGAAAGATTGTGTGTGGGTGTTCATGGGGGGCAGGTGTGAAATTAAATTTCTGAGAGTTTACTGTTCAATAGAAACTTGACATATACTATAGCAATTAATTTCACACTAACTCTACAATACGTTTAATATCAGCCCTGTGTAATAGAAAATGATACTGATGTTCAAGGAAGTTAAATACATGTCAGGCCACGAAGGTGGTAAGTAGCACATCTCATTCCAAATTCAGTACTCTTTTCCTTACAGATATTAACCAGTTGTGATGATAATATCTGTAATATTAAAATCTGATTTTAACACAGTTTATTTCAAACATGCAGGGAGATAAATCTATTTAAAACATGATGTAAAATTAAATGTACATTTCCAAGGAGACTCAACTTAGATTTACCAATTGGTATGCAATCACAACTTAATTAAAATATGTTGTCATGGAAGTAGGAAAACATTTTAAATCATTTATTAACAATTAGCATGTAAATATCTACTTTATCTCTTTGAGGATTTTGTTATTTATTGAGTAATTCTTAAATTTTTAAAGTTTGAAGTGAATTGTCAGTCACTCAGTCATGTCTGACTCTTTGCGACCCCATGGACTATATAGCCTGCCAGGCTCCTCTGTCCATGGAATTCTCCAGGCAAGAATATTGGAGTCGGTAGCCATTCCCTTCTTCAGGGGATCTTCCTGACCCAGGGATTTAATCCAGGCCTCCTGCCTTGTAGGCAGATTCTTTAGTGCCTGAGCCACCAGGGAAGCCCCTTTAGATGCTGTTAAGAAATACATATACAAAACTCGAACTGCTTCAATACCCCTGAGCTTCTCTGACTGGGAGGGAGGAGGTCATCAGCTTATTTCAAGCAGACCACCAGTCACTTCATAGTCATCTGCATACAATCCAGCATCACATCCACCCTCCCCACAATCAGGAGATTAGAATGGGATGTCTGTATTGTGGCTACTACTTGAGCTTCTTTTTGGTCACAAGTATTTATTCACTTCATTTCCCCATGTGGAAAAAAGAACTCAATTTCTCTCCAAAATATCCCCATAGGCCCATTTTTTGCAGGGCATCAGGCTCAACCAGGTCCAGGGGCAACAGCATCTGGAAAGCTAGATAGTCTGCACCCCTCCCAGCCCATGCACCCAACATATGATGGTGGAACAAAGGCAGGATAACCCCTAACTCAAAATGCAAAGAAGAAGAGGCAAATAGTTATGAGTCTACAACAATTCTGAGATCTTAATGAGCAAATATTGCCGGAATCTTGTACCTTGGTGATAGGAACTATTCTCTGACTAAGGTTCAGTTCAGTTCAGTCAACTGTTTAGAGCTCTTGACTCCACTCTCTGGGAACTTCTCCTTGGCATCACTCTCCTTGATGCCTTTGAAAAGGACATTGAGCAGATTTCTTGGTCAGCTTCCTGGTGAATGTCTTTTAATATCTCAAAGATTTCATAGTGTAGGCAGGAGGCACTTTTGCCAGTACAACATTCTTTCTTTCTTTCTTTTTTTTTTAGAGCTTCCATTTTACTTTATTTTACTTTACAGAACTCTTTTGGTTTTGGCATACATTGACATGAATCTGCCATGGGTGTACACGAACTCCCAAACATGAACCCCCCTCCCATCTCCCACCCCACATCATCCCTCTGGATCATCCCCATACACCAGCCCCAAGCATCCTGCATCCTGCATTGAACATAGACTGGCGATTCATTTCTTACATGATAGTATACATATTTCAATGCTATTCTCCCAAATCATCCCACCCTCTCCCTCTCCCTCTCCCTCAGAGTCCAAAAGTCTGCTCTACACATCTGTGTCTCTTTTGCTGTCTTGCATACAGGGTCCTCATTACCCTCTTTCTAAATTCCATATATATGTGTTAGTATACTGTATTGGTGTTTTTCTTTCTGGTTTACTTCACTCTGAATTTCTATGTATTTGATTCTGGTCAACTCCATGTGCTAAATGTTACTTCTAAAGTTAGTTTATAAAATACTTCTTTCTCCTTAGTTACTAGTAGTTTGTTTACATCAGGATTCTATGTGCTTATGACCCTAAGTTTTCTAGGAGCCTTATATTTGGCATAGAAAATCCATTATATGTATCTTACTCTTTTTAAATGTTTTAGCAAAGCCACAGACTTGATTTGGTCTTTGCTCGGAGGTCATGTCTTACTGTAACACTTAGAGTAATTGTCCTTTATCTGAGCCTATTGTTCAATGGACTGTCAAAGAAAAATTACACTGGACAAAGTAAGACAAGAAAGGCTTAGTTAAGAATATTGCAACAGAGGAAAGAGATTGAACTCAAGGTGAATGTATTTTTAAGTGCTGAGGTGAGTGATCTAGTGGAAAAGTACTGAAGGACATTAGGGAAGGAGATTAGTCAGTGGGATCTGTCATCACATCGAGCTTTTCCTGAGTTTGCAAATGTTTTTCTCTATGATTAGGCCATCTGCGTTTGCTTACTAATGCTCATTGAAGAATCTAGGCTCCTACCTTTCCACAGGACCTGGAGAGGTAGGAACACTATCTTCCTCGATGACTATATTTCAAAGGGATGGCTACGAGTTTTAAAAACATTCCTTTTTAAATTTTTATTGGAGTACGGTTGATTTATGATGTAGTGTTAGTTTCAGGCATACAGAAAACTGAATCAGTTACACACATACATATATCTACTCTTTTTTAGATTCTCCTCCCATATAGGTCATTACAGAGTATTGATTAGAGTTCCCTGTGTGATACAGTAGGTCCTTATTAGTTATAGTTATCTATTTTATTTATAGTAGTGTGTATATGTCAATCCCAATCTCCAAATTTCTCTCTTCCCACTCTTTTCCCTGCTAACCATAAGCTTGTTTTCTATATCTGTGACTCTGTTTCTTTTGTAAATGAGTTCATTTGTACCTTTTTTTTTTTTTTAAGATTCCATAAGAAAAACCTTTCTGGACTGTAAAACTGGCAAGAGACTGGGAGAATATTTACACTTCAAAAGGGCAGAGAAAGAATTTACAGTAGAAAGTTTTCTAAAGTAAAAGCCCTAAGGAAATGGAGGCAAGAGGCCTAAAATCAGGAAGAACCCTCTATAAAGTTTAGTCAAGCTGAAGATGAAGGCCATCTTTGTTAGATACACCATTGATCTGAAGACAGACAGTTCCTTTTCCAGCCATGCAATCTCTGAGCTCTCTAAATTCTGCTAGCTAACTGGCCAGTTTTTAATTTTGTGTTTTTTCCTCAATGAGCTCATCACTTTCTTGTAGTAGTTTAAGTAGTTGACAACATTTTACCTCAAAGCTGTTTTCTCTCTTTCACATAACTCTAGAATGTCTTACCACTACCCCATGGATCATTCTTCCAGCTTTCTGTAGAGTCTCTTTGTGGCTACCCATGCAATTCTATCTAAAATTGCACATATTTTACTTCAGTTTTTCCCATTTGTGTCTTTTGTTCTGTCTTATATCTTCTTCCCATAACCAATTTTTCATAGTCATATTTTCCTACGTAAAAGTCTTACATAAAATCTCAGTGGCACACAATATTAAGCATCTTTCTTGCCCATGGTCTATGGGTCAGCCTGGGTCAGCTCATGGGCTCAGCTGAAGGGTATTAAGATGCCAGCGAAACCTTCTCATGACAAGGAAACAAGCACAAGAGAGAAAGCCAAAACTGAAGCATATTTTAAGTCTCCTGTGTCATCAGTTCACTAATGTGGTATTCTGTTTGCCAAAGCCAGTTTCATGGACAAACCTTAAGTCCAGGGAAAAGGATGAACATTATCCCGTATCTAAGTGCCATACACTCAGTCATACCCAACTCTTTGCGACCCCTTGGACTGTAGCCCTCCAGTATGGATAAAGGGAAAAGGAAATGAATAATGATCATGAGCAAGGACTTCATCTACAACAGCTATGTTTGTTTCATCTTTCTTCTTTTTTTTTTTTTAGATCAATTTTTAAATGAGAGAAAAATGTATGTTTCACTGGGCTGCTGTAGGAATTATACAAAATAGCATATGTGAAACATCTAATAAAGACACTGGGATATGTAGAAATTTATTAAATTTTAGCTTTTTTGTACCAAGTTAAATGTCATTTATCAAGGAAAAAATGGAGACTTTACATCTTAGATTTATACATGTGACATTATTTTTTTAACTTGTGTCTCCCTTTTCCCTTTAAAAATAAAGTTCACCTTAGTAAAGTGTCACCAACTGTTTTAGTTTAAATAATGTTTAGTTTTATAGGTTAAAATTTTATTAAAATCTCTTCAAGTATTCTAATTCTATTGAGTCATTTACAACCCAAGATCCAGATGGAGACTTTTCCCCCCCAGGAACATATTTAAAAGAATGGCTGGGGAAGAGCCTTCTGTGGGTCCAAATGTCAGGACAGCCTTTTTTTTTCTTTTTTTTACTTGATTTGTTTGGTTTTGGTTGCGCTGGGTCTTCGTTGCTGGGCGTGGGCTTTCTCTAGCTGAAGCGAGTGGGCTGCTCTTGGTTGTAGCGCACAGGCTTCTCACTGCAGTGGCCTCTGAGGTTGCAGAGCGCAGGCTCTGGGCTGCGTGGGCTCAGCAGTTGTGACACATGGGCTTAGTTACGTGACACGCGGGATCTTCTAGGACGATGTCCCCTGCACTGGCAGGCGGATTCTTTACCACTGAGCCACCAGGGAAGTCCTCAGGACAGTCTGGACAAATATTCCCACCAGTAATTAATTCCTGATTCACAGAATTAGGAGGGTTATGAATCCCCACTGGGTACAATATAATCATTCAAACGGAATCTGCAAATTGAACAGGACAAAAACTGAAGTAATTTCAGATTGGTAAGTAGATGGTCAGTTTTCCTCTGCTTTCTACTCCCTCCGTTCCCCTCCTCCTTCAGTTTCCATCCCCTAATTCACCGGTGTTTTCATAAGTATTCACTGGACGTTTATAAAATGAAGGGTATTCTGTGTGCCTACTCACTCCACTTAGAATATATTTCAGGAGAAGAAGATAAAAAAATATATTGGCCCTCTATGAAACTGCCTTTTGTCTGCATTAGCAGGCTCTGTCTAGCAACATTAGATGTGTTACTTATTACAGTGCTGAAGAAAGATTTTCTTGAAATAGTAAAAGATGTATTTAAATTGAAATTGAAACAAATGTGTTACAAAAGTGCTTTAGCCTTTGATGTGTTAGTCAGCATTTCAGTTCAGTTCAGTCGCTCAGTCATGTCCGATTCTTTGCAACCCCATGAATCGCAGCATGCCAGGATTCCCTGCCAATCACCAACTCCCAGAGATCACTCATACTCACGTCCATCGAGTCAGTGATGCCACCCAGCCATCTCATCCTTGGTCGTGCCCTTCTCCTCCTGCCCCCAATCCCTCCCAGCATCAGAGTCTTTTCCAATGAGTCAACTCTTCACATGAAGTAGCCAAAGTACTGGAGTTCCAGCTTTAGCATCATTCCTTCCAAAGAAATCCCAGGGCTGATCTCCTTCAGAATGGACTGGTTGGATCTCTTTGCAGTCCAAGGGACTCTCAAAAGTCTTCTCCAACACCACAGTTCAAAAGCATCAATTCTTTGTCACCCAGCCTTCTTCACAGTCCAACTCTCACATGCATACCTGACTACTGGAAAAACCACAGCCTTGACTAGACGGACCTTAGTTGGCAAAGTAATGTCTCTGCTTTTGAATATGCTATCTAGGTGTATACATTTTTATTTCTATAAATATGTAACTAAATATAAACATTGGCTTGGCCAAAAAGTTTGTTCAGATTTTTCTGCACTCTCATACATGTGAAAGCTTGAACAAACTTTTTGGCCAACCCAGTANCCACAGCCTTGACTAGACGGACCTTAGTTGGCAAAGTAATGTCTCTGCTTTTGAATATGCTATCTAGGTGTATACATTTTTATTTCTATAAATATGTAACTAAATATAAACATTGGCTTGGCCAAAAAGTTTGTTCAGATTTTTCTGCACTCTCATACATGTGAAAGCTTGAACAAACTTTTTGGCCAACCCAGTAGTAACAGTGAATCAGAGTATGACATTTTGGAGTTAGGCTAAATGGGGCTTGAGTTCCAGCTGTGTGATTCTGGAAATCAGGTAGTCTATGTAAACTTCAATATATGCATTTGTTAAGTGAGTTTAATTCTAGCATATCCTTGCATGACTGTTTCAAGAGTTAAGTGAAATAACTCAAATATTGCATATACTGCTTGGGGGAACTAAATGAAATATACATGCGATATGCACAGTACATGACAATAGTAAGGGGTAATATATACATATATACTGCTAATAAGTCACTTCAGTCATGTCCGAGTCTGTGCGACCCCATGGACTGTAGCCCACCAGGCTCCCCTGTCCCTGGGATTCTCCAGGCAAGAACACTGGAGTGAGCTGCCATTTCCTTCTCCAATAATATATACATATACACATATATAAATATACATATATATATTTACACACTCATGTTTATACTATATGCCATGCATATTTTATATGTGTAATATTTTATTAAATATTTTACTAAAACTTAACAAGCTATAAGAAAGAAAAGTGAAGTCACTCAGTCGTGTCTGACTCTTTGAGATCCTAGGTCTCCCACACTGCAGACAGACTCTTTACCCTCTGAGCCACCAGGGAAGGCCTCAGGATAGAAACATAAATGCATTAACATTTTTATTAAATATTTTACTATAGTTTTACATGGTAACATGATAGACAATATACAGCCTTGACGTACTCCTTTTCCTATTTGGAACCAGTCTGCTGTTCCATGTCCAGTTCTAACTGTTGCTTCCT